>CM053752.1:105215012-105225683 GCA_028658305.1 Pachyuromys duprasi | reverse complement strand
TGGTGTGTGTTTTGTCTCAGTTGAACTCTGTTGTGGGCTCTGTGTGCCCAGCTTCGTGCTCTGTGCTAGAAGCTGGGAGCACTGCAGACTGGTCACCCCTCTGGTCTGGAGTCTTTACTCCTCTCTCTGTGCTAGAGTCTGAGTGTCCAATTTTGAGATGTCAGCTGGTGGCTGTACACTCTGCCTTGGGCTTGCTGCTAAGGGCTCTCCCCTGGAATGGAGATTTGGCACCTCCTTCTGTGCCAGGGGCTGTGCACCATGGTCTGAGATGATATTTGGGGCACACACAGTGGGTTTGGGTTTGGGTGCATCCGCTGTATGCAGGGCTGTCTGAAATGGTGCCAGGGGCCTTCTCTGTCTGGCCCGTGGACAGACACCTGAACTGGGGTTGTTGCTGGTGGATGTGTGCAGCTTTCGCCCTCAGTGTGTGGTCTTGTCAAGATGGTCCCAGGATCCTCTCAGCCGTGGGTTCAGACAGAACTTTGACTGAGTTTGGCGAGCGCCCCCGCAGTGTGCGGACTGGTCAAAATGGTCCCCCAATCCACTCAGTCTGGGTGGTTCCGGAGATCGTTTCGTGCCCACCGCACACCCGTGGGTTCAGGCAGAACTGGGGAGCAGTGTGAGCTCGTAGGGTGCAGTTCAGTGAAAACAGCACCCGGTTCCTCCTGAGACTGCCAGCTAGACTGTGTGATCCAGTCTATTATGGCGGGTGCGGGTGCCCAGCGCAGCTGCTTGTTCGGATCAGAGCTGTGCGCCGCTGGTCACAGGGAAATTTCTCCAGGTAATACCTGGGTGTCTCTAGGGTTTTCCAACTTGATTTTCTCTCCGTAGGAGTTCCTGGCACTCACAATGCTGGCGTTTTAGGTCCCAGAGTTCAGTCTCCTGGTCGCTGCATTGTTTCTGCTCTCCTACTCCTCAGACACAGTGTTCTCTCGTGGCAGCCATCTTGGATTGAAAATATACTTCTAAAAATACTTTTTAGGTGTGTGATTCAAAGTCTTTAAACAATATGCATATTTTTCAAGAAGATGGATACTAATAAATTACAACAGGAAAGTATCTAGCTGAGATTCTCATCGAAAGTATCTGAGAAAACTCAACCTTCAATAAAGCTAACATTATCAGTTATTTGGAAGATTGCCAAGATTTAAGGTGAAAAAACAGTAAAATAGAGTTCCTGTTTTGCCAGTGTTGAGATCAATATTCAAAACAAAACACAAAAATTTCATGTTATCAAATTATCCTGTAAACTCTGAGTCACTCATGACATAAAATAAGCGGACTGGATTATGTTGCATGTTTGTTATAGGAAGACCTTCACATTTATATATGTGCTGCAGAAGAGAAAGAGCCACAGAAAAGATGAAAAAGACCATAAAGGAAGACCTCATGCTCTAACTCGTCATTCTGCTTTCTGAAAGACTTTCAAAATCTTAGTGCTTTTTCTGTGAACAGAGAACGGGTGTGCACACCCTAATGATTCTGACCAGGTGAAAAATGACCTGCAGCTTGCTCCCATACCGCCTGCCAAGGCGCAGCGGAAGCTGTTGTGAAAGACAAGTCTCTGGCAGCCCCAGCCGTTTTGTAGCCTGTATCTTGCAATACTCATTATGTGTCAGGTTAAATTCACCTGAATGCTCTCAGTGATGCAGAAATCCTTTTTCATTTTGGAACAGCATAATAAGCTTCAACTGTATTAACTCTACCTGTGAGGAAAGCACAAAACAAGCCTCTTCCTGAAGGAGACGAGTGTCTGCAGGAGGGCTGCTGGCTGACCCACAGTGCCATGGGCAGCTGCAGTTGCTCATTAAGCCAAGTCCCGAAGAGGCAGCAATTAGCAGGGATGATTTCAGAGACACAGAAGCAGAAAATGGGGCATCCACTTAGGCTGCCACCTGGACTATGGATTCCTGGCTACATCCGGGGATTAGTCCTTGCCTTCCTATTCTAGAGCTGAGTTCAGGGAACCCTAGGACCCGAGAGATGGTCAGAGCAACAATAACATAAAATATGTTAGTTCTGGAGAAGATGTCATACTGATTCTGTGCATCAGACACAGAATGCATGCCTGAAAAGGAGAAGGTAAGGGAAAATTATCTATTGAAGAGACTGACAGCACACACAAGACCATCACAGATTCAAACCAGACAAAATCCCAGCTCTGAGTAGAGGGAGACAAATTCCACCTCTAACTAAGAAGCTATTTGCAATATATTGCTGAGAAAAGGCAAAATTAGTTTTGTTTTGTTTTGTTTTTTCCTCATAGGACTGTCACTGAGTATAGAATTCACACTCTAAGCCCCATGCCTAGGGGCAGGTCAACAACACAAAACAGACTCCATGGTTATTTGTGCACTTCAGTTTTGGTTTTGTTTTATTCTTTTATCTTTTAAGAGAAAAAAGAACATGAAGCTGGGTGAGTAGGAAAGTGCACAAGAAAGGAGAATCTTGGAGGAGTTAGGGGAATATTAAAACAATCAAAATATGTTGCATGACAAAAAATATAAGCAAAATAAAAGAAAAAGAAATAAATTGCAACAGTTGACCAAATTAAAAATAATCAGCATTAAGGTGTTTTGGTTTGGTTTAGTTTTGCCTCTGGACTAGCTTATTAAGAATAAAGCAAGCAACAGTATATGTTAAACTCAGTACCTGATTAATACACACACACAAACATACATACTCAGGAACCAAATACAATGGGTAAACACCTGCCTCAAATTAAATAAATGGATCAGACTATGTATCAGCCCGCATTTTACTTATAGTTTATTTAATCCCATGCAATTTCTAATTTTATGCAAATATAATATTAATTACAAAACAATCATCCTTTATCATTTAGAATGTTCTAATTTTTTTAATGTGGGTAAAATTATCTCTTGCTGAGGCATTTGATGAGTTGTAATTAAACTTCTCCCAAGATATTTGAACTTGAATGATTATGAGGATAGGTTTTCTACTAAATTAATCAAGTGCCAACTGGAAAGAGAAAGATACACCTCTCTGCTTGGATAACAAGTGATTGTCCATCTGAAATGTTATAATTTTACTGAATCCTGGAACAGCTAATATAATTAATTATGGAAACACACCATAAATGCTGAAGTTATTTTCAAAGACAAAAAAAATATCCCAAAGCCAAATAGAAGGATGTTTGTAATGCGACTTTAACCCTCATTGTTTCCAATTGCCTTTACATTCCTATTTAAAGTCAGTCTTCCCATGGTTCATAATAAAAAGGCTTGGATTTTACTAGCAAAGACAGATGAACAAAGGTGCCAGACCCCTGAAGGAGAATGTGCCAAGTGTTTGGACGCTGTCAAATAAATGCACACATTTTTCTGAGATATTCAATAACACCATTGAAAGCCTAATACTCAGGCATTGCCAGTGAGCAAAGCTTTTAAATAATTCATAGGACAGAAGCTAAATATTTTCAGGATTTCTGACTCAGCCAAGTTAAACTATGAAAATATAGAAACTTAAATTGACCTAAAGTAAGGGATTGGATGTAGTAGTCAAACAGAGGAAAAACAAAACCAACCACTTCTCCAGATCACTGCTCTGAGGAGAAGACAGAACTCTAATGGCTCAGAGTTCAGATACAGTGAAAAAGCATCAATCCAGGCTAGGATGGAAAAAGCATGTGTTTCAGTCCAGCCCCACCAGTATAGAGAGGGACAGAATGGAGGGTGACTTCCCAGGCCCAGCCTGAATGCTTTTCACTAGAAAACCATCAATAATACTGATGGAGAGTTTCTCAGAGCAATTGTTTTAAGTAAGAAATATAAAACCTCAAAAGTAACATTTAAAAAGAAATTAGCTTGAGGCATAGCAACACTACCGAGCCAGGAATCCCAAGGTAAATTTATAGTCATGTATAAACTTAAACATTGAAACAACATGCTGCAGTTTTTGTTCACGGCTTCAGCACTTGAAACACTTCTTTACCAGCAATCGTAACAGAAGTCATCACTTGATTGGCTGACCTTTATAAACTCTTAATCTCAGCCCTACAGATTCTGTTTATACTGCTGCCCAGCATGTGAGTTATTTAATACCCGTAACACTGGATTGGATGTTTTCAAAATAATGCTTTTGCTTATTGTTGATGCTGGGAAAAGAACTCTTATTCATACTGTTCCCTTAATATTCTCTAGAGAGTCAAGTTACAGTTGGCACAAGGAAATGTAGGAGGTTCATGGAATTGAAAGCAACACAATCTTCTTTAGTCACATGAACTTAGCATATTCACATAACTTTACACGACACAGGAGTCCCTTCATCTGAAAACTAAGAAAAAAATGTCACCTCCCACTTCAAATGAACACTACAGCTCATGAAGGACATAACGTGTGTAAACTGCTTAGTTCTATTCCTAAAAACACTCCAGTTTCTATCTATTTCTTAAGAGCATGTTTGTCAGTTATTTACTTTCTGAGATAGGACTTCACACTGTATCTCAGGGTGACCTAGAATTTACTGTGTAGAACAAGTTGACCATAAACTAGTGGCAATTTCCCTGTTCTACACTCCTTAGTGATAGAATTATAGGAGTTTGATATAGCATATCCAGCTTGAAATTTTATTTAAAAATATTTATTCTATGTCCACAATGCACTATATGATAACAGATACAAGAGAGTTACAGATGGACAACATATATTCTATGTTGTTGAGGTTTATAAAATATAGGAAAATGGGAGAGACAGAGGGGAAAGAGAAGAAAAGACAGAAAAAGCAGACCTAAGTAAAAACATTTAGGCCAGGTGTGTCCAGCACTTTAACTCTGAAACAGGATGTTGTCCTCTACATAGATGGCTATAGAACTGTACAACTGAGTTAAAAAATGGTCATAGTGCAGTTAGATATTATTCTGTCTTAGTAACATGGACATTGTAGATTTTTCCTCCATGATCTATGACCTTACTAGGCCAAGAAGTTAGTACTGAAACCACATACATACAGATAACAGCATATGACAAAGTAGATTGTATTTAGACACACACACACACACTAAATGACAATTTAAGAGAGATGAAGGGACAGGGTACATGATAGGAGGAAGAAAAGGAAAAGGGAAAATTATGCAATTATATTTTAATTTCAAATAATAAAAAGAACAAACTATCAACTAAGGTTTTACACATATTTGAGATTTTGTGTCAGGCTACATTCATAGATATCCTTGACCACATGCTTCCTGAGTTGTGTGTTAGACACATGTGTGCCTGCAGCTTTCATGCTTTACTGAGAATTCACCCTCTTCTCTCATAACAAAGCTTTATGAGAAAAGTCCCCATTCTGATTACTCTCTCTCCCTCCAGATGTAATTCCCCACATAGAGATGAGGAACCACCCCTCTCTTCCATCAAGAAAACATTTTCTGACTCATAGGGGTGCTAATTAAGATACTCTCATTTATTTACTTGCTTGCTAAGTAGAAATCAGAAAAATCCTCCAGCAGACCTAGAAAAGGAGCATCTAGTATAAGCTTTTTTTTTTTTCAATTGCATTTGTTTCTTCTAAACACAAATTTTTAAACTAGTCATTCACTTCAGGTCCTGGGGACATGCTGAATGGCACTGTCACAAAACTAAATTGCTTGTTCAGGCTCCTTGAATGTGGTCTGGAAGAAATCATACTTGAAGTCAAAACCCAAAGACTGAAAGTATGGCTGAGAGGAAGTGTCTCTAAATAGGGCTGAAACATCTTTCTGCTCTGTGACTTGACATGTGGTACCAGTGATAAGGGGCTGTGTTGAGAAGAGGGGTGTATTAGGGAGCCAGAAGTTTATGCTTGCCAAGAGTGTTCACAACCTTTACTTGAGTATCTCTGTAGAACAGAGATGAGTAAAAACACAGGAAAGAATACAAACCATCTGAAAACGGGCACATCCATGGTGGAATAGACAGGGATACAAATCAGCTACAGGGTTTCCATCATTGTGTGTCTGTGCCCTGATACACTGTTGTTAGTGTTCAGTGATAAAGCCGCTGTGAAGGCTGTGCTGTGTCACTGGACTGACTCCCAAGCAGAGCGACATCCTTAACTATGTCAGCAGATGTGCAACTTGACACAAATTTCTGCATCACCCTTTTTGTTATTTCAGTTGTAAAAACTGGGCACATCTCAACAATTTAGACTGTTCTGACGAAGAAGCTCACAAACTCAGGAATTTCTGAATTCCATTCAACTAGCCAATTCTAAAAAATGCACATTGGGATACATCACTAGATAAAAGATAAGAAGCAAGTGCAGTCTCATTACAAGTTCATTAAAAAATAATGGCTCAAAAGCAGAGGAAAAAAATCATAGAACTAGACTGTAACTGCATTTGTGCAAAATCAAGCTTTCATTATTATGAAGATAATACTAATTTTGAAATAAATAAAGAATACAAAAATAGGTCTCCACAAACATGAAGTTCAGCGTAATGACACACACTTACATTGATAAAATATAAACATCTCTTCAAATGAGTTTACTGTATCTTTAAATTTACTTCCTTCTTTGTAAAATGTGGGTAGTAGCTGCACCTGCCTCCTGTGACCCCTGTGGCCTCCTGATACCAAACTTCTCTAAAATGATGTTTTCTTCAGTGTTTAAGAAAGGAAGAAGAGTACATGAGTAATCAATGAGTGTACAAACAACTCAGTCAAGTTAAGCAGGTATATTTTCTGAAAGTCATCTCAAACATTACTACTAATGTGATAACATGATATGTGTTAATAAAAACATTTAGAACTGCCAGCATTGAGGACAAAAATTACACTTTAGACTAAAGGAAAAGAGAGACGTGTATTATGGTACAATGGAAATTGTCAAAGATTGTGGACATTTTAAGACAGTGTTGTTCTGCTAAAGAAAACACAAAAACACTTCAAAGGGCCAATGTAGTGTTAGAACTACGTAAGCCAAATGTATAAAATTCAAGTCCGTTATAGCTTTCTATAATTCACAAGCCTTTTCTATATTTAATACTCAGATCAACACAGCTTATTATTTTTAATTTGTGTATCTCTTTTTAAACCAGATCACTTAATAATAAGATCTGAAAGTGCCTGTATTTTGGAAACATGATCAAAAAACTAAACTATATCAGCTCATAAAAACTCCAAAGAAATTATTTAAATTCTATACTTCATAATATGTAGTTTTTATGGAATCCCTTTGTCATTTCAGTATTAAATATCCTAAGTATGTAAAGAACCCTGTACTAGGTGAGAGAAGATCCTGGAATGATTAAGGAAGATGTTATCTCTGCCTCTCAAGTTTAAGTTGTCACAGTGGAAATAGAAATGTTGCAAAAATACAAACATAGCTTAACAATAGTATATTTAATTAAAAACTGGTTTTATTCATTCATTTACTCATCTTTAGGTCATAAATATGTGCATGATGCAACTTCGGTCACATGTTTTTGATATCTGAAATTGAACTACATTTTCCCTAAGGTTGATTTGTCTTTCCTTCAGTGTGTAAAACTTCCACTAATAATGATGCTGTCAAAAAGGAACCAGAAAAAAAATCAGAAAAACCAAAGATCAAACACATTTAATCCTCGGACAGGATGCCTGGCCCCAGGAGTAATGAGAACTGAGCCAGTGGTGTTCGGGAGGGCGCAGGGACTGTGTCGTGAAGCACTGTGGAGCTCTACCAACAATGATTCCATACAAATGAAGTAACGGCAAAACCTTCACCAAGTGCCTTTCTCTCTCCTTGGCTCTGATTTCCAGTAAGATTGCTCTGTAGTAGCACATCTCTTATAGAATTATAAGAAAAATGACTTGTGCTTCACTTAAGAAAGTTCATATCCAGTATTAACTAATGTCAGTAAGAATAGTGCACATGGCAGCTCTCCTCTTTTCTTCTCCATTCTTCACTTCCGAGTAAACCCCGGATCTGTTTGTTCCCTGGGACAGACTCACACGGCCAATGAGACCTAAAACATGACTACTCTGAACGGTAATGAACATGGATTTAGGCTTATTCTGTGAGGGGGGGAAAAAAAAACTACCTGAGAAATTTCTTTCACCGTATCCCATACCAGTTATTAATAGCACTGAGCTGAAAATCCATGATCCTTCAACACTGAGTGGCTTCTAGGCTTCCAGCAGAGGGAGTGCTTTCCTGGCATAGTCTGTCTACATGCAGACACAAGCCAAGTATGCTCTTTAAAGTCCCGCAAGCCCTAATGATCCTGAACATGAAAACATGTATTGTGCTGCCAACATCACTAATGACCAAAAGCAAATAAGAGGAAAATTAGAGTGCTAAAGAGACTTGACCTGATTTTGGATCCGTGCCAGATGTTCAAGGAGTGCCAAATGCTTTTTGCACAGGTCACACCTGCTTAATTAGCAATAATAAGAGCTTTGGGAAGTTCAGAGGAAAATTAAATAGTTACAGATAAATGATCTAACAATTTGGTCTCAACCAGAAAGGGGACAGGATGCAATTTAATAACATGATCACAAATGGAATTGCAGGTTAATGACCTTGCACTGTATAATTTAATGGAGCACACACAGTACCAGGCTGAAAGTAAATGGATTGTCAAATGTAAACGTATAGAGTGGCATTTCATAAATAAATTATTATAGCCCTAATTGCAGCTAAATTGCCAGGTTTTAATATGACCTGATAATTAAGTCACAAGTGATTTGCTGCCTGGTTCTTGCCTAAGCTGGTACCAAATAAAACTATTTAACTCAGCTAAACTTGTTCTAAATTTGTCCAAAACTTTCCTACAATTATGGCGATAAATAAGAACCCCAACAATACTTTTCACCCTTTTATTTTGATGATTATTCACAATGGAAAATGACAGAATAGACAACTGAACCCTTTCTGTATTTCAAGACATTTTATCAGCTCTGAGATAATCGAGAATTTTTTTCTTAAAAATCTGAGGAATATATTTGAGATTATTATATAATTATATCATCCTCCTTTATCTAATGACAAACTGAATATATTTAACAACTTAGGAGGCTGGATTTTTAAGTCTTTATTTTTAGAAAGGACAGCAAAAAAAAGCTGACTTTAAGGCAAACTTTGTAATCATATAAGAAAATGAAATTATATATTTCAAAAGTATTATTTAACACAGTTTACAGAGTTTCAAGTTAAATTATAAGTCAGTCAATTGACTGATAAAGATTGAAATAGTCTTTTCTGCTATATTTGGGATGCAATAACAAAAATATGATACAATAAATCATCCAATATTAAAAACAAAAAAGTTCTCAAAGAATATCTTGAGACATGCAATTCCTTGTTATTAACATTTTGGCTATTTTGCACTTGTATATTTATTCTAGTATTCTCATCATATATACTTTTTATTGTTTCCCCTGCCTTCACTAAACTCCTTTCATCAGAAAAAAATGTCCATCTATTTCATATTATCTATCTATCTATCTATCTATCTATCTATTTCTGGGACCCACACTAGGTTTAGTTATAGTTACCTGCAGGAGCACTGGTGAGGCATTATTTACTAGAGCAAAACCAAAACCAGTGAGTATATCCTTGGAGAAAACTACTTTTTCCCCCTCCCTAAGGGGTTATTTACTACCAATAACCTTCAGGAAGGGATGAGGCCTCCAGGTTCCCTCTCCTTTCATGATAGAATGCAGAGAGACTTAATCTTGTACAGGTCTTGTGCAAATAACCACAGTTGCTATGATTTCAACAGTGTTATGACCAGGAGACAGAATTTTACAAAACTTACTCTTCTAACCTCCATGAATTACAGTAATTCCATCTCTATTTCCCAATGTTCTTTGAGTTTACAAGGGATGATATAGATGTCTCATTTAAGACTGAAAACTCCACAGTCATTAATTTTTTTAGTACATTGACCAGTCATGGTCTTTGTACATGGCCCTTTGTATTAACCACTACTGAAAGAGAAAGAATACCTGACCAAAACAGAACAACTTAAATCTGTGGATAAAATATAAAATTTAGAAGGCAGTTTGACAACCTGTCCTCTTTACAAGACAAATAGTAGAAAGTTATGCTTATGTCTGTGGCATCTCTAGTTTTTTTTTTAATAAATTTATTTATTTTTATATCAATCACAGGTTAGGTTTTTGCATCCCATGTGTAGCCCCCTCCCTCATTCCTTCCCACCCTCCCCAACCCTCCCTTATCTCCTCCCCGCCCCCTCCAAGTCCACCAACAGTGGAGGATCTCCTCCCCTTCCATCTGACCCTAGATCATCTTGTCTCCTCAGGGCTGGCTGCAATGTCCTCCCCTGGGATCTAGCAGGCTGTTACTCCCTGGTAGGTACTGGGGAGGCTCAAAGAGTCAGCCATCAAGTTCAAGACTGAAACAGTCCCTGTTTCCCTTACTAGGGTCTTCAGTTAGACAATGAGCTATCATGGGCCACATCTGAGCAGGGGTTCTAGGCCATATCCATATATGGTCCTTGGTTGGAGAAACTGTCTCATATAAGACCCCTCTGCCCTGCTCAGTTTGGTCTTTGTGGAGATCTTGTTCTCCCCAAGTCTTGCTAACTTCCCCTATTTTTATTATTACTTCCCGCCCTCTGCCAAGGGCTTGATTGTGAGTCTTAATATCTGCTTTGATACATTGCTATACTGATTCTTTCATAGGTCCTCTTTGGTATGCTCCTGTTCTGGTGCTTGTTTTCTC
>CM053752.1:104947344-105214912 GCA_028658305.1 Pachyuromys duprasi | reverse complement strand
ATGATTTCCTCCTTTTTAATTGCTGAGTAGTATTCCATTGTGTAAAAGTACCACAATTTCTGTATCCATTCCTCAACTGAGGGACATCTGGGTTGTTTCCAGGTTCTGGCTATTACAAATAGAGCAGCCACGAACACAGTTGCTGCTCCGGGTTTTATAGCACTATCACTGAGGGAAGTCAGAGCAGAGACGCAGACCTGAGGCAGGAGCTGAGGCCGAGGCTGTGGAGGAGCGCTGCTGACTGCCTTGCTCTCTTGCTCGGCCTACTTTTAAAATACACACTAACAGGGACCACTTGGGCCTAGGCGTGGCACTGCCTACACTGGCTGGGCTCTCGCCCATAGTTGGTAACATGCCCTACAGGCTTGCCAACAGATCATCTGGTGGAGGCATTTTCTCAATTGAAGTTCCCAGATCATTCTAAAGTATGTCACATTGACAAAACAAACAAACAAACAAACAAAAACCAACCAAACAAAACACCTGGTCACAACTATCAGCCAAAAGGAAGGAGATGGTCCCTGTACAGATCTGATCTGAGGAACAAATCTGAGTACAAGCTAGAGACTGAAGAAATAACCCCCAAAACATAACACACCAAATCCTGGAGGTAGCTCCAGCTGGAGAGCATGGGGACAGCGAGAATGCTGAGGGGTGGCGGGGCGCCGGCGCTGGCTTTCTACGCTGCTGCTGCTGCATTTCCTGAGGCTCACGGCCATGCACAAGGGCTGCCACCCTGCCTGCCTCTGACAACATGCTTCAACAGAGCAGCGTGTTAACTGCATGCTTAACCTAGAACTGTCAGGTGCTCTGTGCCAGAGCCTGAGCCCCAGGTCTCAGCCTGAGCAGGGAACACAGGGATTTACCTTCTCAGACGGGGTGATGAGGTACACGGCCTCCAGGCTGGGGAGCGGCTCTCTGCGCTTGTTGATGTCCTCCACAACTAGACAGAGACACGGCCCAGAGTTAGTAAGAAAACTAGAAGCCGGCCGGCCGGCCCTCAGACCAGCACAGACGAGGCTACAGAGAGCCCCTGCCCCTTCTTTAAGCACCACGCTCCCTGGAAATGAAGCCAGGGATGTTAGAAATTTTGAAATCTTGCCATAGCAAGCCCTGCACACTCCAGCGAACATCCTTTGACCTGTTCTGAGAGGAAGGCTGCACTCTGAGAAGGACAGACCCTTTGCCCCTACAGTCTCTTTTCATCTAAAGGACTCCCTAGAATTCCCTTCAAATTCCATGATGGGTTTATCTGTCAACAGCTCTCTTGAGCTGGAGATACAGATCGTGGTGTAGAGCACTTGCCAGGCACACATGTGACCCTGTGTTCAACTGCCAGCTCTGTGGACCAACCCCCCAAGCAGGTGCTTTCCTGTGCATTACTAATGAGGTGCTGCAAATACACTGTCCATAAGACTGCACTCCTTCCAAGAGCTCCAAAATGAAGCAAAGCCAGAGACTTTGTTTCACATTATTTTCTTTATAGACACAAGCTGGTAATGTAGACCAGGATGGCCTTGAATTCAAGGTTCTTCCTGCCTTTGCCTCCTGAGTGCTGGGATTATAAATATGAGCCACCATACCAGGCTAGCCCACATAATTACACAGCCAGCACTTTACTGACTGAGCTTTCTCCTCAGCCGTTCTCTTCTGCTGCTTGTATTTATCAGATTTAGTAGTGTAACTGTGAGCAGTAAGTGGCTGCCTGTTTCCATTGCTGTAAGATATGCTGTAGTGAAACCATTCTATAACCCTCTTCCCTTTTTAACACAGTATCTCACTTGTAGCCCTGGCTGAGCCCGAAACTCACTACATAGCCCAGACTATTCTTGAATTTATGGTACTCCTGGTAATCTTCTTGACCCCTGAGTCTTGAAATTACAGGCATGTGCCACTGCATCTAATTAACCATTCTCCTCTTTGTTTCTAATTGCTTTAGATTTGTTGGCTTATTGTCTGAGTTAGTGTGTATGTGTGTGTATATAACACATGGATGTCAAAGGGAAACCTATGGAAGTTGGTTCCCTCCTTCCACAATGTGAGTAACAGGGGTCAAACTCAAGTTATCAGACTTGGCAGCAAATGTCCTTGCCCTCCAAGCCATTCCATTGGCTCCAACCTTTCTACACTGGATGGGTGTTTTGACTCTTTCCATGTGGGCCTCCAGTGAGCAACAGTCTGTGAATACTCCTGTTCGTGCTTGCTCAGCACTGAGTTGGTTCAGAATACACATCTAACTCAGAGCCTGCTGGGTCACAAGGCAGATACACCTTAAACTTTTTTGCATGTTGCTAAGTACTTTTTGGAACAGCTTAACCGACAGACATTCCCCTGAGCCAGTGTGGGTGCTGGGAACTGAACCCGGATCCTCTGCAAGAGCAGCACACATTTCCAACCACTGAGCCATCTCCCCAGCCCCGGTCTTTCTTCTCTCTCTAGCTCTTTTATTTGGCACCCCCTTAGCATGCATTTAAGGAGCAACGAATACTGCATTGTGTGGGGGCTCCAATCAGGAGCAGGCGCTTCATGTGCCACAGGGGCTTAGTCTCACCACACGGGCTGCTGGAAGCATCTAAAGTCACAGGACAGTAATGAATAGGGAGGGGACAACATGCTGCAGGGGAAGGTGACAGTGCCGTGCTCACTTGTGATCCCCTCAGTCATGATGTCTGTCATCTTGCAGCAGGAGGACAGCATCCTCATGCTTAACTGGTCCACCACCAGCACCTGTAAGAAAGAGAACAGCTCAGGGCTGCACCGTTCATTCTCTCACTGGCTTCCTGTAGGAGGCGTCCAAATGAACACTCAGAATAAACCAGGGGCTGTGGCACATGCCTGTAATCCCAGCGCTCAGGGAGGCAGAGGCAGGTGGATCTCTGTGAGTTAGAGGCCAGCCTGGTCTACAAAGAGAGTCCAGAACAACCAAAGCTACACAGAGAAACCCTGTCTCGAAAAACAAAACAAAACAAAACAAAAATTCTTAGAATGGAGAACACGGGAGAAGCCATTCCCCATGGCCCACAGGCATGCTGGGATATGAGCTTGCTTTTACTCTCCAAGTTCACCTTCTAGACACCTTCTAGACTGACTTGACTTCATAAACGTCAAAAATACTCATAAGCATTTATACAAAATGAAATAAAAAGAGGAGGGAGCCCTGGATGGCACCAACACTCAGAGGCAGCCATTATCTGGGTTATCCTCAAGTCACAACTTGCTCTCCTGAGAGACGGGCTAGTGCCCACACACGTGGCGGTTCACGGGGCTCAGTGCAGCCCCGGTCAGTGTTTCTACGTTCACCAGCACACATCTCTGTCCCGACTAGAAGCACAAGAATGTTCCACACCTGCTGTGTTCACCTCATCTTATTATGTCCTTTCACCCCACAGTAGAGAGAAAGAGCCAACTGTGAAAACGACCTTTCCTTCTCCTTCATGAAATAAAGCAAGAGGCCCCAGCCTCTTGGACCCACCGGTGCAGACAGCCCAATCAGAAAGCTTCTGCTGCCGCACAGCAGCCCCTCGGCTTCCTGAGGAGGCAGCTGGACATTCCATGTCTACAGAGCCCTGCCTGATGGAAAGGGTGACAGAGAGACATGCCTAAGTGTTCCCAGCAGATGGCCTCCCCTCGGGAACCTGTGAAAACCAAAACAGAATGCCACAGGGCCAGAACTGGGCTCCCAAATAGCTCCAAGGCTCAGAGAACCCAGCATGTGTGGGCTTTGATTCCAGGGAAATGGACAGTGTGGGCCCTTCACCAGCACATGAGGAAGTTCCAAAAGAGTCCCAGCAGCTCCCAGCCAGAGTGATGCCTACCTCAGAGAACATTCACCTGCTGAGCCAGCTCACTGGGTCCATGTCCAGGAAGAGACTGGACATACACAATACACACAATGCTATACTTGGTCCTGAGAAAAGCTCTCATTTCTAACAAACACGGCCCACACTTCAACTCCACCTTGTTCCTCTGTGTGTGTGTCTAGGTGGGGAGTATGTTTGCACATATGTGTTCATATGTGTGTGTGAGAGGGAATGAACATGCTAATGACAGGTGTCCTCTTTAATTGCTCCAACTCCAACTCTACTTTGTTCCTCTTGTGTGTGTGTGTGTATGTAGGTGGGGAGCATGTTCGCATATGTGTTCATGTGTGTATGAGGGAATCTACATGCTGATGTCAGGTGTCCTCTTCGATAGCTCTCACTTTGTTTATGGGTCAAGTCTCTCACTGACCCCAGAACTCACTGATTCTGTTAGTGCAGTGAGCAGCATGCCCAGACAGCCAGGCCGTAGCTCATGAGTGCCGGGATCATGAGCAGGTCACCCTCCTGCCTAGCTTTCTTGCACAGTTGACGGGGTGCACGCTCTGGCCCTTGCTTCTGCACAGCGTGTGGTGTGCTTCCTCCACTGCGCGCTCCCCAGCCCCTTCACACATTCCCATTTTCTCAGGCACACGAACTCACCTTCAGGGCCACAGACCGCTCTTCACTTACCTTCCACTCCCCCTTCTTCTTAACCTTCTTGATCACGTCATGCATGATCTCTGAAATAGGAGGGAGGGAAGAGAGGGAAGGAGAGAGAGGAAGAAGGGGAGGGAGAGAGAAGAAGAAGAGAGAGAAAATGTTACTGTAACTTCATAGACTCCCACACCCACCTATTACACTAGGGCATCTTCCTAGGCCTTGTGCTCCCTTAAGGCCTGCAGTACAACCAATCTACTCACAGAGCCACAATCACCCACCACCACAATCACCCACCACCACAATCACCCACCACCACAATCACCCACCACCACAATCACCCACCACCACAATCACCCACCACCGAGGCAGATCTTTCCTGTCTCCTTAACTCACTGGTTCACAGACATTTTGATCTCAGGTCTCCTTTATGCTTTTCAAAACAAAAGACCCCAGAGGTTGTCTATATGGGTGAATAACTGTAGGCATTAAGAGCGAAACTAAGGCAGGCATGTGTACACATCTATAATCTCACAACTTGAGGGCTGAGGCAGGCAAATTCTGAATTTGAGACCAGTCAGGGTCACAGAGGTAGTAGAATGCTAGCCTAGACAATATAGGGAAATATTGCTTGAAAAACAAACAAAACAAACCTAAAAAAAAAAAGACCCATTAACTGATTTCATTTGAAATAATAATAAACCAGTGTATGTTAACATAAATAATATTTTAGTGAATGAACAGTAACTATATTTTCCTTAATAAAAAATCTTAGAAAGAATGCTAGAATCTTCTATCTTCGTAGATCTCATTAATGTCTGGCTTCACAGAGGACAGCTGTCTGTCCCTTCTGCTTCTGAAGCCAATATGTCTGGAATCAGGTGACGTCTGGAAAGGGCTCAGAAGAGCATGAAAAGGAGGCCAATGACCTCATAACCTTCCTAAGCAGACAGCTGTGATCTGAGTCTGCCAACTCCCAGGATATTAGATTTGAGAACCACGGCTAAGTAAATAAAAGACTCTGACCAGGCCTCAGGTCCAAGAGTCCCCCTCAACCTCTATAGTCAGGAGGGGCTTGAGGTCTTCTAAGCACATTTGTGCCATGCTGTCATGTCGGTAGGCCAGTTCCTACAACACCACTGCCGCACACAACAGCCACAGAGGCCTTACACATATCTGAACAGCCTCAAAGGCCTCGTAGGAAATAAGACTTTTGCTGTTCTGAAAGACAAGGCCTCTGAGAAAGCTCAAAGTATACTACATACCTGCATGGAAATATCCTTATGTAATACTGTTATAAAAATTAAAATAAATGAAATATAGAAATAAGATTAACATGGGAAAAATACTTCTACCTCCTGGGATTTAATTGTTCGTGGTAATTTTAGGGGATTGAATTTAGGGCCACACATATGCTAGGCAAGTGTTCTACCTGAGCTCCATCTCCAGCTAGCTCTCTAGGATTTTAAATGCCAGCATGGTAGTTCACAGCTTACTCAAAAATATTTCCAGTAGACACTTAATTTACTTATATTGTGGTATGGTGTAAAACTGGACACAAAGTGACTGAGCAAATTAGGTTACATTCCTGTACTAGACTAATGTGCACCCACTGGAAACAATGATATGGGAAAACACATGCTCATGCCTTCACTCCCTCACTCAGGGAGCACTGGCTGGGACCCACAGTGTACCAGATATTGCATAGCACTGGAGGAGGAACACAGGCTCAGCCAGCTCCCCAGGGCTTACAGGGTCATGATGGGAGCCACTGCCTGATGAAAGCAGCACCTAAAACTTCTCCTAAGTGCCCTGAAAAGAATACTCGAGCAGCCAGGACACAACACAAACAGGGATGCAGCGAGGCCATCCACAGGAAGTTGGGCCTGCTGGGAGGCGGCCACCAGATAGAAAACAGAGGGACACTCACAGAAGCCTGTAGTGGACAAAGAGAAGATACTTGACATTTGCTTGTGGCTTTAAGAGGTGCGGGCTGAGGACAGAGGAAGGTGGGGAGCTGACCTGATGTGCTGTGGATGGAGATGGCAAGAAGTGGGTAGATGTGACGTGTAATACATAACAAAACCCCTGTACTTGAGACAGGAACAACGACACCCAGACAGAGATTATTAGAGGGGTACAAAGAGAAGAGACTCAAGAATAGCAGTTTTATTTTGCCTTTTTAAAGAGTGAATGTGGGGCTGGGGAAATAGCTCAGTGGTTAATAGCACTTGGCTGTTCTTCCAGAGGACCTGGGTTCCACCACATGCTGGCTTACAACCATCTATAGCTCCAATTCCAGGGAATCAAACATCTCTTCTAGCCTCTTTGAGATTGTATCAGGCAAAACACCCATACAAATGAGATAATAAAAATTGCAAAAAGGAGGTTGAAGCAGGAGGATTTCTGTGAGTTCAGAGCCAGCCTTGTCTACATAATGAGTTCTAGGACAGCCAGGGCTATGTAGAGACACCCACCCTGTCTGGTGTGGCAGGGGATAAGGTGGATGAGACCCATCAAGGGGGAGGTGTTGGGCAGGCAGCTATAGAAGAATGGTCTCAGCAGCAATTACAAATTGAGAAGTTACATATAAAAGGGGCCTGGAAAGATGGGACTTAAGTTTAGCTCAATACTCAAAATGCACAGCTCACAACTTCCAGTAACTCCATTTTCAGCAGACCCAGTGCCATCTCCTGGCCACCTCAAACACCTGCATGCACATGGCACACACACACACAAAACTAAAGTTCTGGAGAAATGGCTCGGCAGTTAGGAGAAGTGACTGCTCTTGCAGAGAGACTTGGAGTTTGATTCCCAGAACCCACACATGGAGACTCACAACTGTCTATAACTCCAGTCCCAGGGGATCTGACATCTTCTGACTGTTGTGGTCATTACATGCAAATGATGCAAGAACATATACATACAGGCAAAATACCCATACACATAAAATAAAAATAAAGGTTAAAATATAAAATAACTAAAAACTAAAAAATATAAGCCGGGTGGTGGTGGCGCATGCCTATAATCCCAGGAATCAGAGGCAAATGGATCTCTCTGAGTTAGAAGCTAGCCTGGTCTACAGAGTAAGTTCCAGGACAGCCAGGACTAAAACTGACAAATCCTGTCTCAAAAACCAAAACAACAACAACAAAACTTTAAAAATTATATATAAAGAAAAAGTATGTAAAACTGGATAAAAATCCATAACTATGGCGGGGGCAATGGTGGCGCACACCTTTAATCCCAGCACTCAGAGGCAGAGGCACACAGATCTCTGTGAGTTGGAGGCCAGCGTGGTCTACAGAGTAAGGTCCAGGATAGCCAGAACTACACACAGAGAAATCCTGGCTCAACCAAAAACCAAACCAAACCAAACATAAACAAACAAACAAAAACAGAAACAACCAACCAACAAAACACACAAAAATCCCAGTAACTCAAGAGACATGAGCTTGGCTGACTTTGACAGGCTTTCAAGACAACAATGGAGCCAGACTAGGGAGAGAGAGGAAAGACCAGAGATCACCTTGACAATCCTTTTAGAAAGACTTGCTAAAAGGTAGCAGAGAACAAGTGAACTCAGAGAACAGAGATGAGAAAGCAAAGGAAGGTTTTGTTTCTTCTGAAAGATGTGAGAGATCCGAGCATTTGGTGTTGGGGGGCGGGGAGCCCCTGACCTGGGTGGAATGGGCTGAGACAGCAGGATCCTGTCACTGTGTGAGGAGTGCTGGAGGTGACATCAGCAAGGGCAAGGGTGGGGGCAAGTGGGCAGTGCTAGTGGAAGACTGGAAAAAAGAAGAAACTGCACCTTCCCAGATATCTGGGAAGTGAATTTCCACTGGACGGTTCTAAAGCTAATTTGAGGTTTGTGGCCCCCACTTTAAGTGAAACCAGGAAGCTTGGATTTTTATTTTATTGTTTGAGACTCACTATGCAGTCCCGGTTGACCTCCAATTTGCAATGTTTCTGCCTTAGCCTTGTGAGTGCTAAGATTACAGGGCTCCTTTACACCTGGCTTTCCCTCCATCTTTATGGCGTTCTAGGGATGGGGTTCAGGTCAGGCCACCTCTTCAGCCCTACAACTGTAGATTTTTTTTCCTGTTTTTCTGTTTGTTTTTGTTTTGTTTTAAGTAAATGAAATCACAAAGTTACATCTAGGGCACTAGAATTCTACCTATTTCATTGAAGGCTCGAATGTCAATGTTTCAAATGCAAATACAACCAGTTTTTGCTGTTGTTTAGTGGTCTCAAACCTATTTATTCTCTCTGTGCATTAGCTCCTTCTACTGGGAATACCTGAGTTCTTGTGGGACTCTTGGGCTTTTTAATTAATTTTGTTTTTTCAAGTCAGGGCTGTCCTGAAACTCGCTCTATAGACCAGGCTGGTCTCAAAATCACAGGTATCCACCTGCCTCTGCCTTTCAAGTGCCAGGATACCACCCGGCTAATATTTTTTATTTTTTTGAGAATATAATTACATCATTTCCCCCTTCATTTTCCTCCCTCCAAACTCTCCCAAATGTCCTTCATTGCTCTACTGAAACTCATGGGCTCTTTTTTCTTTAATGCTGTACCTGCTTTGTAAAAGCACATGCAAACTGGAAAACAGAGCAAAATGATATCTGTGTGAGACAAAACGACTAGCTTTAACTGCCAGTATGTCCCAAGGTTGCTCCATGCTTCTACTAGTAAAACAGAACCCAGTGCTCTGAGCCGCCGTGGGCAGGGCTGTCTCCGCCTGCCTTTGCAGGCTTTGGCTGGAGTGTGGAGGGGCACAGGTGTCCCTGCCGGAGTGTGGAAGGGCACATCAAAGCACAGGTGTCCGGGCTTCCACTGAAGTCAGCTGAATTCCTTTTCCAAATGCGGAACAGCCTCGGCTGGCTGCATGACCCGCGCTGACCCCAGTCTCCTACTCACAGAAAGCTGTGCCTCCCTGTGCCTGCACTGGTGCTGTGACGCGAGGGGGCAAGTGCTCTGCCACTGAGCTGCACACAGTCCAGCCCTTCTGCTTTACCTGGGCTTAACAGATGCCTGGGGCTGAATATAACTTTTGCTAACAAAAATTTAAATGCAGTGAAAAATATTGCTCAAGAGACATTTAGAATGGGGAATGTGGAGGCACAATGAGAAAAATCAAACCAAGCACAAGTGTTCACAGGCATACCTAACTGGTGCAACTGCGGCCTTCCGACAGCCTTTTTCCTCCCCCAAATTCTCAGAGCATATATTTGTCCTGGGTATTATTAACAGCCAATCCTAGCCCTGCCCTACATTCTTTAATCCAATACCAAAAAGGAAACATGGATTAGAGCCCATTTTAGCCCAGAGAATCAAGTGGCCTGGGCTATTTTCTAGCATATAATCCCATGTCATTCCCTCTACTTTGCAGCTCTTCTCTATGGAGAGAGACCACAAGCTTCCGAGAGTTGGTCAAGTGCTCAACAAAAGTGTTGTTTCCACCATCCACCTCAGGCCACACAGCACGAAGACCTGAGTTTGACCCTAGTATCTGCATACTGAGCCAGGCAAGTAACCCAAGTGCTGGAAAGGCAGACAGGATTCCTGTGATTTGCTGGCCAGGCAGCCTTGCTTAAGTGAACCCGAAGTCCCAGTCAGAGCCCATCTCAGAAGATAAGATGGTCAGCTCTGGAGGAATGACACCCAGCGCTGTTCTCTGATGTACACACACAGTGATCTGGGGTGTGGTTAGGGTTGTGGTTCTGGAGGAAGCAGTGTTCAGGCAGGAAAGCAGCCATCCTGGTCTCTAAGGCAGCAGGACTGGATGACAACTCCCACAGGCCCAGGTCACCTTCCAACATGCTGGCGCCCTTCCCATCTGGTATCTTCATTCCCTCCCCATCTGAGGTAACATGACCATTTGGCAAAATGCCCACAGAACTCTATTGAAGATTAGTGGAGTTCTGTGAGTGAGGTGAACAGAGATGTACGGTGGGCCTGGAAGCTGAAGGAGGCGATCAGTCCAGGGCGTCTCCATTCTCACACAGCCCCAGTCTTCAGAAGACCCAGTCCAAAGTCCACAGCTTGAACAGAGGCCTCAGAGGTCTTCCCACAGGGCCTGCTGGGGATACCTGCCTTCACTCTGGAAGGTTAATACAGGTAAACTGTGCAAACCAGATGGAACAGGAAATTCTTCCCTTAGCCCTCACACAAATGCAGTGAGGACTATGATGTGAGAGCAGTCGCCATCTTAGAATTTCTCTGTGTTGTTCTGTACTGGTGACAGACCCAGGATCCTGTGCTCCACAAGCCTATGCTCCACCACCAAACTTGTACCCACTGTGGGCTGGGCAGGGTTGGTGCACTCCTTTAATCCCACCACTCAAGAGGCAGAGGCAGGTGGAGCTCTCTGAGTTTGAGGTCACCCTGGTCTACAGATCGAGTTCCAGGACAGCCAGGGCTACACAGAGAAACCCTGCCTTGGGGAGGGGAAGTTCACTGTGGGGGCTCAGCAGGTAAAGTTGCTATACTCATTCATTAACAGACACTTACGTTAGTGCCATATCTTGTGAATTGTGAATTATGATGCAATAAACAGAGATACACAGGTACCTCTGTAGCATGTTGACTTAAATTCCTTAAGTATTATAGATTTCTTATTAATAATTTTGGCATTTAAAAATGCTTTGTCAGCCAGGCTGTGGTGGTGCACATCTTTAATCCCTGTACTCTGGAGGCAAAAGCAGGCAGATATCTCAGAGTTCCAGACCAGCCTGGTCTATAGAGGGAGTTCCAGGACAGCCAGGGATACAGAGAAACCCTGTCTTGAAAAACCAAATAAATAAATAAATATTTTTAAAGTTTTTCACATCCAAGGCCAGCTAGGCATGGAGAGGCAGGGGCAAAAGATCTGTAAGTCTGAGGTCAGCCAGGGCTTCATAATGAGACCTTGCCTCAAAAACAAAAACAAGGAAGTCTCAGATCCTTGGCAACATAGTGAGCTTAAAGCCAGCTTAGGCCAAATAAGACCCTGTCTCAAAAAAAAAAAAAAAGGATAGAAAGAAAGTCAGGTGTGCTGATGCATACCTTTGTTCCCAGCATTTGGGATGTAGAGGCAGGCAGATCTCTGTGAGTTCCAGGCCACCCTGGTTTATATAATAAGACTTTCTGAATGAATGAATGAATGAATGAAGATCTGCATGCATTCATTGCCCTAAAACAGTTTGTGGTTGTTCTTCTAGTCTGCTCTAGGGTGCAAAAGAAATGTGCCCTGGGTGTTCTGCCTGGCCCTGTGGCATCCAGATTGAACTGGTGAGTACATCTATATGGTAGGAAAGCCGCACACTCAAGTTGGGAAAGCTCCTTATGTAATCTTGTTTTACAGAAACAGGAGGACTCCAGGAATTAAGACAAGCAGGACCGGCAGCACCCTGAGCTGTATTTTGTAATTTATATAGAGGCATTAAAAAAAAGACATGTCACACAGGTTGTCTAAAAATAAACTGCATTAAGCTCACTTGGAGGAATAAAGAAAGAGATAATGCAGATTTCTGGACTGCCGCACAGAGCCTTCAGCTGACAGGTCCCCCAACTCACCTTATCAAATAGCATTAAGCTAAGACTTTTATTTACTACCTGCATCTAAACTGTACTTTGCAGACGTAGGAAAGACCAAAAGAAAGACCACAAAGCATCAGCCACAGGGCAAGAGCAGGATGCCTGACTCTGTAACTGCTCAGCGGCTACCACCTGGTCCATTTAAGCTTGATTCTGGGGTGGTAGGGGATTGATTAGAGGAAAGAAGGGGGCCCAACGGTTTGAAGCTGGCTTGATGATGGCTTGGTCACACTGGTGAACACACCCAGAAGTTGCATAAGACTAAGATGCCCAAGGTTACGACATCCATAACAAGGTTAGGACACGGCTGCCTGCCAGCAGCTGAGGGAAGGGTGTGGCATCGAGCTGCCAATCAGAGGCCAAAGTCAGGGAAGATTTCACTTTCTCTTTCCCGATGATCCTTGTGTTTTCCCCTGTTTTGTGAGGGTGAAAGCCAAAAGGTCAAGAAGCTAGCTTCTCTCAGGCTGATCAACATGGGGGACACGTCCTTGGGGACCTGAGAGGCCATACTCCCTTTGCATGGATGTGGCTCTAGCTTCAGAAATCAGCACCAAAATAATAACAGACACAACAACAAATAAAAAGTTGCCATGTTCTTCCTAAGATCCACTAAACGTGGTGTTTCTCGGTGTGACGTTATAAAAACCCACGCCGATGGCAGGGTCAGCAAAGACAGAAACTAAAACAATCTCCATTTCCTTAAAGCCTTAGTTGTTTTGATACTCTGAACAACAACAACAAAAAAGAGAGTCTGAGTAGGGGGAGGGGCGCGCACCTGGAATCCTAGTTATTCAGCAGGTTGAGGCAGGAGGATTACAAGTTCAAGGCCTACCAGGCAAGTTACTCTAAGTCCAAGTCTCAACATTTAAAGGAAGGCAGGGCAGCTCAGTGGCAAGTGCTTGCCAGGCATTCATGAGGCCCCAGGTTTAATCCCTGGTATGTCACCAACAGAAGAGAAGGAAGGAAGGAAGGTTGGTCAGTGAGTGACTGATGAAGGAGGCAGTTTATATCTGAAAGAGATGCGGCCCCTCTCCTGCAGACCACCCTCCAGGGGATGCTTATGTACTAATTCCCCATTTGGTCTCTAGTCTGAAAGCACTTCTCTATGGACCGCTGAGTTTCTCTTACTACAGACCCTGTGATAAGCAGTAAGTCTGTGTACCGTGGGGACCCAAGACATGACCAACAGCCACATTAATAGAAGTGGCATTTAATGTTTCCCAGTTACATTTCTTCTGTGGAGTTTCCCAGAGACCAGCATCAGGCGGAAAGCCCACTCTGAAGAGAGGGCAATGCCATGGAGTGCTTCCTTGGGTCTTGGGAATCCAGAGCTGGCTGAGCAGTCCAGAGAACAGAGACTCTTTTGAGTGCCCTGGTGAGCTGAGATCCCCTGTCCCTGCCCATCCCAGCAAGGACTGAAAGCCCCTTTGGAACCTTCAATACCTATCACACTGACATGAAAGAAAACCCCCAAGGAAGCTTCCAGAGGCAGGAAATGGCTTCCCACCAGAAACAAGCACACACAAAGGTCCAGGAGGAGTCTTCCTTTTCCCAAACCCACACAATTGATTACAATAAGATGCCAGGGGGAAAAAAAATGAGGTGGAACCGTGGCCCAGCGGTTAAGAGCATTTGCTGCTCTTGCAGAAGACCCAGGTTTGATTCCCACACAATGATGGTTCACACTTGTTTGTAGCTCTAGTTCCAGGGGATCTGAAACCCTCTCCTAACCTTTGCAGGCACCAAACACACGTGGTGCACAGACATACAAGCAGAACACCCATACACGTAAAATAAAATAAATAAATCTAAAAATATCTTTTAAAGATTAAAAAAAATCCCAGGAAAAAGAAAATATCCTATTTGGGTTCGGGCTCAGGATTAAGCACAGGAAAAAGGTGGGGCTTCCGAAAGAGAAGAATGCTGACAGGCCAAGAAACAGACCAGATGCTAGCTTCCACTAAGCATGCTGAGCAAGTGGCTTTTCCAGCTTACAGGGCTCCTTCTGCCTCCTGTATCTGCGTCCTTCCTTAGCTTCGATGTTATTGCTTCATGCTGTCTAGTTCCCTCATCTGCCAGCATCATTTCACATTATCTTTCCTTTGGGCTTTTTTTTTGTTTTTGTTTTTGAGACAGGGTTTTTCTGTGTAACCTTGGCTGTCCTGGATTCACTTTATAGACCAGGCTGGCCTCGAACTCACAGAGAGATTCCTTTGGGCTCATAACCTTCAAAGTTGAGAACAGCTAAAATTGCTTTTCCTGCACATGTCTTCTTCCAGAATTAACTGTTGGAATGAGGCTTTGCTGTGTTTCTTCCTTCTCAATAAAACTTCTGCAAATGCCGGACTTGGTGGGAAGGAAAACAAGACCTGGAGTTCATTGTAATCTTTGGCTACATAGTGAGTTCAGAAACCCTGTCTCCAAAAACCCAGGAGAGGAAGACCAAACAACTTGCTATTATTTTGCTTATGAGTATCTCACTATGTTGTTCTGACTGGCCTGGAACTCCCAGAGATCTGCCTGCCCTTGCCTCCCAAATGCTGGGTTTCAAGCTGTGTACCACCATGCTCCCCACAAACAACATGTTTTTTTCAAAGCTCCTATGCAGAGACATTTTATTGTTCTTCTCTTCTTGGAGTGACAGGAGGTAGCTCTCTCTGGCTCTATATGAACTGTACTTACTTCCCCAGGTACCTAGGCAAGATGGGATGTGTGGCTGGAGCATGCAGTGACGCCTGGGTGCCAGGGTAGTCTTGGCTACCCTCAGCTGAGCAGTGGAAGGTAGCGTTGGATGCTTGTTGAAGTCTCCACATTGTAACTGCATTAAGGCTCTATGCCCAAGACCACTTCGTTGAACATGCACACTGGAATCTGGGAGCTAGTTCATCATGAGATTGCTGGATTTGGACTATCATAAATACTTGGGGGGTTGTTTTTGTTTTGTTTTTTAGACACAAGGTCTCACTCTATAGCACTTTCTGGCTTGGAACTCCTTACGCACACTAGGCTGACCTCAAATTTGCAGAGCTCCATCTGCCTCTACCTCCCAAGTACGAAGATTAAAGACATGCCAGTACACTGGGCCTGAATATTTGTTTGTAACCTGTAGCCAAGCTCTTGTTTGCTGCCCACATAGTCAGCACTAAAATGCTGAGATTGATGACTTCTTATATCAGTGAGAAAGAAAAACCTAGAGACCCAAAGAGCCTGTCACTTGCTGTTAGGAAGTAGGGTGTGGAGTATTTCAGCATACTGATGGTCACTGTCCTTCCCAGAATGCAGTTCCTTCTAACTGATGTATCATTTTACAGTCTGTCGTCTGCTTTTCTACAGTAGAAATACTAGCTGCTTTGTACCCATGGAAGCTAAGTCCATCTGTCCTGCCTCAGCAATGAGGGCAGTAAACACTAGCAAACTGAATACAGAACCTCGGAGGCTTTAGGAGCTGCCAGCACACGGTGCCCATAGAACTTAAAAGGAGAGGGGTATGAGGCATATGGGCAGATTGTGTGTGAGAAGTGGTTACACTCTGGGTACCCTTTCACCACTGCCCATGGCTGGGCAATCACACACCTCCAACATGGCAGAACAGAGGTGCTTCCCCTTGGCTTGGAAGACCCAAGACACAGTGTGAGTATGAGCCTCTGTTGCTGGTCTTTGCTACTTTATGGGTTCTTCTTTTTCCTACCCTTATTCCCCTCTCCCCGTTTCACCCTATCACTAGATAGAAGGATAGAGGGGGAGATAGAGAGATCTCTGAATCTAATTTTTTCTTCCTGTTTCTTCTTTGAGCATAATAACAAAACAACCAACTCCCTCCCCCCCCCCGAACTACCAACAACCACCAACCCCACCTACTCAGTATTATAGAAACAAATGATCTCCATACACATGTCAAGAATCCTCTTCCTGACAAGCATGGCGCACACCTTTAGTCCCAGCACTCGGGAGGCAGAGGCAGGCAGATCTGTGAGTCTGAGGCCAGCCTGGTCTACAGAGCACATTCCAGGACAGCCAGAGCTACACAGAGACCCTGTCTAAGGGAAAAAGAAAGAAAGAAAATCCCCAGTCCCCAGTCTTTTTCACCTACTCAATTTCCAGAATTCCTGTCACCAGACTGTGGCCTCAGGCAAGAGGACATTTCTTGGGGACTTTGAGTCTAAGGAGAAAAGACAAGGATTTTGGGGTTCCTCACAACACATCCAATCCAGGATGAACGCTCCAACTGCTGTCTGTGTCTCCCACTCTTAATCATAGGCAGACATCACAGTTTGCTGAACATCTGAGGAAAAATTCTTACATGGAAAACAGACACTAAAACAAATAAAAAGAAAAACTGAGATGACGTGTGTGTGTGTGTGTGTGTGTGTGTGTGTGTGTGTGTTTAAAGAGGAAGACAAAAATTACTGCATCCATGAAAGAAGGCTTGGGAGTCATAAAAAACTATTTGGAATTTTGATAGAGTATGATAGTAGAAACAAAAACTTCAGTAGAAAAACAAAATGATGAATTTGAGGAATTTTGAGGAAACCTAGAAAACACAGTAAACGCCAAATAGATGACTGGAAAGAAAGGAAAGCCTGAGCCCCTTGAGCGCAACACACAAACGGCAGAAGCTCCGTGGAGAGGGAGGCAGTAAGGAAGCCATTTAGGGTGCTTTCCCAGCCCCTCTGAGGACACCTAAGGAGAGCTAACCACGGAAGTCTTGAAGGCATGCCTGCTTCCTCTTCAGATCCCAAGGCAGCACCAGCATTTGCGCCCAAACGAGGTGAGCCTGTAGGCCGAGTCATTTTTTAAGCATTTATTTACTTATGTACTTAGTGCGTGTTGCGTTCATGCCACAGTGCACACGTAGACTTGGCTTTCGTGGCTGGCACTCTCACGTGCTGAGTAATTACAAGGGCCTGAAGGCCTACCGTTTAAAGACCACAGTGGGACATGACTCCAAATCAGAGCAGACCTCTGCTTAGCTCCCATGCTTCGTTTTTCTGAGAAGAGGAGGGCTTGTCTCTTGCCTCCTGGCTACACTAAAAACTAAGTCACCTCAGAAGACATCGACAGGCTTGGTCACTCCCTACTCCTGAAAAGTGCCCACACCTGTAAGTTCTTGCTTCTCCTTGGGCTGCCAGCTGTTCCTCCTGCCATTACAGGAAGACCATAAGACCCTGTGAAAAAAATCCACCACTGCATCTAATCTCAGCGCAAGCTGCCTTTCTGCCCAATGCTGCAGTCCTCCTGGCTCTTGCTTGTCCTTGCGAGTCTATGCTGCCATGTAACACAAGTAGAGTACTGTCTGTCCCGAAAGTCACAAAGAAGAAAAAGGCCCGGTGAGGTGATTCAGACAGAACGCTGAACCCCTGCTCTGGGTAAGAGTCCTGACTGAGGGTTCTCAGATGCCTCCCAGAGCCCGATCTGTGTGACACCATGTTAACACAGCACAAACCCTGCCTTCCACACATCGTGATGCACCCACACTTCCTCCTCCACGAAACCATGAGCATCAAAGTCAGCACAGACAGCTACTGACTCCGTTACCTGGGAAGCACCAAGAGGAGAGCACTACAACACCCCACTGGAGAGTGTCCAGCTACAACACCCCACTGGAGAGTGCAGGCTTGCCCCTGAGCTGACTGCAGCTGGCTCAAGGTCACTGAGAATTAAGCTGGAAGGGCCCTTGCTGGATAGATCTGCTTCCCTGCTGACTCTCAAGCCTTCTGGCTGTTCTGGCTGAGCCTATCAGTCAATGTCAGTGTCTCTCTCGTTCTTCCATATCTCCCATCCTCTCATCTGACCGTCTCCAACAGCGTAGGTCACCTAATGGCCCCCAGCCTGCACTTCCATCATGACTTCTCCCTGACCTCTCCCTGCCACTTCCTCTTAGCACATTCTTGGAGGCAGTGCATAGCTGCCTAGGGAAGCTAATGTTCCCCCAAATCTGCTGTTTCTCCTGCCCTTTCTCTCCCATGGAACAAGAACCTTAGGACTTTCTGCACAGTTCTAAACTAGGACTGGTTTCCAGCCTTCTTTTCTCATCCTCATCCAACGGCCATGGCATTACCCTTCAATACCCAGAAGACTTCTCCCATCTCACCTCCTTCACACCTGCTACTGTCTCACACTGAGGTTACTAGCCTCCCAAATATTGCCACAGCCAGGAAACCACTACAGCCCCTAACTCACTGCCTCCCATCCAGTCCACAGAGAAGCAGAGTACTTTCTAAGCTATTCTAACCCGTTTCCCACTCACTTAAAAATCTTCATAGGGTCTTCAGGGCTTCTGAAAAACAACAAAAGGTCCCGGGAGACGGCTCAGTGGGCGAAGGAGTGTACCACCGAGCGTAATGACCAAAAGGCTAAGGCAATCAGCACCCCCCCTCCAGCTTTTTCTTCCCTCCCCAGCCAGGCTATATTGGGTCCTCTAACCAGCCGTTGCTACTTTGTGGGCTTTTGTTCTCATCCTTTATCCCCCCCATCCCAGTTTCATCCCATCATACTAGATAGGAGAGAAACAAGGATAGAGGAGAGAGAGGAATTAGGAAAATCCCTGAATCTAATTTCATTCCTTTTGTTACTTCTTTGACCACAGCTATGAACAAACCTCAAACAACCTCCTTAAACAACCAACAACCCCACCTCCCAGGGGCCCTCAAATTTATGTACCCTCCAAAAAGTTCCCAGAATTCCCAAACATTACACAATTGCAGAAACTACTGGCAGCTGGCAAAACCAAGCTTCTGCTAGAGCATGAGGTAAATCACAGTCAGCTGCAATGGACAGTCCAAAGCAGCCCCATACCTGAAATTAAAACGATTAACAGTCTTATAATATTTATGTGTTGGGCCGGGGTGCTTATGGCACACACCTTTAATCCCAGTACTCAGGAGGCAGAGGCAGGAGGATCTCTATGAGTCTGAAGACAGCCTGGTCTACCGAGTGAGTTCCAGAACAGCCAGAGCCACACAGAGAAACCATGTCTCGAAAAAAAATGCAATATATAATAATAATAATAATTATTATTATTATTATTATTATTATTATTCTGTGCTTTTTAAAGAAACCAAAATTCCAGAATTCTCACTTTAGGGTCCCTCTTTCTTGTTAATTCAGCTAGCTCTTCCTTTGCTTGCCTTACTCTGGCCCCACTGATACCACCTTCTGCATGGCTAGCTTTCCTATTACATGTCCCCTTGTCCTCACTTGTTTCCCATGGATCCCAACATTACCCACAGTCCCAGTCAGGGCAGTCACTGCTGTGCTACCTGGACCCCACAAGAACTGGACCTAGCTGGGCCTGGTGGTGGAGGCCACCTAGGTGGGAGGACCAGTTCCCTCATCCGTTACTGCATTGCCTCTGGCACCAACAGGCTGTCTCAGCTGGGCGAGGTGGAGCATGCCTGTAGTCCCAGCACTCAGGAGGCAGAGGCAGGCCAATCTCTGTGGGTTCAACACCAGCCTGGTCTTCTAGTATAGGACAGCCAAAGCTACACAGAAAAACCCTGTCTCAGAAAAAAACAAACAAACAAACAAAGGGCTGTCTATATGGTAGCTGAACGAAAAAGATACTGGGTTCCAGACTCCTTGGAGGCCACTGAGTGAAATACAGGTGTATTTGGTGCCCTTGAGTTTTCTGACATTTCCAAAGACCAATACAGAAAGACTGGCTTCTGGAGACCAATTTGAACCTGTACCTTCACAACCAGGCCTAAATGAAAACAGTTCACGCAGAGTCCTGTAGCATTCACAGAGGCTTGTCATAGCAGAAGCTTTTTCTTGTGTTTTTGTAGCAAGTTGTCTGGAGAAGCTGTCACTAAAGCAAAGCCTCCTGAGGGAGAGTTTTCTCAAGTTTCTGTGCACTGTTCAAAGCAACTGGGCTGCTACGATCAGAAACTGGTTGGCTGCTGAGAGGCTAATAATTGGTTGACAGTTCCCTGCTTAAGACTGAGCAGGTATGGGGGAAGAATGTGCCAGCTGTCTACCAAATGGCCAAGATACTTGCTCTTAACAGCTTCAATTACTTGGAGGAAAAAACATTAAAAGATGCTTACAATAAAGGTCCATCCCAGAATTAGCATTCCCAGTAGCATTTCACAGTGCTTAACTCCAAGCCAAACATCCCTAGGAAGAGCTGGGTCCCTCTGATCGGCCTCAGCTGAGACAGTTCTCCTAGGGCAAGCTCAGGACCACAGTGTACAGTTTAGGGCTGCTGAATCGCCAGAGGTAACTATAAAATTTGGCCTGACCAATTCACTAAAGAAAAAAATACTTCATTAGCTGCCAAACACCTGTTTGTCTCAGAGCTGCTATGTTCCCCCAAAAAAGTCAGAGAGAAACCTTTTCAACCAACAGCCAACACAATAAGCCCTTGTTGGATACAGGGCAGATGTGAGTGCTCTCCTAACTGATGGAGACGTAAGAGTGCGTCTTGGGCCTTAACCCACTGCTTAGGGAAGCTTTGCCCCAACCTGAATTGTAAATCGCATCATTATAAGGTGACAACTCGTTCAAACACGGAGAACTATGTCTGGAAGCCAGGTGTGGTGGTGAGCACCTGTCCACCCAGCAGGAAGCAGTGGCAGGAGGGGCTGCTGTGAGTCCCAGGCCAGCCTGGGCTGTCTAGTGAAGCACTGTCTCAGAGTTAAATAGCAAAACCATAGTAAATAAAATAAAACAAACAAAATTAAGACACAATGAGATCACAATGAGATCGTTTTAAATAAATGTCTAAAAAGATATAAAATTACAATTATTATATCAAGAAAGTTGTTTTTATTAAAAATATTCAAAGAAGGGAAGACAGAGAAACACTTGAGCATAAGAATTGAGTTTAGCCTGGAACTAATAAAAAGATCCTTCGAAGGAAGGAAGAGAGGGAGGGAGGAAGGGTGAGGAGGAGGAGCAAAGGAGGGAGGCAAACAAGCTTGGTGAGGATTTTGTAGAACTGCAGCCCTCAGACACAGAAAGGAAAGGTGAGGCTATGAAGTTGCTTTGGAGGCTCTTCAGAAAGTCAAATTCTGAGGGCTGGTGAGATGGCTCAGCAGGTAAAGGTGCTTGTCCTCAACCCTGACGACCTGAGTCAAATCCCCGACCCACATGGTAGAAGGAGAAAACTGAATACCACAAGTTCCCCTTTGAAATAAATGTAAAAAAAAAAAAAAATCCAGTTAAATACTAAGGTGCTAAACAGCCAAGAAACTGCAGTTACAGGTAATGCTGAGAATTTGAGGACATCAAAAAAAAAAAGAATACATGTGACAGCTCTCAATACATGAACATAGTATATCTATTAATACCTTTTTAGATTTCTTTTGTCATGGATTTATGGTTTTCAACACACAGATCTGCAAAATTGTTAGATTTATACCTAAGCACTTCACTTTTAGGAAGTGGAAAGGCCAACTGGAAAGCTAATCCTGAGCCTTTCAAATGTGAGGTAAGTATCTCAGCACTGAGTGAGTCTCCCAACTCTATTAACTCTTCTTCAATATTTTACTTTCTAAAAATTGCTAATTTAGGAAAACACAATTAATTACTGTAAATTTATCTTGCATTCTGGGATTCTTTTTATCATGGTGTTTGCTCCCTTATTTATAAAACAAAAAATTTGGATAGACACATTGCAGTATAGCAAGCAGAGTCCGTTAGGAAAAGTTATTAAAATGTCAAATCTCCTTAAACTGATTTATAGAGTCAACACAATTAAAACAAAAATTCCAGTTTTTAACAGAAATCAACAAGCTGATTCTCATATGTGTGCAGATATGTGATTGAAGCAAAATGGCTATGAAAAGGAACAAAATGGAAAGAATCATGAGGTGGACAAGTTCCTATAGTTACTTTAAAGCTAAGGTGCTGATGGAGATGCTCATAGCTCACCAACAGGACAGAACATCCAGGAGCAGACTCACCACATACACCCAGATGATGTCAGCAAGGACACAAAGACATTTCAGAGTCAACTGGACTTTCAAACACAAGAGAAAAAATAAACCTTGACTACACCTCACACGTTGTATAAAAACTAACTCAAGATGACTCAAATCTAAATAAAACACCTCAAATGGTAACAAAAAAAAAAACTTTTAGGGAAATCTTTGTGACCTTCAGCTAGACAAAGATTTCTGAGGAAGCAAAAGAAGAATCCATAAGAAAAATGTGATAAATGGCACTTCATCAAAATTGAGAACTTCTGCTCTTTGGGAACATTGACAATGAAAAGGTAAAACCACAGAAATGAGAAGACATTTGAAAATCACAAAGCTAATATATTTCCTATTATTGACCCAATAACAGGAAAACAAACACCCTAGTGAAAAATGCAAAGATTTGTCAGGTGGGAGTGGCACACGCCTAGGCTGGCCTAGAAATTTTTATGTAGACCAGGCTGACCTCAAACTCCCAAGTTCTAGCAATAAAGGCATTCACTACCATGTCTAGCAAGGACAAATTTTGAGCATCACTGGTTGGAATAACAAATTGTTACTGCCATTTCAGAATTCTGCGTGACAGTTTCTCACAGAGTTAAACATATGCTTATCATATAATCCAGTAGCCCTAACCTTGGGCATTTAGGTGGCCATATGATACACTCAGTTGTATATGCCATGTGGGTATATGCCAGTGAAATGGCCCAGTGAGTAAAGGTGCTTACCATTAAAGCTGATGACCCTAAGTTCAATTCCTAGGACCCACATGGTGGAAGGGGAGAACCAATTCCAGACTTCTCCATGTGTGCCCTGGTATGTATGTGTGCACAAACACACACAAAATAAAATAAATCAATGTAACAATTGTTTTTATAATCTGTGTGTGAACCCCTTTATTTGTAATTGTCCTGAAACTGGAAATAACTCCAAGGTCCTTTACCTGGAGAACATCCATGTGACGTCACAGCAAACACTGTCGTTTACACTGTACAGTCTACAGATCTGCTAGGCTGGTTGGCCCATGTGTTCAGGAATCGTCTGTCTCCTCCAAGAACTCACTCCTAGAGAGGGCTGCAGATGCACCTGACCACACCTGGCGTTTTCACCTGGGGCCAGGGATCCGGACTCAGGTCCTCCAGCTTTCGTAGTAGGTACTTTACCCACCGAGCCCTCTCCCAAGCCGCAGAAATCACAGCTTAAAAGCTGGGTGAGGTTGTGCATGTCTTTGATCCCAACACTCATGAGGTCCAGGCAGGTAGATCTCTGTGAGTTCGAAGCCAGCCTGGTCTATATAGTGAGTTCCAAGCTAGCCAGGGCTACATAGTGAGGTCTTTCCTCAAAACAAACAAACAAACAAAACACAAGAGAGCTATATGCTATATTCCACTGACATAGTGTTCTGGAAGAAGCAAAACCACAGGGAATGAAGAGTTCAGTGGTTGACAGGAGCTGAGAGTGGGAACTATAGGGAACAGTGTGAGAAAATCCATTTATTGAGACAGAATCTTCCAGAGGACCTGCATTTGATTTCTGGCCTGGACATCCGGTGGATCACAACCACCTACAACTCCAGCTCCAGAGGATGTGACACACTCTTCAGGATTCCACAGGCACCTACACCTCAGGCACACAAAAATGATGGCTCAGTGGATCCGTATTTGCAGCCGGCCCTGAACTGAGTTTGATCCCTGGGACCTGAGCGGTAAAGGGAGGGGCCTGACCCCTAAAAGTCCTCCTACCTTCACAAGCTCTGTGGCAACCCCCTCCCAAACAAACAAATAAATAATGTAATTTAAAAATTAAGCTGTAGTTCAGAAATGAATAAATAAGTACACAAGCCTTTAGATTTGGGGAGATGGCTTGGCTCCTACAGCTCTTACTAGGCAGGCACGAGGACCTGACTTCGTCCCCAGGAAAGAGCTGGCACAAGGGCACAAGAACCCATAATCCCAGCTGGCACAGGGTCTGAATTTTTCCCATAATTCTAATTACTGCGTGTGTTCTCTTTCTCATTAGCTATTTGTGCAATATTAACTGGGTGTCGGCACCTCGATCACACGCTGAGGACAGACACAAGAACAAGACCCTCCACTCTCCACCGAAGAGACTTGCTTCAGGGGGCAACGGAAAGCTTCCTGGAGGACTGTCCGACACCATAGTATAACTTGTCCCAATTTGTTGTTGTTCTGGCTTTAGAAGCTTGTCGTTTGTCTCTGAGACAGGGTCTCACTAAGTATCCCTGGCTGGCCGGGCACTCTGCTTCTCGAGTACTGGAATTAAAGGCTTATGCTACCATGCTTGCTTGGCACAGGCCCAAGTTTTATTCAATTTTCAGCTTTGAAACTCCCATAGTTCCTAGCACTCTCTAAACAAATGTCTGTAGAATAAGGAGCTAAGTCAACCCATATCCTCTTCTTTTCTTATTCCTACAGCCTTTGGGCTGTCCAATAAAGCTCAGCTCAGAAGGGACCAAAAGGCTCTGGCTCTGGTACTACACATGTGCAAAGTTCTCAGTTAAGCTAGGACAGATCATGCGGGAAGGCAAAGGGTTCAGAATTACATTTATTTTACACTTATTCAAATTCTAAATGACATTTGTTCATTTACCAACTGCTAACTATGAGCAGCTGCAAGTTTGGGGAATGGACCTATATCAGAGAACTGGTCTATGACATTCAAATAGCTATAACAGATGTGGGCCTTCCCCCCCCTCCCCAAACAAACAAACAAACGAAATATGAACAAGATCACTTTTTATGCCAGTGACTGTGGCTGGCTAGTTTTATGTCAACCTGACACGAGGTAGAGCCTTCAGAGAGGAGGCGGCCACAATTAAGAAAACGCCTCTGTAAAATGGGGCTGTAGGCAAGCCTGTAGGGCATTTTCTTAATTACTGAGTGAAGTGGGAGGACCCATCTGCTGATGGGACCATCCCTGGGCTGGTGGTCCTACGCTCTACAAGAAAGCAGGCTAAAGCTGGGTGTGGTGGCACATGCTTGTAGTCCCAGCACTTGGGGAAGTAGAGGCAGGCAGACCTCTGTGAGTTTGAGGCCAGTCTGCTCTACAGAGTGAGTGAGTTCAGGACAGCCAAGGCTACACAGAGAAACCCTATCTCAAAAAAACAAAACATACCAAAAACAAACAAACAAACAAACCAAAGCAGACTGAGCAAACCAACCAGTAAGCAGCACCTCTCCATGGCCTCTCAGCTCCTGACTCCAGGTGCCTGCTCTGTCCTGATGTCCTTCCATGATAAACCCTTTCCTCCCCACGTTGATTTTGGTCACGGTGTTTCATCAGCTTCAGTAACCCTAAGACAGTGACTATGTGATGTTCATTTAGATCAAGAGGACCAGGCTATGAAGGTGACATTCAAACTGGTGCATAGTGGGCTTTTAAAACAGTGCTTCAGCTGCAGATGTAGCTCAGTGGATAGAGTGCCAGTTTAGCATACTAAAGGCCCCAGGTTCAATCCCCCACACTGCTTCAATGGAAACCGTGGTAGCAAGATCAGTATTTAGCTCACCCTAAGCCTCAAACAGCTCTAGGCACATCTGTGCTATATCAGACTCAGTTCTCAGGACAGCAGAAAAGAAAAACGCATCTTCATTTCACGCTTAGTTTTTTGGAGAGAAAAAAAGCCAAAGTAGAAACCCCACCAAAAATTAGAAGGTAGCACTAAAATAGTATATTCAATGATGTATTTTTCCCAAAGCACATGCCTAACTCAACTGTCACAGAAATAGAAGCCTGTTCACACATTCACCGATTTTTTTTTAATTGGGTTTATTTTTGTACACCAATTTCACTTTGTTTCAAGAGAAATTTTGGCCATATTGCATACTGATTTTTTTTTTGATGCTTACTTCTAGAAGAGGCCAGAGGTTTTGGTGACATAACCAAGGGTCTTGGCAAAAGGATGCAAAAACCTCACTTCTGAGCTGGGTGTGGGGGTGCCGCTTGTAACCCCAACATTGCTAGGCTGAGGCAGGAAGATTACCATGAATTTAAAACTAGCCTGTGCTGGGTAGCAAGTGCCAGGCTAGCCAGGGCTGCAAAGTGAGACCTTGTTTAAAAAAAAAAAAGTTTAGTTGGACAGGGTGCCTCACACCTATGCTGAGAGGTAAGAGGACTAAGATAAATTTAAAGCCAATCTAAGTTAAGCCTCCTGGGCCAGCAGCCTGGACCGTAGAGACTGTCTTGGGGGAGGTTTTATAACAGACATTTTATCTTTCAAATGTAATATTCAAATATAACACCTGGAATATGACATTTCACTCCACACCTCTAACCCTTGAGAAGGGTGTATTGGGTAACTTGTGTGTATATAGAAAGCAAGAAAGTTTTACTTAAATTTCAAGGAAATGGATGCTAGATCTTTTTTAAAAATAATAATTAATGAGTAATGATTTCAGCAAGTCATTTATAACTGCCTTTCCCATGGGTCAAAATGAAGACGTTGACATTAGAAAATCCCCATGGATCCTTACAGTCTTAAACTCCCCTCAGAAAACAGTTCAAATAACCTTACAGCACGGGTGTTGGCTTTTTTTATATCTTCCAATGTTGTACATGGCTGATTCCACCAAAAGAGTAGTGCCATATACCAGGCAAAAGAATATGGGGAGACAGTTACGATGCTCAACAGTTATGCTGCATTTGATGGGGGGGGGGGGAGGCGGGGTAAGCAAGCTATCATAGGAGAGGCTCACTGGAAAAGGAAACTGTAAATTTCCACCTCTCCTACAGGGAAAAGCCACTTTTCATTTTCTCTTCCTCCCCCCCCCCCGAAAAAAAAGAGAGAGAGAGAGATAGCGAAAGCCACTGCAGTCCTCACGCCTTTCCATGATAAAGACGTGTCAAAATACCGAAGAGGCGCTGTTTTCCTACCTAGGCCACCCATCTTAACTGAGAACGCCGTTTTCTAAACACCCACAACCCGCTCTCCTCACTTCGACCAATAAAAACATCCAACATAAAAAAAAAAGCAAACACGAAAACAAATTTTAAAAAATCAGTTACAATAATGTCTGCCGTGCCTTTCGCACTGACCCGCAGACAGCCCTGCCTTCCCCGCAGCGACGCCTCGGGCCGGGCGGCGCGCGCAGAGACAGACTGCAGACTGCGGCGCCGGCCGGGGCCACTCCTCCCGGTCTCCCCGGGATTTCAGGGGTTCGGGACCCCGCTGGGACCCCGCCCCGCCCGGCCCCGCGGCGCGCGCCCCGCGCCTCCCAGGTGGGTCTCTGCAGCCGGGGACAGCGCCCGCTCCCGGGAGAGCGAGGCAGGGAGGGAGGAGGACGCAGGCCCCGCTCCGCTCGTCACGATTCACGAGGGAGGGTGGGAAACAGGGAGGGACTGGAGACGGGGGGGGGGGGGAAGGAGCGGACTCGGGAGCTCTGGAAATGCAGAAGCAAGGAGGGGAGACCGTGGGAGAGGAATACGAGCGGAGAGGAGTTGGGGTGCAGAAGGGGGATGCTGCAGAGGAGGCTGGCGGGCTGGGGGCAGATAAAGGCGCGGGTGGGGAACGGAGATACGGGGTCTGGGGTGCAGGGGGGAGAGAGGGAGACGGGATGAAATGCAGGAGTAGAGATGGCGCGATGGAGGTGAAGGGATGAAGGTAAAAAGGGAAACGGGATGTTTATGAAGGCGCGGGGTGAAGAGGAAGGACGGGGGGAGGAGGCGTCGGGGGTGAGGAGGGGGTCTGGGAGAAGCGAGCGTCGGGGAAGCCTGCTCGCCAGGAAGCCGGAGGGGCTCCCCTCCCGGGAGGGCGGCGCCTGGATAACGGGTTCCGCCGGCCCCGGGGCAGCACCCCGACCGCACTTACTCTCTCCGACCACCGCCTTGAGGCCGATGGGGGCCATAGCGTTCCGCGAGTCTCTGGGCTCCGACGCTCCTCCCGCGACACCGTCGCCTCCCCCGGGACGCGCGCCCCGCTTGTCTGCAGCCCGTCGCCCCGCAGCCGCGCTCCGGACCGACTGACGCGCGGACTCGGCGCGGGGGCGCGACTCGGGCCAGAGCGAGGCTGCCAGGCGGCCGGAGCGCGCGGGAGGGGCGGGGCCGCGGGGGCGGGGCCTCGCGCCGGCCGTCACCGTCACCCGCGCGCTTCCGCCAATCGTAGCGCGCCCCGGGCGCGAGGTCCGCCCTCCAGGATGCGGATGGGTTCGGGGAGCGCCTTCGCCCGCGCCCTACGCGCGCGCCCGAGGCTCAGGGTCCTAGAGTCCCCGCCACCAATTCTGCATCTGCAGCCCAGGCCCCGGGAATCTCCAGAGGGCTAGGTTGTGCTCTGCTTTGGGGGATCCTACCATTTCCTCCTGCCAACAAAAGGAACAAAAGGGCAAATTCTTATTAACTGTACCCATTCCCAGCCACAACATAGGCTTACGGCACACTGAAACTATCCCTGTGTCTGTGTGGTCTGTTTACCCATCACTGACCTAGTGCTAAGCTCTGTGTCACGCACCTTTCCGGAGTCATTTTACTAAAATCACGCAATAACTAAGCATCGTCCCTAATCTTTGTTTTCAGGTGCAAAAACAAACACCTGAGGCGCTTGCTGGTGTGGTGTTTATCTCTCGTTCACTAATAAATATTTCCCATTACTATGTATAAGCCGATATTCTGTACATTGGACCTGTACAAAAAATGGTATGAGTCCAGGTGGCCAAGATACAAATCTAATTAGAAATATAGAATCAACTCAGGACTCAGCATCTCCTTCTTGGAATCTACATTACCCAAATGGTCACATTATCTGTTTTCACTGTGCCATCTTTGTTAATGTTTTTGAAATATAGAACAAGAATGGGAGATGTATCTCAGTGGTAACGCACTTGCTTGTTATATGCAAGGTCTCGGGTTTGATCCCTGACAGTGAAAAATAAAATAAAACGCAACAGGCGTCAAAGAGAAACGAACAAATCCAGTTAATTTAAAAATCTCAAAGGACAGGCCTGGAGAGATGGTTAAGAGAACTGGCTGCTCTTCCAGAGGTCCTGAGTTAAAGTCTCAGCACCCACATAGTGTCTAACAAAATTGTCTTCGACTGTAGCCTCATAGGATCCAATGCCATCTTCTGGTGTGCAAACATGCAGACAAAACACCTATATACATAAAATACATGCATAAATAAATATTTTTAAAAACATTTAAAAAAAAGAAAATACAAAATCACAAAGGAGACTTGTGTGGGGGCACATACCTTTAATCCCAGCACTCCAGGGACACAGAGAGACAGGAGGATCCCCGATTTCAAGGCCAGCCTGGTCTACAAAGCAAGTTTCAGAACAGCTTGGTCTATATAACAAGTTCCAAGACAGTAAGGTCCACAAAGAAAAACCCTGTCCTAAAACACAAACAAGCTTGGCATGACTGCTTATGCCTGTGATCCCAGCACTCTGGGAGGCAGAGGCAAGCAGATCTCTGTGAGTTTGAGGCCAGCCTGGTCTACAAGACAGCCAGGGCTACACGGAGAAACCCTGCCTCAAAAAAACTGAAAAAGAAAGAAAGAAAACAAACAAATAAGAATCACAAAGCCAGGCATAGTGGCACAGACCTTTAATCCCAACACTTGGGAGGTAGAGACAGGTGAACCTCCGTGAATTCCAGGCCAGCCTGGTCTTCATAGTGAATTCTAGAACAGTCAGAGCTATATAAAACCAGTTTTTTAAAAACCAAAAAGGAAGGGCCATTGGGTAAAGGCGCTTGTTGTCTAGTCTTACAACCTGAGTGTGATCCCCAAAACCCACTTGCTTGTTATATGCAAGGTCTTGGTGCAAAGAGCAAACACACCCCCACAAGTTGTTCTCTGGCCTCCACACATGCACAGTGACACATTAAGTAAATATAATACAATTTTTACAACAGTTCTCTGAAACCAACTCCCTAAAATTGCCTGGCTTCTACACAAGTGCCATAGCATGTATTCACACACGCACATCATACTCATATACACGTAGTATATGTATATTACATTTTTATCATAAAGGAGTGCTATGCACCACCTGTAAATCCCAGCATTTGAGAGGCTGAGGCAGGAGACGGACAGTCTGCGAATTTTGGCCAGCCTAGGCTACATGGTAATCTCCCGTCTCCAAACACTGCAGCAAGTGGACCTACAAACTATGGCTCAGTGGGTAAAGGCATTCCCCAACAAGCCTGATGACCCAGGGTCAAGTCCCGGAGGCCACATCAAGAGAGAGAGCTGACTCCACAAAGCTGTTCTCTGACTACTCGCCATGACACGCATGACGCACTATTCATACATAATGATAATAAATGAAAGCAAATCACAAAGGGCAGCAGATGTAGGGGTGAGGTCAGGGAGTGATAGGCTAGGAATGTGAACCTCCCTGTGACTGGGACCCGTCCTGCATATGGTTCAGAAATTAAGTGATTATTTGACAGATAGGGACCCTGAGATTCAGAGAGGCTGCACTGAGTAGTGAGACAAGATTTCTCTGTGTAGCTTTGGCTGCCCTGGACTCACTTTGTAGACCACGTTGGCCTTGAACTCACAGAGATCCACCTTTGCTGTCCTAGACTCACTGTGTAGACCAGGCTGGCCTTGATCTAAGAGATCCTCCTGCCTCTGCCTCCCCAAGTGCTGGGTTTATAGGCGTGCACCATGTGCCCAGCTATTTTTTAACACAAATCTATCTATCTATCTATCTATCTATCTATCTATCTATCTATCTATCTATCTATCTAGATGGGTCTCACTATGTACCCCTGGCTGTTCCGGAATTTACAGAAATACACCTGCTTCTGCCTCCTGAGTGCTGGGATTAAAGGTGTTCACCATGCTTGGCTTTATTTATTCTTTTGTGTGTGATAATTTGTTTTGTTTGGTTTTTGAGATAGGGTTTCTCTGTGTAGCCTTAGCTGTCCTGAAACTTGCTCTGTAGACCAGGATGGCCTCGAACTCACAGATCTACCTACTTCTGCCTCCAAAGTGCTGGGATTAAAGGCATGAGCCACCACTGTCCCCTTTGCACCCCAGCATGTGATAATTGTTTGTTTGTTTGTTTGTTTTTTGAGACAGGGGCTCAAGTAGCTCAGGCCTTAAACTTGATATGTAGCTCAGGATGGCCTTCAGTCCCTCATCCTCCCTTACCACCTTCCCAGAGGCTGGGATTATAGGCATGCACTGTCATGCTTGATTTATGTTGTACAACCAACCTACCTGAGCTCAGTCCTAGCTCCTGGTAACACAACTCTATAATCTGAATTCTGAGCCACTGTTTTATACTGCACAACAAGAAAAGAAGGGAAAGCCCAAGGAAGGATTTTCCAAGGTCATGAAGTAAGTTGTGATGGAACCTAAACCACCTAATGTCCTAGTTCGAGACACTAGCACTGCTGTGATAGTGTTGATTGTCAACCTGACAGGGTCTGGATCAATACCGCAGGCCTGCAGGTATGCCTGTGAGGGATGGTCTTGATTAGGTTAGCCTCTGGGCACACCCGTGGGAAGATTTCGTGATTAGGCTGTGGCTGGCTTCATTCCCTAGGCTGTGACCCGAGTGCTTTCTGCTTCTGACTGTGGACAGAACGTGGCCAGCCATCTCCAGCTTCCGCCTTTATGCCTACCCTGCCATAATGGACTCCCCCTTGAACTGTGAAGTGAAATAAATTTTCTTTAAATTTACTTTTGTCAGGACATTCTCTCACAGCAACAGGAAAAGGAACCTAGACGTCTGGCTTCTCCCCTAGTCTGCACCCAAAGAAACTTTTGCTTCCTTCCTAGACAGAAGGTACAATATGTCTTCTCTCCATGTCTCAGTTCTGCCTTGGCTTACAGAACACTTGGTGGATTCTGGGTACATCTGGAGGAGCTAGTTTGTGTAAGTGCAAGGGAACCCCGGATATAGTGGTGACACCACATGTTCCTTCCTCAACCAGCTGGCATGCGTCCACCACAGAGAGATGAAGCAGAAGCTTAAGAAAGTCCTTATTGTTAAGGAGCAGGGGTGTTGAGGGCTCAACTACCATTCATCCAGTCATCCAGTCCAGTGGGCCAGTAAGGGTTAACCAAGTGCCATCTGCTGTCCAGGCCAAGTGGCCTGAGGGACCGAGAGCAGTCGGCTGTGGGAGAGGACGCTCAAGGAACAGGCTAGGCTCCAGTCAGGGTGGGCTCCCTGAGCCAAGAAGAAGGCAGCAGGAGGAGATGGAAGCGCATCCTGTCAGTCAGGCAGGAGGTGCAAAGACCCAGCTAAGACCCAGAAAGGAAATCGGCTTCTCCAGAAAGGTAGTGTCCATTATGATTACACTGAAGGTCAGGTTGGAAGGCGGAGCCTGAAGGTCGGTTGGAAGGCGGAGCTCCGGTAGTGGGCCTGCCGCCTGCTCAGCGACCTTCAGCTGCTGTGGGATCTCTGCACAAGGAACCTCCTCAAAGATCACAGCAAATATAGCAGCTCCTTGTTTTCAGTAGAAAGAGAGACCAAGGGCTGGAGAGATGGCTCAGAGGTTAAGAGCACTGGCTCCTCTTCCTAGAGGTCCTGAGTTCAAGTCCCAGTAACATGGTGGCTCAAAACTCTCTATAATGAGATCTGGTGCCCTCTTCTGGTGTGTAGGCACACATGCAGATAGAACATTGTATACTAAATAAATAAATAACTCTTTTTTAAAAAAAGAAGAAAAGAAAGAGGGACAAAAAAAAAAAAGAGAGAGAGAAATTGTTCTCTGTAGGTGTGTGTACCTGGGATGTTCCCTGGTGATGGCTAAAGTAGATGCTATTTAAAAAGCCAGTTCAAAGGGGGCTAACAGACCGAGAACTCACTGAAGAGCCTGACTTCGGTGGGCGCTGGCTTCTAAAATCCCAGCACTTGGGAGGTGGAAGCAAAGGAAATAAAGAGTTCAAGATGATCCTTCCGTCCATGGCTATGTCGCAAGTTCGAGGGCAGCCTGAACTCACACACAATCCTACCAGAAAAATAAAAATCCCTATCTTGACTTTGAGAGCACGCCGAACGTGGGATCTAGCACCTGGCTGCAGGCTTCTGGACATCTCTGAACCTTGGTTTCTCCATCTGTGAAGCTTCTTGCTCAAAACGGGTCTGAGAATCCAGGGCAATGACCAACAGTGTGAAATCTCTACCAGGCAGACATCACTCACACTGTATTTAGAAGGGGAGAGTATCGAGACAGAGTCTCCTTAGATAACCCAGGCTGGCCTCAGACTAGCGATAATCCTCCTGCCTCGGCCTCTGGGATTACAAACGAGCTGTCACGCCCAGCTGTCTGTGTTCTGCATTGGCTGAGAGTTTGAGACAGCACGGAACACTAATTTCCATTGGATCCTCACTCCTACCCCATGAGGTCGGTGAATTGGTTATTTTCTCGGGGCCCGCCAAGGTCAAGCCACCTGGCCAAGGTCACAAGTTTATAAATTCGGACGAGTAGCTCCACTTGGGATCTGACTTCCTGATGTTCAGTGGAGAGCTGCAGAGCCCAGGACCCAGCTCAAAGGCCCTAGCGGAAGGAGAGGTTTGGCTCTGTGGGCAGCCTGTTATGCGTGTGCCAACAAGAGCCAGATCACCTCTGGAGTTTTTGCCCAGTCAGGTTCATGGTCCATCGCTCCATTTTAGCACCGCGACCAGACCGGGATGATGCAGCAGGACGCTTAGAGAAGGTCTTGCCTCCCTGGCCAGCAGAGGCGCAGGTGCGCCTACAGTTACGCATGCGTGGCCGGCGGCCTCTGCAGAGCCCTCTGCAGACCTGCAGCTGGCGTGGGAAGAATCTTATGATTTACACACGGGTCACGTGAAGCAAGGGGTTGCGGGCGGGGGAGGGGGGAGGAGCTGGCCAGGTGAACAGATGGTAAGAGGAGAAGAGGTGAGAGCTGAGGGCGGTTTACGAGGGAGCTGCCTTGAGTATAGGAGAGTAAGAAACACATTAACAAGAAATAGGAATGGAGTGAGTTAGAGCAGCAACCTGGTGCAGTGATACATCTAGATCCAGCCGAGTGCGGAGGGTGGGCCATTTCTCCCACCAGCCGGGGCGTGCAGCCGCCTCCCTCTGCTCCAAAGCTGCGTGCCAGCTGTGTTCTGTGTCCACCCCACCCTCTCCCTCTGACTGCTGGGCCATTACATTCCCCATTCTCTGCACTGTTTTAGGAAAATTTTCTGTATTAAAAAAATTTTTTTTATTGTTTATTCATTCGTGTGTGTGTGTCCTTGAAGGTGCACTTGTGAAGTTCAGAGGATAAGCTTGTATAAATAAATCTCTTTCCTCTTCCACTATGTGGCAACAAGGTATCAAACAGGTCAGCAGGTGTGGCTGCAAATGCCTTTACCTACTGAGCCATCTCTCTGACGCAAGAGCAGTCACTAAAGTAGCCGCTGGCTGTTTTTGTTTTGTGTTTTTTTGTTTTTGTTTTTGTTTTTGTTTTTTTAAAGGTAAGGTTTCTCTGTGTAACCCTGGCTGTTCTGGAACATGCTCTGTAGACCAGGCTGGCCTTGAAGTCAGAGACCTGCCTCTGCCTCCTGAGTGCTGGGATTAAAGGCATGCACCACCACTTCCAGGCTACATATAATTTTTTAAGAAGGAAAAAGTGATGTCTCTATCTTGTTGCCCACCCATACACAGAGAGAGAGAGAGAGCTGGACCTGTAGCACTTGAGTCTGGGACCTTGTCCTTAAGCTGACCTGTGTGTGTGTGTGTGTGTGTGTGTGTGAAGATCAAAAGACTGCAGAAGACAGGCAGCTGTGAATGACAAAAATGTGACCAACCCGGAGTATATACTTTGCCTAGGGGAACAATCTGCAATCAGATCCAGGCAGTGGTTCCCACAGAGATTGTAGAAGAAATTAGACAACAACTCTAGATGTCTAAATGTTGCAATAGATGGGTAGAGGACAGGTAGGCAGGGTTTCCAGCTCCCTAGGACTGACCTTAAACTTTCTGTGCAGTAAGGATGAACTTGAACTCTGGAGCTTCTTGCCTTCACATCCCAAGTGCTGGGACTATCAGCGTGTGCCTCTACATTCAGGCTTTGCAATGAGATTTAAAAAAAAACATTTAATTATATGTATGTGGTTATCTGTCTGTGTGTGTGTGCGTGGGTGCAGGAGCTCACAGAGGCTGGAGGCATCAGGTCCCCCTGAATCTGGAGTTACAGGTAAGTGTGAGCCACCAGATAGGTGCTGGGAACCAACTTCAGAGTCCTCTGCAAAACAAGCAACGGAGGTGGTAGTGGTAGTGCACTCCATTGATGCCAGGTAGAAGCAGACATATCTCTGTAGTTCAAGGCAAGCCTGATCTACAGAGCAAGTTCCAAGAGAGCCAAAGCTACACTGAGAAACCCTGTTTTGAAAAAAAAAAAAAGCAAAACAAACAAAAAATACAAAAACAAACGGAAAAGCCTTGCAACAGAAAACACATACAAGATTTCCCAGTCCGGTATCCCTCAAGTTAAAGTGCTGATGTCACTTTGGGGCAAACACTTTGGGGTATCAGAGGGTCGCATTCCTCCCAAGGCTCTATTAGATTGGGGGGGTGGGGGGGAGCATTTCCACAACTGTACTGTCTGATTAAGCAATCTTTATTTAGACCAAACAGCTGCCACCCCCTAAGTTGGGGTGTCAGAGAACAGCCCCCCCACTGGTTTTTGATGACCCTTTTATGGGGAAGGTTTAGGTTTGCTAGAAAACAGCTGACAAATAAATTGGCTGTTGGCACCTAGACAGAAGAGTGGGAGAGTGGGGCCCAAGGCCGCCTGTGAGGTAGATAAGTGTAAGAATTCATCATGTGGAAGGGGAGCCATCACAGGTGTTCAGGAGTTTAGCAAGGCAAAAGGCTGAGAAGTTCAGCATAGGTTGAAAAGAGTTTGCAGAATACGTTAGGTTTAGGAAACAGAAACTTATTCTTGTAAGGTATGGAGACTAAATAACAATGTATAACAATGTGGCTCCTTAACAATGACTCCTCTTTTGGTTTCACAACTACCTGCTCTAAAACTCAGGGAATCGGACCACTTTCTCCCAAAGGAAAGGAGTCATCCACAGGAAGAGAAGCTACAGGCGCAGAGGCACCCAACTCACACAGCGACCCCTGGTGGATACAGCTTTGCACAGGGGTGGGGTGAGGCTGACTCACACCAAACACCAGGACCTTCACCTGGGGGCGGTGTGTGTGTGTGTGTCTGTGTGTCTGTCTGTGTGTGTGTATGTGTATGTAAGGGCCAAAGGAGTAGTCTATCTGCTCAGCCTGGCTCTTGGCATGAATAGAGACTGTGGGGCCAGCACTTTGAACACACAAGGACCTCTGTAGAGAGAAGCTCTGAAGGATACAGACTCCAGCAGCTCAATTTTGCCTAGACATGAAAAGCCCATGGCCCTGAGACAAATCCAGGAACAAGGAACAAGGCAATAAAAAATAAAATAAATTTAAAGTCACACATTAGAAGCCTCAATGGACTCTACCAGAGAAGGCTTAAAGCTGTTTTTATCTGGTTTGGAAAAATCAGTTTGGTTTTACACCTTGGATATCAGAGAACAACTCATGCCCTTTACATAGATTTATGTTGTGGTTAGGTCTCCAAGAAAGTTTGCATTCCAAGGGAGAAAATTGTTTTGTTCTTCTGTGGGTTTTTGTTGTTGTTTTCAGGTTTTCCAAGACAGGGTTTCTCTGTGTAGCCCTGGCTGTCCTGGAACTCGATCTGTAGAATCAGCCCGACTCCCAAGTGCTGAGATTAAAGGCGTGTGCCACCACTGCCCGGCTAAAATAAAATAATGTTTTAAGAGCTCCAACTGGGGTTCCTATACTTTGTGCCAAGCACCCTGGGATGCCACAGTAAAGCAGTGAGGATGTGGTGGAATACTTTAAGTTTTAGAAGGAATGTGGTGACACTAAGAACAGGGTTCGATATTAGACCCTAGGACATTCCTCCCTCTGGCCTTATAGCTTGGTAAAACTGGGGGGGGGAAGGTTGACAGTTTATTTAAAATTACAAATAAGAATTTTAGAGATCTGAGATTCAGTATCAGTGGGACATCAGTGCAGTGTCTTATGGGATGCTAATAATTGGTGAGTCTCTGCCCCATCAAGTCATGGGAGTCATTGAAGGATTTTTAGGTTTTTTTATTGCATTTATTTATTTAGTGTTGTGTGTACACACAGCTATGATGGCAAACATGCAGAGGTCAGGGAACAACTTTGAGGAGTTGGTTCTCTCCTTCAGCATATGAATCCTGAGAATCCACGTCATGTCATCAGGCTTGGTGACAAGCTCTTTACCCACTAAGCCATCTTACCGGTTCAAGTTTTTTAATTTATTTATTTTACTTGTTTATGTATTTGTTTGTTTGTATTTTTGAGACAGGGCTTTTCTGTGTAGTCCTGGCTGTCCTGGAACTCACTCTGTAGACCAGGCTGGCCTCGAACTCACAGCCTCTGTCTCTTGAGTGCTGTAATTAAAGGCCTGTGCCACACACCAGGCCTGTAAGGGTAAGCTTGGTTAACACTACTAACCCTTTCTCAGTTGCTGCTGACATCCCAGCATCCTCCTCTCCTGCCCCCTTCCCACACCCCACCCTTAGCACTGTGTCCTGAAAAGCTCTTAGCTCACCAAGGAAACAAAGCTCTCTCCCGACAACACTAAACACAGGCTGCCTCTATAACCTCCTGTGAGCTTCCTGCCTCTCCATGCTCCCTCCCTCTCTTTCTCCACCCTTGGACTAGGTATTCCTGTCTCTGCTTTCCACACTCACCCACGCCTGACAGCGGCCCCCTTCTCGCTCACTACTCACCCCAGAATCACCCCGCTGGGGCTGGGGCTCCACCTACATTGTTCCCTGCCCACAGGCAGGCAGAGGTCTGGGGCCCCTTACCTCTCTGAGAGCCAATGATCTGGGTTTGCTCCTGCCTTTTGACTGACCCTGGTGAGTTCTTTCTTCCTTCTAGAGAGGATTTTCTCCATCTGCACAGGCCTGAGCCCCAGGCTCCTTGTCCTGGGTGATATCTCTCCCAAATCAGAAACAGATAGACTTGGGGGACATTCCTAGGGGTCATGCTGGTGGCCCACTACCCCTCCTCCCCACACAGTGCCCCTCCTCCCCACCCTTGCTTCACTAGAGGTATCTTAGGTGCCTGCCCCTAAGGGCAGGAGAGGAGGCTAGCTTTGAGTCTGGTTGTCCATTACTGGGAGCTTGCTGCCCTGTGCGGCTCTCCATCCTCCTCTGCACAGGGAGCCCCTCCTCCTCTGATATCTTCCTCTTAATCCCCAAGACTCTCCGTCCCTTCTTTCTAGGCTGTGATATAATTCCCCCTTGAACACGTCACAGCCTGGCCCTAGGTCTCCAGAGGAGCTGCTAGAGCAGATGTTAGTTCCCAGAACAAAAATAGCAGTTATTGAACAGAATGGATTCCCAACAATCTGAAGACATCTGTTTGCTACATCCCACCCCAGGGCTTACCGTGCCTTCAGTGGCATCATCGGAGCCACCCAAGAGCTGTTTCAGTGCATTGCCAGGGCTCCCTGAGAGCCTCAGAACACTCCTACGACCTCGACTCCCTGTGCTGAGGCCCCATGGAGGAGGAGGGAAGAAGGCTGTCACGTGCTGGATCCCAGGTCAGGCCCTATGTGTTTTCTGCACTTGCTTTATTTACTTTGGTGTGTGTGTATATGCATGTTCACATATGCATGAGGGATGGGTGTGCCTTTGGAGGCCAGTGATTGATGTCCTATCTTCCTCAATTATTCTCTGCATTATTATTATCATTATTAGACATCAGCCCTCTCACTGAACCTGGAGCTCACCAAGTTAACCAGAAGGGTTGGCCATCAGGAGCTGGGAGCTGTCTCCATCTCCCCACCGCTGGGACTGTAGGCATGGGCCGCCAAATGTGACTTTTCATTCTTTTCCTTTTGAGATAAGGTCTTACTGTGCATCCCTAGCTGGCCTGGAACTTATATGTAGACCAGGGTGGCCTCAACCTCACAGAGATCTGCCTGCCTCTGCCTCCTAAGGACTAAAGGCCTGAGCCACCAGGCTCTATTCTGAACCTAAGATGGGTGTTGGGAATCCTAAGACCCCCATTACTGTGTATGAGACGGATATTACTACACTAGCAGGGAGCTCTAGATCCTGCTGCCTGAGCCTCCAGGAGCCCTGGGATTAGAGACGTGAGTGTTAGTTACGCCTCTCCCCCTTTTTTTAGCCTTTCGTTTGTCTGGCTGGTGAGTTGGTTGGCTGACATCTGCTGTTTTGAGACAGGATTTCACTATGTAGCCCTGGTTGGCCAGAGCCGATTGGCCCTGAGCTGCTTTCTTTCTTTTAAAAGAATTAGATTTATGTTATTGTACGAGTGTGAGTATTTTGCTCATTTGTACGTCTGTGTGTCATGTACATCCTATGGAGTTATGGACAGTTGTGAGCTGCCGTTTGAGTGCTGGGGATCAAGCCTAGGACAAGAACGAGAAGTACCCCTCAGAACCAACCATTTCTCCAGCCATCTTGTCTGTTTCTTGAGACGCATTAGACCCTATGAGGTCACTATACCCATCCCCACTCTTGATCCTTAGGTTCCTTCCCCTCAGCAGAACAATGAGAACCCTAGAATGGTATGATTAGACCACAGCGAGACTGAGTTCCTTCTGTGCTTTTTATTGCTTTGCTTTTTATTTTACAATAAAAAATATTAATGGGAAATAGTTAATTCTATACTCAGAATTAAATTAACCCAGGTTGTCCTCAAACCTGTGATTCTCCTGCCTCAGTCTCCCAAGTGCTGGGACTGTAGACACGAACCTGGTTCTAAATATTTAAGATTTATTTTATTACCTATGTGCGTTGTGCTAAGCTCACACTTTATCTAACACTGAAATAAATCCCCAGCCAAAACTTTCCTTTTGGTGCTGGAGCTCAAACCCAGAAAGATTAAGAGTTCAAGGACAATCTTGACTATTTAGTTCAAGGCCAGCCTGGGCCAGATAAAGCTGTCTTTGAACACACAAACAAATTAAACTAACTAAACAATAATAAAACATAAGCAGCTATAACATTAGGATGATTATAGACAGAGCTTCTGTCTGTTAAAAACTCATAGTCTTGGCTGGATGTGGATTTTTTTCCAAGACAGGGTTTCTCTGTGTATCCTTGGCTGTCCTGGATTTTGCAGACCAGGCTGGCCTGGAACACAACAGTCTACCTGCCTCTGCCTCCCTGAGTGCTGGGATTACAGGCATGCACCACTGGACCTGGCTACTGATGCACACCTTTAATCCCAGTACTTGGGAGGCAAAGGCAGGCGGATCTCTGAGTTCGAAGCCAGCCTGGGCTACAGAGTGAGTTCCAGGACAGCCAGGGTTACATGGAGAAACCCTACTTCAAAAAACAAAACCAACCACACAGACAGACAAAGAGCTTATAGGTCTCTTTCATTCTGATGTCCAGTCTTCCCTAAATGGGTGGGTAGATACTAAGGATGACTAAGAAATCTAAAGAGAAAATCCGAGATGTCTGTTTTTTTTTTTTTTCTTAATTTATGTGCATTGGTGTTTTGCCTGCCTGTATATCAGTGAAAGGGATTTGGGTCCTCTGGATCTGGAGTTAAAAACAGTTGTGAGCAGCCATGTAGATGCTGGGAATTGAACCTGCATCTTCTGGAAGAGCAGCCAGTGCTCCTAACCATTGAACCAACTCTCCAGTCCTGAGAGCTCCTCTCTATAGAGAAGGAGGAAGCTAGCGTGCCCCTGGGGCCAGAGCAGCACCCTCTTTCATCTCTCAGCTCTGGAAAGTGGAGTCTCAGTGAGAAACCATTGTCCAGACACAGGCTGACCCCGCCACCTGCCGGTGGCCGGGAGAAACATGAGGAGCCCCAGGGCTTCATCTAGGCTGATAGGGAGATCCACCGCTGGGCTGTGCACGCAGCCCTTCTGCTGCATTCACTTTGCTGTTGTTACATAAATCGAGCCGCTCATTGCAGGCTGGAGATATCTCAGATGGCCGCACTTCTCCTGGTCCTTCAGTTCTTCAGTTCTCTGGAGGCCGGCTTGCCTGTCACAGCAGAAGTGGTCTGGGCCCCGGCTAGTCACCATCTCCATGCAGAACCTCAGTAGCAGGTACTGCGAGGCAACTATACTTGACTGCTGGCCATTTTCTATTTTCATCAGCAGTTTCCTCCCGTCCTTCTAGGTGCGTTTAAACCACTGTGACACTGAGACGTGAAAGGAAATCTCTGCCGTTTTTCTTTTTCTGAGTCTGGCTTATTCGTACAACATGACAGTCTTCAGTCTATTCCATTTGTTCTCCAGTTTCCATTGATTGCACTGCCTGCAAAGGACGTCATTCTGGGTTTTACGGCTGAATAAAGGTTCACTGTGGGCTGGACAGTGGAGGTGAACTCGCTTAGGCCCAGCACTTGGGAGGAAGAAGCAGGCCGATCTCTGTGAGTTTGAGGCCAGCCTGATCTACAAAGAGAGTCCAAGACAGCCAGGGCTACACAGAGAAAACCTGTCAGAAAAAGAAAACAACAAACAAAAGAGAAAACTTGGCAGGTTCTGTCACTGGCTGCCAGCACTGGCTACTTTACTGTGATCTCCAGGATCCATGTGGTAGAGGGAGAGAATCAATTCCTGAAGTTGTCATCTGACACAGACACTGATGTGTGGCCTGTGCACACACAAGCGCAAACACACAAAGATAAGTAAGTAAGTAAGTAACTTTTAAAAAGAAAAATATTGTTTAGCTGGACATAATGGCAAACTCTTTTAGTCCCAGCACTCTGAAGGCAGAGGCAGGCAGATCTCTGTGAGTTTGAGGCCAGCCTGGTCTACAGAGAGGGTTCCAGGACAACCAGGGCTACACAGAGAAACCCTGTCTTGAAAAAACAAAAAATTAATTTTTAATTTTTATATGTACGGCTGTTTTGTCTAAATGTGTGTTTGTGCACCACTTGTCTGGCACCCAGGGAAGATGGAAGAGGGTACTGGACCCCCTGGAGCTGGAATAACAGGCAATGTGGGTGAGGGGACTTGAACCCAGGGCCGAAAGAGCAACCAGGGCTCTCAGCCATGTCTCCAGCTAACAGTTACACAACTCCTGCCTAGTATTCATGACCTGGTTTGTGTCTCCAGCACTGTGCTATCCACAGACATGTGCATATATTTATATGCACATGTGTGTATATTTATACATACATTGTTTGGCTTGATTTGACACTCCCTTAAAGTTTGCACCCTCAATTTTAGGCACCTCCCTTTCTTCCTTTTCTTAAAACTTTTTAAAAACATTCTTATTTATTATGTATACAATGTTCTGTGTGCATGTACACCTGCACACCAGAAGAGCCACTAGATATCATTATAGATGGTTGTAAGCCACCAAGTGGTTGCTGGGAATTGAACTCAGGACCCTTAGGAAGAACAGCTAGTGCTCCTAACCTCTGAGCCATCTCTCCAGCCCTTTTCTTAAAACTTTACTTAGCATCTGTTTGTCTATTTATTATTGGGGCAGGGTCTCTTGTAGCCCAGGCTATTTTCAAACTCAGTATGTACTTGAGGGTGACTTGAACTTCTGATTCCCTTGCCTCCACCTGGGATTACAGGCATGCACTATGTTGCCTCAGTCTCCCACGACTCCTAAAGCCTGAACTCTTCACTGCTGTCCTCCTGTACTGACTTCCCAGGACTGTCACCTGTGAGAGGGCCTTATCTTTGCCATGCCATTCAGCCATCAGCAAAAATCCTCTCCTTTCTGCTCTGGGCCAGGCTGCTTTGCTAACAGATCAGTGCCTTTATGCAGCTGTTAAGTAAGGAGGCACACAGTGGCATTATTACAAGAGCTGTCTGTATCATTGTGTATCCATCCTCCTGCCTCAGCCTCTTGAGTGTCTGGGAACTCTGCTGAGAGTGGGAAGGGAAAACCTGAAAGCCTCAGCTCCAGTTCCCATCCACGCCGGTGGCTGCCTCCAAAGCCAAACAAGACCCACGTCACTGTTGCTAGAATTCCTGTCCTGGGGGAGACCTAAACAATGGCTCCCTCCCCTCGGCGTCCCATTGGCAAACCAAATTGTGATGCCACCAAAGTTCTTCCTGGAGCACTAATGAATGAGTTTATTGGGCTTACTCACAGAGCATATTTTGAGGGGTTACATACAGGAGTGTGGGGGAATCATCCACATAAAAAGAATCTCCCTATAATGTCTTTACCCAATGGGTATGGCTTTCCCATAGACACACAGATGAAGTTTCCTCCCTGGTTCTTCGCTACCTATGTACCCTAGCCCCTCTCCAAAGTCACGTGCAATTAGAGCAGAACTGCACACAACTGGTTGGGGATGGGTTGACTATTAGTGAAGGGCCCAGCTGGGGTGATATTCATGAGTAAGCCCAGTTGAGCACCTGGAGATGGTGGAAGTTGGCCTTGGATGAGCACCGGATCCAGGTGTCAGTGGACACCCTGTGACAAAGGGCCACCTTCACTTTCCTTTGTGGACCAGAGAAACAAAGCTTAGAGTCAAGGGTTCTCCATCGGGCAATATCAGAGCGATGGTGCAATCGGAGTTCTGCCTGACTCAGAGCTCACTTCATAAACACCTTCCTCATCCACCAAGTATTTCTGTGTGCTGGGACCTGTTCTAGGCCCTGGGAATACAGCAGTAAAGTTAAAGGGCTGTCTGTGGTGATGCCTGCCTTTAATCCCAGCACTCAGGAGGCAGAGGGAGCCCTGGGCATTTGAGGCTGGCTTGATCTGATCTACACAGAGTGTCCCAGGCTAGTCAAAGTGACAAAGCTGGGTAGTGACAAATGCCTGTGATCCTAGCACTCTGGAAGGCAGAAGCAGAGGCAGGTGGATCTCTGTGAGTTCGAGGCCAGCCTGGTCTACAAAGCAAGTCCAGGACAGCCAGGGCTACACAGAGAAACTCTGTCTCAAAAAACAAAACAAAAATCAAAAAGAGAAAAGGAGGGGGCAGAAAGGGAAGAGATAGAAGAGAACAGAGGACAGGAGACGGGGGTGGGGGGCGCCGAGGGCAGAGGCCGGGAGAAGAGAAAGAGGCTAGGGAAATGGCTTGCTTCTTGATGAGGAGCAGAGTTTGGATCCTTGGAATCCATGTAAAGGCCAGGTGGGCATGGTGGCCACTGGCAATTCTTCTGTTAGGAGGACAGACACAGAGGGTCCCCTCAGCAAGCTGTTTAGCAAGACTAGACATATCAGGCAAGCTCTTGGTTTAACGGGGAGCCCTTGCTTCAGTGAGAAAGGTGGGGCATGACCAAGGAAGACTCAATGGCAGCAATGCAGGGAGCAGGAAGTGCAAAGACGCAGAGACCCTGGGGTCGTGGTAAGGCAGGCCTGTGTGGGAGTCGGGAGACTGGAGTGGAGATGAGGGCAGGGGAGGAAGAGGTGAGGTCAGGAGGTGAGGCTCATGAAGCTTAGCAGGCAGAAGGGCCTAGAAAGGCATCGGTGGGTGTTATATGGGTAATTACTTATGTATATTAGAAAATGTATCAATTCTAGAGGGCTTTTCTAACCTGGCTAGCTCCCAAATAATTGAGACAGAGACATATTGATTTCTTTAACAAGCATAAGCCCAATAACTAGACAAGTACAATTTATACTAACTTTCTAAGCTTGTCTGGCTACTTCCCAGCCACATGCCCCAAGTTACTTGTCAATATTTGTCCTGTCTGGACTCAATCATCTGCATCAGGCCATGTCCTTTCTTTCCATCTTCCTTTCCTTCCTCTTCTCCTTCTCCCTCTTGGTCCCTACCTGAGACCCCAAACCCCAGGGGTTTAAAAGATCACCTTTGCTTTTGTGTAGACACTAGAGCCATGGGCTGGATGGACAAGGTACGAGGAGGCTTCACAATGGTGGGAATCAGTAGCTGGGGGAGCCCTGGTGGGGAGATGGCAGAAGTGAGGCACCCAGGAGGAAAGGAAGCCTGAGGGTGAACACGCCAAACAGTTCTGACACAGAAACTCATCTCCCAACTCTGTGGCCATAATCTCAGCCGCCACCAGGGGGCAGTGGTCACCTTCCTGGTCCATGAGGCAGCCTGAAGTTGGACACAGGAATGAGTAGGGAAGAGCAAAAGTCAGGGAGCAGCTATCCCCAGGTATATTGCTGACCTCAGCCTCCAAGACCATGCATTCTTTGTCCTGTATGCAGGAGGGGAAGGATCAGAAATTAAGTTTTAAATTAAAACTGGGCCCTATAGAATCTGAAAATCAGGGCTCTATTCTTTCCTCTCTCTCTCTCTCTCTCTCTCTCTCTCTCTCTCTCTCTCTCTCTCTCCTTTCTTGACAGGGTTTCACTTTGTAGCCCTGGCTGTGCTGGGACCTGCACTATAGACCAGGTTAGCTTCTAACTTCAGAGATCCACCTGCCTCTACCTCCCAAGTGCCAGGATTAAAGGCATATGCTGCCGCCATTACCCAGCTTGCTTGCTTGCTTGCTTGCTTGCTTGCTTGCTTGCTTCCTTCCTTCCTTCCTCCTTCCTTCCTTCCTTTCTTCCTTTCTTTCTTTCTTTCTTTCTCCCTTCCTTTCTTCCTTTCTTAGGTTTATTTATTTTATGTTTATTTCTTTATAAGATTTATTTAGGGGGCCAGAGAGATAGCTCAGCAGTTAAGACCACTGTCTGCTCTTCCAAAGGTTCTGAGTTCAATCCCCAGCAACAAGATGGTGACTCACCATCTATAATGAGATCTAGTGCCCTCTACTGGTGTACACATACATGCAGGCAGAGTACTGTGTAAATAATAATAAATAAATCTCATTTGTTTTACATGTGTGTGAGCCAGCTTGAGTTTATACATACTTTGTGTGTGCAGGAGCCAGTGGAAGTCAAAAGAGGATGTCTGATCCCTCAGGGCTGAAGTCATGGGCGGTTGTGAGCTGCCCAGTGTGGGCGCTGAGCACGAAATAGATGCAGGTCTTATGCGAGGACAGTGAGGAAGCTTAATAGCTGAGCTTTTGTTTAATTGTAATTACATTCTATTTGTTTACTTTGTGTGTACATGTCTGCCTGTGGGGCTGAGGGGTGTGTGAGTGAGCAAGTGTGTGTGCGTGGTGTAGAGGTCAGGAGTTGCTTCTCTTCCTCCACCAGGTTCTGGGGATCCAAAGCAGGTTGTCAGGCTTACAGCAGGCGCCTTTTTCCATGAAGTCATCTCGCTGGCCCAGGCTGCCTCTATGTTTCTGAGTTTTCTTTCTGCTTAAGATATTGCCAGGCAGGCTGGAGAGATGGCTCAGGTTAAGAGCACTGGCTGTTCTTCCAAAGGTCCTGAGTTCAGTTCCTAGCAACCACATGGTGGCTCACAACCATCTAAAATAAGATCTGGTGTCCTCTTCTGGCGTACAGGTGTACATGCAGACAGAGCATTGTATATATAATAAATAAATAAAACTTAAAAAAAAAAGATATTTCCAGGCTCTGACCAGATCTCTCTGCAGACACTCCCTCTTCACCTTTCTCCATCTTTCTGGCCTCCAGGCTAGCCCAGCCTGCCTTGCGGGATGACTAGGACTGCAGACTAGACTTTCTCTCCCCTTTCTGTGTCTCTCCCCTGCACACATCCTCAGAGTTTTCTGCTCTCCCTGTTTCTATCGGAAGCTTCTCTTCCATATCAGCCTGGCTGGCTGACCCTTCAGCTCCTTTGTAGCATGGACTGAAAATTGTTGTTAAATGAATGAGGAAAGGCTTGGGGTGTAGCTCGGGGTACGGCCCCTGCCTCGTGGGCAATGGCTCAATCACTAATGCCTTGAATATATATGTGTAGTAATTAACGCACACACCTGTAATCCTAGCACTCTGAAGATGGAGGCAGGAGGGTCAGGAATTTCAGGTCATCCCCCCCTATATAGAACTAGACCTTGAAAAAAAGGTGTGTGGGGGTGAACAAAGCCAGCACGAATACCACTGCTTGCCATCAAAAAAGCTAGAATGAAAGGCTGACATCAACAAATGTCAGCAAGAACATGGAGCAACTGGAGTGCTTATCCATCATTCATGTGGGAGGAAAGTATGTCAGGCATTTTGGGGAAAAAATGTTTGGTGTAGTGGTGCACGCCTGTTTTCCCAGTGTTCAGGAGGCAGAGGAAGAATGGATCTCTGTGAGTTTGAGACCAGCCTGGTATACATAGGGGGTTCCAGGCTAACCAGGACTACCTAGTGAGACCCTGTCTCAAAAAATTAATAATAATAATGATAATGCATTATTTGATCCCACTTATATGAACTTTTAGGACAAGGAAAATTGTTTTATTATTATAAAAGTCAAAATAGTGGTTATCTCCGGCCATAGCGGTATATACCTTTAATTTCAGCACTCTAGAGGCAGAGGCGGGTGAAAGTCTGGGAGTTCAGAGTCAGCCTTTTGGGAAGCTGAGGCAGGATGATCACTGCAAGATGGAGGCCACTGTGGGGTGTATAGTGAGTTCCGGCATGTATGTGGTGCACACACGAGTGCACCGTTGCTGGTGTGTGTGCAACATGCCATCTCTGCAGCTTAAATAAGGCACATCCAGAAACCAGAACGTTCTCTGACAGGATACATTACTTCAAAGATAATCACTCTTCTTTTTTTTTTTTTTTAGAACAGCGTCTGGAGAGATGCCTCTTTGGCTAGGAGTCACTAGGAGTACTTTCTTCGGGGGCTGGCGTGGTGGCACATGCCCTTAATCCCAGCGCTCAGGAGGCAGAGCAAAAGGATCTCTGTGAGTTCAAGGCCAGCCTGGTCTATAAAGAGAATCCAGGACAGCCAAGGCTACATAGAAAAACCCTGTCTTGAAAAACCAAAATCCAACCAACCAACCAAACAACAACAACAAAAAACAGAGTACTGCCTGCTATTCCAGAGGACTCGGATTCAATTTCCATCACCTACAAGGCACCTCATCATTGTCTGTAACTCTAGTTCTAGGTGATCCCATACCCTCTTCAGGATTCCATGGGTACCAAGGTACACGCATGGTATACAAACATGCATGCAGACAAAACACTTATATACATAAATTTTTTTTATTTAAAAAAAATTAAAAAAGAACAGGTCTCCCTAACCGTTCTGGAACTGCCTCAGCTTCCCAAGATGTGTGTCACTGCATCCAGCCCAGATCATACTTTTAAGACTCACTGAGGGGTTAAACTGTGGTGCCAAGGCAGTTGCTGGCACATGACTAGGGCCTGCCTGCCCGTCTCAGGTGGTCCTTTTAACCCCTAGCTACAGGCTGAGACAAAACCAAACTACCAGCCAAACACAAACAAACAAAAAGAGCCGCTGAGAAAGGCTGAGTGTTAGCATGCTCAAAGCCCTGGGTTTCATGGCTAGCACCTCATCCTCCCAGCGCTTGGGAGGGAGGGGCAGGAGGATCAGGAATTTAAGGTCATCTTAAGGTCACCTGGTAATTTTTTGAAGCCAGCCAGAGCTACATGACTCAAAAAAAGCAAAAGCAGAAACAAAACCCCTGTCACCTCCTACTGAAAGCTGGGCCTACTTGCAAAAGAAAGAGAAAGAGGACAGACACACTGTCTGACCTTGTTCCCTGGATCAGCCTTCTGGCCTTGCCAGAGCCCAGAGGGATCCTTCTTTCCCACTGGGAGCAGCCTTAGGGAGGCTTTTCACAAATCAAGCCTTGGCAGTTTACCGACACACCTGTGCCTCAGCTTCTCTCTTTCCCCATGGCGGGGCTTACGCGCTCCCTCCTCCCACAATGCCGTTCTGGATCCAGGTACACCCTCACAGCCAGGGTGTGTGCGCTTGCCCTCAGACTGTCAGAATTAGCATCTGGTGGGACTGGAATTCACTGGCAGAGTGCGCACCTAGTGTCAGGGAGTTCCTGGGTTCCATTCCAGCGCAGCACCCCCAAAATTAGATTGCATCTGTGCCCACGTGAGATGGTCACACAGCCTGCAGCATTCTCGGGAGCAGTTCCCCAGTTGTTGACGGTGCCTGGCCCAGGCTTTTCTCCTGAGTGGTTCAGGTGGACCTCTGGCTCCAGTTACAGAAACCAAGGTCCGGAAGGACCAGCCGCTCAAGTACAACTGATGTTCTCCTGTGTGCCGGGGACGCTAAAACACTGGAGGCCTGCCTGGTTTCACCAGGGATGCTCTGAGAACAATTCATAGGCCTGCATTGTCAAGCCAGTTTCCACATCCATTAAACGGATCAATTACTGGCTTCCTGGCTTCTCCCCTTGTGAACCCATACCCCTTCTCAGCATTAGTCTCTTCATCTGCAAAATGGGGGTAACGAAAAGACCAGCACATCTGAGAGCCAGGGTGACGACTCCTCGCTTGGGATCAGTGGCTGCTCTTGCAGAGGACCCAGGTTTGGTTCCCAGCACCCACACAGCACCTTAAAACCCTCTGTAAGTCCAGTTCCAGGGAATGTGACATCGCCTTCTGAGGGCACCAGCCACCCAGGTGGTGCACATACAGACATGCAGAAAGAATGCTCATACACATAAAACAACTCTTAAAAAAAAAAGAAAGGAACAAGTCCCAAAGCCCAGCGTGGTTGGAGGCTGCTCAATGTCATAGCCATGGCAGTGCATCATGGTCACTAGGAGACTGGTCTCTTAGTAAAATGCAGAGTACCCAGTATTTCAGATGAAACAATGCAGATAGCATGCGTTCCAACACACACAGTTACACTGCAACACTAACAGATACATTTGAGAATCCATTTCTTTTTGTTGGTTGGTTGGTTTTTTTCAAGACAGGGTTTCTCTGTGTAACCCTGGGTGTCCTTGAACTCACTCTGTAATACCAGGCTGGCCTTGAACTCACAGAGATCCGCCTGCCCCTGCCTCCCAAGTGCTGGGATTAAAGTCCTGTGCCACCACCATCCCAGCCGAGTGAGAACCGTTTCTAGAGGTCTCCCAGAAGAAGGTGTTATCCCAGCCTCCTCACCCAAGCTTCCCTGTACAAGTGTGCCGGCGGGAGTGGGGAGCAAGGTTCCAATCTGACCTGCTGCGCTTGCCGAGCCAGCTGGGGCCCTGGGACCAGACTGGCCGAGATTCTTGGCACTGGCTTTCCCAGTTCTCACAGAGGCATTGTGTGGGTAGGAGGGCAGAGGGGGCACTCCTTGACATTTTCCTAGTCCTGGATCTCTTGACCAGCCCTTTACACTGGGGCTAGGGCTCTCCCTACCCCTCCTCTCCCACTTTCCTTTTGTTTTCCTTCTCTCTGTAACTCTTTGTGCTCAGGAAACGTTTTTTTGTGGTGTTCAAGATTACTATCCCCATCCTCTGAAGAAGGCCAGAAAGACAGAAATCAGCAAGACCAAAGGGATAGAGGAAGGAGGACAAGCATGGTAGAGGAACCCCCGCCTGCCCCTGGAGCTCAGCCCTGCCTTTACCACAAGCTTAGTCACCCGCCCAGAGGGCTGGGCAGGGTTGGCAGCCCTGCCGTCCTGGAAGGCTCTGAGTCACCATCACCGGCTGGCGAGGGACAGCTGTGGCCCAGCAGGAAACCAAGGCTAAAGTGGAAGAGGTGTGTGGGGTGTGGGTTGATGGGGCCTGAGTCCCTTCCTCTTGGGAGGAACTGGAAGGGACTGGCCGGTGCCAGTGGGCTTAGCCGCACACAGCTCCAGGGTCCACCAGGAGTCAGGAACTGCTACTGTCTTCAGTAGTTTTCACTCTGGAGAACAGGGAGTGAGTGGTAAGACCCGCGCTTAAGTTGAAGCAACCAACAAAAGGACTCTTGACAAGAGACGTAAGACCGCACGGGGTGGGGAAGGGGTGGGGTGTGCCTGAGGAACACTGGCTGCTCCAGGCACCTCAGTAAGTCAGGGATTTAGCCAGCCATGTCACCTCTAGAACTTCAGTTCTCAGAAATAGTTATAAAGTTGGGCGCTGTGACACACCTCTAATCCCAGTATTTGAGAGGCGGAGGCACAAGGCTCGAGAGTTCAAAGTCATATGCACTCCATAGTGAATTCGAGGCTGACAGCACAGGCATGTACTTCTATCTGCTCAGGAGTCCGCGAGTTCAAGGACAGCCTGGGCAGCTTACTAAGACCCCATCTCAGACTAAAGGGCTGAAGTCATCTTTAGTCCTGTCTGAGGTAGGGGTTCAACCAGCAATGCTGCAAAACAAGCAGCACTCCCACCCCAAGTTAGAGGACAAAGCCAGGCACGGCAGCACAAGCCTGCATTCCCAGGCAGAGGCAGGAGGATCTCTGTGAGTTCCAGGGCAGCCAGGGCTACATAGTGAGACCCTATCTTAAAAAAGAAAAGTTGGGCGGGTTGGGTTGCTCAGTTGGTGGAAAGCTTGCCAAACCTACATGAAGACCTGGGTTGAACCACCAATGCCACACAAGATGGGGCTTGGGATGCATGTCTATGTCATGGGAATGAAGACAAGATGATCGGAAGTTCAAGCTCATCTTCCTCAGCTGTAGAGTGAGTTTGAGACCAGCCTGGGATACATGAGATTCTGTCAGAAAAAAAAAATGTAGATGAATAGCCACTGATATGGAAAGTGTTTCTATGACATTACGACAATGGACATGTTTGTGGTGGAAAGAGAGTCTTATGTTGGACCTGAGAAATGGTTGAGGAGATAGGGCTGGGCATACAAGGCATGAGGTATGGTGCCTTGAAGCTCTGAAGGAGCCAGAGCTGTGTGAAGCGAGGGTCTCCTCTCTTTCCTCCTGTTCTGGCCTCATGCACTCCAAGAATGTGTTTTACCTCTGAGCTATATCCCGACCCTTCATCCCTTACTTGCTTTGAGACTTCAGACAAGTTATAGCAACTTTGAGCCTGTTTTGTCTCTCAGCAAATGCAGGACATCAAGTGGTGGTGATGATTCAATGAGGCAGAGAATGGGAAATCCAGTGCCCAGTGCGGCAGGGATTGCCCAGTGTGGGAACTCAAGAGGGGCTGTCTTGGTGCTCATGTCCTCATCACTCTCTGAGCACTTGCTGACACTTGAGCAACTCCCTGTCTGGTTTCTGTTTTATTGGGTCTGGGTCTGACAGATAGAACTGTGATCTGGAGATGGGGTCAGCCCCCTGTTCCTGAAGTTCTACAAACAGACCCTACTGGCAGGGACTCGTTTTGCTGTCAAGTGCGGTGGGCCTGACTGATGCTGACATAAGACACAGATAAGACACAGGTCTCCCTGCAAGGGTCCAGGGGAGATCGGACCTCACATCTCCAGTGGTTTGAGCACTGGGGTACTCACTCAATCTTGTGTTATGTTATGTGATGTGAGGACAGGCATAGTCCTCAGAGAGGATGGCCTAGTACACAGATAACCACACACACACACACACACACACACACACACACACTACCTTAAAACACGCTGACTGTAGGGCAGGAAGAGGTTGGAGTGTTAGTGACAGCAGTGACAGTGGGCCCACCCTAACTCAGGGGTGTGTGGCAACGGGTTTTATCCGAGGTCTGAATAATGAGGGGTGATTGGAGGAGCAAAAATCAGGGCAAAGGATGGGCTAGTCTGTAAAGCAGGGCTAGTCTAAAGACATGAACGTTCAGGGTGGCTTGGCGAAGGGGAAAGGGAAGCAGGACAAAGGAGGCGTCAGGGCTGGTGGGATGGTTCAGGGAGTAGAGGCCATTGCTGCTATCTAACCTACACAGTGGAGGAAGAGGAGAGAGAATAGACTCTTGCAAGTCTGAAGTCCACATTCTGTGCTCTTTCTCCCTTTCCCTTGTCACACGAAATAAATACATAAATAAACAAATGTAAAAACTTTTTTTTTTTTTAATGGAGAGGCTGAAAGAATTCCCTAAGTGTCACCTTTAGGAATTTGGCCACTTCTCAAGGACAGTGGGATCCACAGATGGTTTGAGGTGGAAAACAACATGACCAAGTTTTGTTTGACTAGAATCCATGTGAGTGTCCAGGGAGAACTGAGAGGTAGGCTATCGACGGGCAGGCCGGCCAAGGACTGGGCAGTTGCATGAGGTTACAGTCTCACTATGAGGGAGCAAGAGGGGAGTTCTGCAGAGGCCAGGTGATGGGCAGAACAGTTGTGTGCTGCCCTGCCCTGCCTCTCACCGCCCGAGAAGGAGGTCTGGGCCCAGTGCCAGGGTCCCTTCCGTACCACAGGGCATGCCAACCAGGTAAACAGAGGTGGACACATGATATTCCTTAAAAAACAAAATCTCAATTCATTCACACCCCCTGCAGTTTACTGGAGGTGTTTGTTTTTTTTTTTTTTTTGTTCTGTTTTTTCTCCTCCTCTATTTCTAGTCTGACAGGTTTGTGGGGCAAGCAGAGCCAGGGCTTGGAGCCAACCTGGGGTTGCAAAGAAGGGCCCTTCCCTCTTCCTATAGAAGGAAGGGTGCTGGCTGAGCCCCTTCTGGAAACCCTAGAGAAATGCTTAACCTGCTCTGGGCTTCAGTCCAGGCTCTGGCTCCAGAGCCTCCCTTTGAAAGTAAAGGCTCATTATTCTTCACCTTCGGGTTGCTGTTTCCAAATGTGCTTTAGGGTGGGGCTGGGCGGGGCCGCCCTATGAGAGGCAGGTTGGCAGAAGCCACTTCCTGACCCTGAGGAGGCCTGGTGAGTCAAGGCTGTAGGTGGCATTCTTCTTTAGGAGGAGCAGGCCCGGCAGGTGGGCAGCAGGCTTCCTTCCCTCCTTACCCCAGATCCTAACATATCTACCTTTCATCCACATGCCTGGAGTCACCAAGGAAAGGGGTGGGAGTGTCTGCTGGGTAGAGGCAGCCTCCAGAGTATAAAAAAATAAAAATAAAAAAAAGAGTATCTTGCAAGGTTGAGAGAGTCTCGCTACAGAAAGAGATCTTAGAGAAGAAGCAGGAGGAGAAGATGGGCTGGGGAGATGGTCACTTGGTAAGCATCAAGACGGGAGTTCAGATACCCAGCAGCCACCTGACAGGAGCCTCTGTTCCAACAGGGCATATCTGTAACCCCAGCCCTGGGGGGAGGAGGGGCAGAGGCAGGCAGCCAGCCTAGCTGCATCACCGAATGCCAGGTTCAGTGAGAGGCCCTGCCTCAAAAATTAAGGTGGAGAGTGATTGATGTGGACCTCTGGCTTCCACATGCAAGAACACACATGTGTATTTTTTTAATTTTTATTTAATTTTATGTGCATCAGTGTAAAGGTGTCAGATCCCTTGGAGCTGGAGTTACAGACAGTTGTGAGCTGCCTTGTGGGTGCTGGGAATTGAACCGGGGTCCTTTGGAAGAGCCAACAGTGTTCTTAACTGAGCCATCTCTCTAGCCCCCACACATGTGTATTGTTAAGTCTCCAACCCTGGGACAAATGGCTGAGGTGCCTATTTAACATATCAAAGTGGATCTGGCCACCCTGTTCTCCCAGAATCCTCAGCCCTTGCTTGTTATAGGTTATGACTGGCTGGGCTGCCCTTCCCCCAGAGGCTCTCCCCTATATAATGCAGCCATTTTGGTTACTCACCCCTTTTGTACCTTTGTCCTCTTGGATTTGGCACCTGGTCCCCTTTCTTCCCCCTCTCTTCCCCTCCACCTCTCCTCACACGGCTCAGGGTCATGTCCACTCTGGACTCTCCCAGATGTCCCGGTCTCTACCTATGTTCTCCCTTCTATCTACAATAACTTTTATTTATTTTATTTTTTATTTATGTATGTGCATACACACAAGGACATGTATATAGTAATACGCACACACACCATTCCAATAGAAAGCAAGCAGAACATAGAAATGAAAAAGCTAATAGACCAGGAGTGCAGGTAAGTAGAGGTCTGCCTTGCTTATCATGTATCATGTCTGCGCCGCAGCATGACAAGAGAAAACGCAAATGACATGTATGTACCCTGTACATGTGTGATAACATATTACAGCTACAGAGGGAAACCTTGTCTCAAAAAAACAGAACAAAACAAAAAGAAATACAGAAAAAGAAAATGAAGACATTGCAGTCTTACTCAAACCTGGAAGGCAAAGGGCTGGGAGGTTTTCCATGCAGCTCCTGTCCAGCATGTACAAGCTCTGGCTTGTGTGCTCAGTCCTGAAAAAAAAGTCACTTGGGAGAGGCACAAGGAAGGGGGATGGGTGTGAATATGGGCGAAGGACAATGAAATAAAGTATGTGCAATGTCATCACACCCGTTATTTTGTACACTTAGTACAAAAGTTGATGAAAAGCAAATAAAAAGGTGAACATGAAAATGATTTTGGGCTACTGGAAAATAAAGCCTTTGCTGTCTGAGTTCTTGGAATCCATCATACTGATGACTATATTTCTTTTTTCTTTTTATAAAAAATGGAAGGGCTAGGGGATATCTCTGAGGTGGAATGCTTGCTTAACATAAACAAGGGCTCAGGTTCCTTCCCTGGCATAAACAAACAAACAAACAAATCAATAAAGTGGTAAAATCCTTCATTTCTCCCTGACCCAAAGGCCATAGCTGCCCTGATTCACTGACATGCAGAAGACAGCTAAAAGCATCTGGAGAACTTTGCATCCTTCATGTTGCAGCGGACTCCTCATCTGGTCCCACCCACCCAAGACAAGGCCCTTTCTCCCTTCCCCTCCTGCAGGAAGTCTCAATACAGCCATGTGGCCTGAGGGCCTAAGTGGACTCTTTTTGCTTGCCCTTTCCCACTGACACTCCTACCTTCTACACCTTTTTCATAACTTAATCGACCTATTCCAGAAGTCACCTTTAGCCCCAGCTTAGAAGGTTCAGGCTCTTGGTTCAATCACTAGTATCACACACATACAAACCCGATATAAACGACTTATACTAAAAATGTCTGTTTGGACAGCTGGGATTTAGCTTAGTGGTAGAATGTTTGCCTAGCAAGTACAAGGCTCTGGATTTGCTCTTTAGCATCTGGGGGTGGGGGAGGGAGAGGCAGCAACGAAACTTGTCTCTTTTGAAAGCGCCTTTTATTAAATTTGGACAAGCATGTGCTGCAACTGTACCCCTCAACCTCCAGAAAGACTCCAGGAGCTCATTCGCTATTTCTTTTTCCTTTTCGAGTCAGGGTTATGTAGCTCTGGAACTCACTCTGTAGATCAGCCTGGCCTCAGCTTCTCAGTGATCTGCCTGCCTCAGCCTCCTGAGTGCTGGGATTAAAGGTTTGCACCACCACACCAGGCTGCCATTTTCTTCTTACAGTCAATGTTTCTGTGTACATTCAATCTAAAGTTGTTAGGGACCGGCCTCAAGATCAGAGGTGACTATTCACCTACATGCACATCACCTTACAGTTTACAGAACCTTCCCACTTTTGAAGCCATGGAAGCTCAGGGTAGTTGAGGGACAGACAACGGAGGTGTAAGCCAAGAGGAAAAGGTCCTTGTGCCAGGGATCTGACCTGCATTCTGGGAAGTGTGTGTGCTCCAGGCTCTGGGCCTGGGTGCACCATGAAGGCTAGGGACAGGCTTCCAGTCAGCCTCTTCCTCCACGTGGCCCAGGCCTCTGGCTTAGCTGAGAGGTTGATGTGGGAGTGGTAGGGAGCAGCTGGCTCTAGCTGTCCTTCCCCCAGGTTAACAGGCCCTTCTAGGCTCTGTAGCTGAGGTGCGGGGGCGTGGGGGGGCGTATAAAATGAGCCACCGGCATCATTTGCCTCTGGCAGCTCAGAGAATATGACAATCAGTGTCAGCTGTGATGGCCTTGGCCCTACCGAGAGACTTGGACAAAAGTCACTTTCCTTCTCTGGGCCACCTCTGCACAAGGAAACTGGAAGTCCCTGCCAGCCTGACTTCAGGTCCTCCTGATGATCTGAACGCACCCTACCCTGTTTTTCAGGGGCTCGGCCTTTGCCTGTGTGGGCCCCACTCCCTGAATGTCCTGTCCTTAGTACCTGCTGTCACAATTCTTGTTTTTCAACTTTCAGCCCTGGTGCTATGCTTAAATCACCATCCTTATAACACAGTGTTCTGTTCCCTCCCTCAGACTTCTGAAGGGCAGGAACCAGAATGGCATTTCTGTCTGTCGAGAGGCAACTCTCCTGACCCTCCCCACAGGTGTCATTATTCTTGACAGGTGAGAAAACAGCCATAATAAGGAATGCCACTTGTCCAGGGTCACAGAGTAGGTAGCTTGGACTTCCTTATCTCTTCACCCATAATATATGTATGTGTGCACGTGCACACAAATGTCTACATATTGTGTGTGTGTATGTGTGTAAACTACCACAGAAACTCAGGGCCACCTGGCTCATCTTAGATAAATATTGTAACATTGAATTCCTACTTCAGCTATTGGGTTTGTGTGTGTGTGTATTTTCTAGACAGGGTTTCTCTGTGTAGCCCTGGATGTCCTGGAATTCTCTCTGTATACCAGGCTGCCCTCCTGAGGGCAGAGATCCACCTGCTTCTGCCTCCTGAAAGCTGGAATTAAATGTGTGTGCCACCACTGCCCAGTTTAGCCATTGGTATTTTGAAAGAGGGTCTTCCTATGTATCTTAGACTGGCCTCAAACTTACTTTGCAGCTTGCTTAGGCTCAAGGTCTTAGGATTTATCTTATTTATTTATGTATATGTGTGTTTTCCTGGATGAATTTATTTGCTGCATGTGAGCACAGGAGCCTGTGGACGCCAGAGAGGTAGTCAGATACCCTGGAACCGTAGTTATAGGCAGTTGTGAGCTGCCCAATGTGGGTTCTGAGAACTGAACCTGAGTCCTCTGCAGGAGCAGTAAGCACTCTTTCCTCTGAGCCATTTCACCAGCCTCATAGCCTTATTTTTTGGGGGGCGGGGGGAGGAATTCCAATCCTTTTACAATCATTTATTTATTTTTTTGAGATTGTAACCCAGGCTGGCCTTGAACTCTTGGTAATTCTCTAGTCTTAGCTTTTCAGATACTGAAATTTTAGGTGGGAGCTTAAAATTGGCAATTTCCTCTGTCTAATTTGGAAGAATGCAAGCATAATAAGGTACTCTGTCCCAATTTCAAAAGGCTCTCAAGCTGACTAAGCAGTTAGCCTCATTCCATCCAGCCAAGTCAAGAACTGTCGGGCACACCCATAGGTGCTCTGAGAGGAAGACCAATTGTCCTGTAAAGGAGTTGAAGTAGCTGTTTAAACTTCAAATTTCAACTGAAGCACGAGGTGGTCTGACTGGCAATAGGCATAGAGCTGTCTACCTGGCATTATCTTAAGAACTTGGGAGTCCAGGACATGTGCCAACACTGCTTTGACGGTAAAGCAGCACAGAAACGTCCTGTAGCAGATCCGCTTTGCACAGAAGAAGTGGCAGACACAAAAGCGCATGTCCTCTTGAGCCTAACAGGGACTAGTGAGCCACGGTCCTAAGAAAAATGAAGACGAAATACCCCACTCTTGTCAAGAGGTAGGCCTAAGGGACCAGAGGAGCTTAAAGGCTTACCTCTTTTACCAAAGATTCTTGGGTGGAGCCAGAAGTATTTGGTGATGGCTAACAGGACTTTGGAGAAAGCATTACTTAACCTTTCTGCCTTTCTCCCAGATTCCTCTTTTCATACAGAGAAAGACTGGAGAAGGTCCTCTCTACTGTCCTCAGATGTAGATAACAGCGGCAAACTATACTGAAAGAGCAGTTACCATTTACGAACTTTCCAAAACTGACGAGGGCTTATACCTGTCACATACTTGTCTCATGCTCTGTCAGGTTCAAACTCACTTCCCCACTCGTGCCTTCTCATAGGATTTTTCTTTTCGTTTTAGCTTTTTCCTCCCTAAGAGCCACTTCATGTCTCTCCAGACCAGCTCTTCTCCCCTCTGGCGTCTCAGCTCTCAGAGCTTCCGAGTAGCCTTAAATTCTTGACCTGCCTTCCTCTCCTTCTCCCTAAGGCTAAGCATGAGACACACCACCACCACAGTCAGCCTCACACAAAATATCTTGCAGAAGGCTTAGCAAATGAGTGTTTACTACAGTGGCTGAATGACTGACCCGTGAGTGACTTGAAAGCGTGACTGAGGGCCTGCATCACCTCAGTTGTTTCCCAACCTTCCTCCTGTGGTGGTGACAGGCTGAGAGACAGGTGCTTAGTTACAGGTAACTGTTATGACCCTCATTCGCTGCCAGGTGTCAGGGAGAGCAGCTAATAACGGGGTGGATGCACGGAAGTGTTGAGCTAAGAGGTGCAAGCAAGCAGCAGCTAGCCAGCCCTGGTCACCCCTCCCCCCCCAGATATACCTGAACCAAGACTGCCTGGTGGTTAGTCAGTCTCCTCTACCAGCTTGGGAGGGTCCAGAAACTGAAACACTTTCTCGTGGTGTTAGTGACCCACCTATGCCCAGCCCAACTGTCTAAGTACTCAAAGTCCGAGGTCCCTTCAGATAGGCTTTTGCAAGTTGTAAAGAGCCATTCCTCCTTTGTTCTGTCCGGCAAGCCAAAGCGCCTTCCAATGAAATGCCCGCAGGCCGGGCCTGAGGAATGACCCCCAGGCGCTGGCCCCTGATATCTTTGAACTCCAACCATGTTTCCCTCACCCCCGCCCCATTCCTTTCCCTCCTATGTCCCTTGGTCCTCCACTCTATCCTAGTCCATTTCAACCTCTCCATCTACCCCCATCTATTGTGCAGGATGGGCTGGCACACCTTCTGGGACAGGTCCCATCAAGGCTCCAGTTCGGGCAGCTTTGGGCGAGATTGGGGGTAGGGGTCAAAAGGAAAGGAGCTGGAGGAATGCTGATTTCCCGCACGTCCGTCCAGGCGTCCCCTTGCAGGCCCTACGTTCTCCTTGGCGTGAGGAGGGGAGAGGGAGACTCTCAGGCCGCAGTCCCCAGGGCGCCCAGTTTTTGCGATGCCCTCGTCAGCCTTTTCTTCACTGCTCTCTGAATTTGGCACACAGTCGGCGCGTCTACCCCTGGTCTCTCTTCCAGGGATCTTCTCTTTGTCTAAGTCTACCCGCTGTCTGGAGGTCCCCGCCCGCCCAGGACTGGAGAGGAAGGCGTGGCTCTGACGGGGGCGTGGCCTGGCCTGGCAGGGCGGGGAGGGGCGGGGCGGGCACAGGGGCCTGGGCGCCGGCCGGAGAGGCTATTGCTGCTGGCGGGAGGGACGCGGCGGGGATCGCGGTGGGAGCCGAGCGGAGCCCAGGCGGCAGCGGGGCTGCGGGGCGGTGGGAGTGGGGCCTGCGGACTCCATGGCGCCAGCGGCGTCCGTCTGAGTAGCGGCGGGCGGATCCGGCCGCGGCTTCTCCTCGCCATGGGAGACGTGCTGTCCACACACCTGGATGACGCGCGGCGCCAGCACATCGCAGGTGAGGACCGCTCAGAGCCCCGCCGGCCTGGTACTACGCCAGGCACCCTGGGCCACGCCTCCGTCCTTGCGGGGAGGGATGGGGGTCCCTGAGAGTCAAGGCCCGGCCCGGGGTGGGGCGGGAGCCAGCCAGACCCTCACTCTTCCTCCGAACTTATTCCCTCTCGATCTGGACGGCCCTTCCAGGCCCTTCTGTGTGCTCCCTTCCCCCTTTGAGGAGCCTCGGGACCCCATTTCTCTACTGGAACTTACTCCCCTTGGAGCCCAGTCTGGCCAGAACCCTGCACCTATACCCTAGATCGCGTGGCGGAGGGGTCGCACCCCATTCTTCTCAGCAACGTTCCAAGCCTGCTCTCTACTCTGGACTCTGGCTCACACAGTCAGAGCTTCCTGACTCCCCCCCTCAGCTGCCTTGTCCCACCTCGCCCTGGCCTCAGCCCCGGTACACGTGGCCGAAGCTTACAGCAGGATGGGCCCTTGGAGGCCCTGGGACCGAGCGTGGAGAGTGGAGCTAAGGAGAGAACCCTTGAGGGGGCGGGTCCCTGGCCTTAGGCTCCAAATCCGGAGAGTGCTGGCACTACAACTTGGGGGGCTGGCTGTTCATGGCCAGAGCCGGCTCCCTCAGGGCCTGTGTCCAGCCTCCCAGTACCTTCAGCTAGCCTTGCTCTCAGCCTGTCATGGCATGGTGGACGCTTCTCAGGAGGGAGTTCCTCCCAAATCTGTGGAGGAGCCCGGGATCCTGGGTTGGTTAATTGTGGAGGGGGAAATGGTTTGAGAATCTCAGGCTGTCCCAAAACTCAGCTTGGGCTGACCACACAGGCAAGTCAGGCCAGGCAGGCTTGAATGCAGTTTCAGCGTTTTTGCCCAGATGTGTGATCTGAACCAGTCCTCTTCTGTTTTTGTTTTTTTTAAACCAGGGTTTCTTTCACTAGGTAGCGCTGGCTGTCCTGCAGCTAACTCTGTAGACCAGGCTGGCCTCACAGTGGGGTGTGGTACCTGCTGGCTGAAGTCCCTTCTAGCTATGAGGGCCTAACAGTACTAAACTCACAGTGATCCACCTGCCTGGGCCTCGTGAGTGCTGGGATTAAAGGCGTGGCCACCGCTGCCCACCTTGGAGCAGTCTCTTAACATTGGAGAGCCTCCGTGTTATCTTTGAAAGGGCTTGGTCATTCTTGCCTTCCTATTGATGGTTGCTGAGAGATCTTAGTGAGCCTTGCTTAGTACAGGCACTGAGACAAGGGGTGTCAGCCAGGAGGGTTTATGAGAGAGCGTGAGGAGGAGGCAGTTCCCCTGTCTCCCTGTCTATTGAGCCGAGTGTGGTGTTCCTACATTATCTTGATGTCCTGTTGAGTGCTCAGCTTATATTCCCCACCTTCCCTTTGAGAGCAAGACAGGTGTTCCTCACTTCCCTCCACCTCCAGGGCTGTCTCTAGCAGGGCACAAAGAAGGTGCCAGAGAAGGACTGCCCAGTTACTCGGCCTGGCCTGGAGCTGGGTACAGAGGGGGTGATTTAGACCGTTTCTCACCTCTGAACAGCTAGGGGTTAAGTCCTGGAAGGTCTCCTTGTAGGACAAGGCCTGGGCTCAGGAAGGGCAGGGCGGAGTCTTCCTGTCCCTTCCCTGCTGGTGGCAACCTCCTGGGTTCTGTAACAGTCTCTCTATTCAGGACCTCCTCTCACGCCTCTCAGCAAGCATGGGTGGGGTGTGCCCTACTTCAGCGGGGTTTTTCCTTTCCCCACACCCAGATCTCCCACCTTCCCTAGCCTTGAGCTGAGATCCCACCCCTGCCCTATTGGCCAATTCCCCGAGTGGAGCCTGAGCCAGGGAAGGTGAAGTGGCCCCTTTTGGAGAGGGCTGAGTTTGTTTTGTGGATATAAGCTGGGGAAAATAGGGCTGTGCCCACTCAGGACCTACTTGCCGGTCCTCCTAACACTTCAGTGCTATTAATAATCCCCTTCAGATGCCTTAGATTCCATGGCCAGCTCACCTGGGGGTGGGGGTGGGGAGCTGGCAGAAGGTAGCTCAACACAGAGAGAACTTCCTTAGGAATCTGCTGCCACCTCCAGCCACCTATTCACTCTCCTCATCCCCAGCCCCCCAGCAGGTACTTGAGTAAAATTCCAGAGCCCTTCCTACCTGTGGAAGTGTCAGCTCTGGGAACACCCCTCCCACAGGGCCCTAAGCTCCCAGGCCTGTTAGGGTGCTGTGGCTTGGCTGGGTGTCTTGTATCCTCCCCTAGCAGGTGAGCAGGTGAATGCCAGCCTGCAAGTCCTGGCAAAGGTCAGGCGTGCTCTTACCCAGGGTGCTGTTTTGCTGCCCCGGTATCTTTCATCCTGAGATTTCAAAGCCTCTGGCATGCAGGGGCTTGTTCCAGCCCAGCGCTGGTGATGCTGGTAGCAGGGTATGGAATGGGCCTGAGAGGCAAAGAGCCTGTGTCACCTAGGGGCTGCTTATTTTCCCTAGGTCTCAGTTTCCCTAGATATGAACAGAATGGGGTGTGGTACCTGCTGGCTGAAGTCCCTTCTAGCTATGAGGGCCTAACAGTACTAAAATTCCCTACAAGCCTTGGTTAGAGCAAAGTGTTAGCTGGCTGACCTTGGGCTAGTATCTCTAGCCCAGTTTTTGTTGTTGTTTTCTTAGATTTATTCATTTTATTTTATGTGTTTGAGTGTTTTGCTCCTGTATATATCTGCGCATGTGTTTCTGGGTGTCAGATCCGCTGGAGCTCGAGTTACAGCTGGTGGTTAGCTGAGGGTGCTGGGAACTGAACCAATGTCCTCAGTGAGAACAACTGCTCTTAAGCTGAGCCATCCCTCCAGCCCTTTCTCTTTTCTTTGTGAGCCCTCCCCCACTGAGCTATAGCTCAAGTCTTTTTTATACTACTTATGTCGGGACAGTTTTACTAAGTCTCCCAGGCGGCCTTGAACTCAGGCAGGACTTGACTCTGAGCTCTTTTTGTCTCTCAACTCCTGACTGGCTGGGTTTACAGGCCTGCGCCATCAGACCCTTCCACCCCCATGCTTTGCTGGGGATCGGATCTCAGCCTTCTTATCAGTGAGATGAGAATGTCAGTGGTAGCTAGGGACTGCTGAAGATCCAGTGGCTTAAAGCAGAGAACGCTGTACCCAGCCCAGGACCTGGGCAGAAGTGCTCAGCAAACATCTTATTATTGATTGTTCTTGGGTTTCTGTAATTGGGATCCCTCTAGTATTGGAGTTCAAAGGGGTAGGGATAGTGGCATCGATGCTTTCTCCTGGGGCTTGTTCTGACTGTGGAGTCAGGGTGGCCAGTTCTCTGGATCTGAGGATAAATAAGGGTTTTCTGAAGCTTTGATTTCTTCCTGGCTCCTTTCCGATGTTTCAGTTATGTGTGATGGGTGAGGGTTGAGTAATTAGTGACAGGGACAGTGACAGTGGGGTGTGTAGAAAGAACCAGGACATAGACAAGTGACCGAGCTCTGCCAGACCATCCTTTCCACGCGATACAGGGCAGGACTCTTATATGAGTCCTGAGCCCTTTGAGGGATTTTATGCAAATGGCTAGAACCCCCAAAACCAAGATCCTACAAGTGAAGGTGGAGCCTGGAGCCCGAGCTGCCAGTGTGATGGGGAAAACCACCTTTCTTCAGGACATCCTCGAAGGGCTCCACCATCAGGCTCACCCCTCAGTAAGGGCGCAAGGTTACCCACAGAGGGCAGACTCCACCGTCAGGCTCACCCCTCAGTAAGGGCGCAAGGTTACCCACAGAGGGCAGACTGTCCCAGCTCCTCTGCACCTGCCTGCTCCACCCACCTGCCCTCCCCTCCCTTCTTCTGGCTAATTCTTTTTTAAAACCAGCAGCTTTACTGAGACCCAGTACCACGCCCCATACCATCCACCCACAGAGAGCAGTTTTAGTGTATTGACTGAAGCATACAACCGTCAACATATCTAACCTGAGAACGTTTTTAGCCCGCTTGAAATAAAGCTCGGGCCCATCGGAAACCACTCCTACCCCTTTCTTTCCAGGCCTCTCAACTCCAGGTAGCATTGGTTGGTCAAACTTATAACACAATGTGTGCCTGGACACTTTGGGAGGGGAAAGTATATAAAACCCACATCGTCCGTCTTTCTTTCTTGGCCCCTCACTCTCCAGAAGAAATCATTTGTCCGGTCCCCTCTTCCAGACTGGTGTCTGCTCCTGTAGCCTTTGCTTTGCCTGGGGCAGTGTTACTTGTCAGAGCCCTGGTGCTGGGTGCTTGGGTTTTTATTGGTATCTTGCTTGTATGCACTGTCCTGTTCAAACCTCCGTGTGTACATCTTGTGCTAGGAGCTGGTATGAGAGGCTTTAAGGAGACCTACTGATAGATCCATACCTAGCCTGTGGAAGGCGGCGAAATGTTTCATACCCCCTGCCAAGACCTACTTGATTATTGAGGCTATCACCTTCTGATAACCGGGTATGAAAAAGGGATCGTGTTTATTTGCCAAGAAAAGCAAATAATACCTGTTTGCAAATTGATCTTAACCCTCCCTACCCTTTTGCCCCTCCCTGTCTAAAAGTGGCTGCAGGTGCAGGAGTAAATGACCCGCTATCCTCTCCCTGCTGTGCTACCTATTTGTCAGGGGCTTTGCCAAGGGACTGGGCAGGCCGGATGCTTGACCAGGCCTGAAGCAGCCTCTGGGGGTGAAGCTGTCTGGGGACTCTGCTATCTCCTGTGTTGAGTCTTACATAATGTGCTTTTGTTGGCTTTGACCCTGCCCTCCCCTCCCCCCAGCCTCCTCTAGTCTTCTATTGGGTTGTCTCCCACCCTTTAGCCTGTGCTCTGGCCTCCTGGGGGCCTCCCACCTCACCCTCCAGGCCTTCCCACACAGGCTGCCAAAAGAGACCTTTCTAATCCCAAACTGGGCCATAACCCGCCCTCCCTGCCTCCTGCCGCCTAAGGAATGAAGCTGAAAGACAAGAAGGGCTGCTCACCCAGCCCCCTGCCTGACCATGTTGCCCTTTCTTAGTTTCCTCCGCTGCCCCTGTTTATTGTCATAGATTGCTGGGACTGTGACTCAACAGCTGTGTGTCTTGCCTCTTTTTCTAAACCATTTGCAACAAACACCTCTTCCAAAGGCTGCGTGTCCTTCCTGCATGCCATGTGTCCTTCCAGGCGAGGACACAGGCATTTCTTCGCCGTCCTCCAAATGCTGGCCTTGGGTCGTTCCTGTCCTGTTGGTTTCTGGAGCACACAGAGTCTGCTCTGTGCAGTTCCTCCCTGGCTGTGTTTGGCTTTCCTGCTGAAGACAGGCTTATCCTGCAGCCTTACTCTACTCTGCCTGTTTTTCTTCATTTGGACATGTCTAGGAAGGTTCCCTCTTGTCAGGGAACCCCTGAGCATCTGTCATACGCCAGTGCACTTGAAGGAACTGCCATGAGTTGGTAGTGTGGACTGAAGTCTGTGGCCTCGGGACATGTGGCCACACAGTAACTGCTCCCCTGGCCTGCTGCCCACAGGGACTGGTCCATTTCCTGACTGAGAATGGCGGGTGATAGAGAAGGGGGAGGGGCAGTTCTCAGGCTGTGAATACTAAAATGGGTATCCTTTTTTTTTCTCTTACTAATATATTTAGACATGGCCTCCTGTAACCCAGGCTGGCCTCAAACTCTGTATCGAAGGAGGGTGGCTGTGTATCTCTTCAGTGTTTATAATTTAGGCAAGGATCTAACCCAGGGCCTCATGGATGCTCTAGGCAAGAGCTCTACCAATTGAACTACAGCCCAGACCAAATCTTTTTTTGTTGTCCTTTGAGGCAGGGTTTCTTCATGTAGCCTTGGCTATCCTGGGCTCACTTTGTAGACCAGGCTGGCCTTGAACTCACAGAGATCCTCCTGATTCTGCCTCCTAGAGTGTTGGGATTACAGGCATGCCCCACTTTGCTTGGCTCAGGCCAAAGCCTTTAATTGAGCACTTACCAATAGAGCCACGATATCCTCTGCCTGGATTATCTCACAGAATTACCTCCAAGGTAGGCAGGAAACAGGGAGAGCAAGGCCTTACGTAAGTCCAAACCCCACTGTGATTGCATAGCTGTGATGGGCAGGGGACAGTGTGGGAAAGGCCCCACGGATACACAGGGGGCCTGGGGACATACACGCCTGGGGAGTGAGAGATGAGTAGGGATATGCAGCTGTGTCAGACGCTCTGCACAAATACATCCCACCCCATAGTCATTACTCAGAGGCTCACAGTCTCTCTTTGAGCAACCACCCCTCTGCCCCGCCCCCTCCTGACTCACTACACTGTCGCAGAGGCATCATCCTGCGGTTACAGATTCCTGCGCTGCCTTTTCCTTCCCGGGCCCCACCCCCACCCACTTCCCTGCCCGGGGAAGCGGGGCTTTCTAAAGCCTGAGTGGGGAGCAAAGCCACACTCCTTTCTTGGAGTTTCAGGGCCTGAGTCATCAAGGAGGCTTGATGGTGAAACTGGGAGAACCGGAAGTGCTGCCTCGGTGGTGCCCCGCCCACCTGGGACCACGGGTCCCTTCCCACTCACAGCGTCCCACAGTGGATGGGGAATGGGAAGCAGGGCCCGGAGAGGGTCCCCAGAGCAAGACTTTGTAGTTTGGGCCTAAGTCTTGGCTCTGCCTCTTGATGAGTTGGTGTCTCTGGGCCTCAGGGCTCTTTGTAAAAGATGGAGATTGTTCTGCCATCACAGGGCAGGTGGCAGGAGCCCGTATGTAATGTTTGGGTAGTACAGTATAGGGTAGGTAGATGGTGACAGTACAGAGAATGACAGCCACTTTTTATTTATTTAGAGATAGGGTCTCATGTATCCCAGGTTGGCCTCGAACTTGCTCTGTAGCCAAGGAAGACCCAGGACCCAGATCCTCTTGCATTCATTATGTTCTGCCATTACAGGTATATGACATTGTGCCCATTTTCTGTGGTGCTGGAGTTGGAACACAGGAGGAGCCTGATGCATGCTGGGCAAGCACCAACTAAACTATGCCCCCAGCTTGAATGACAGCTTAAATTTTATTTGTTTGTTTCTTTTTCAAGACAGGGTTTTCTGGTGTAGCTCTGTGTGTCCTGGAAGTCACTATGTAGACCAGGCTGGCCTCAGACTTATACATTGCTTGCCTCTACCTCCAGAATTCTGGGATCAAAGGTGTGCACGTTCACACCCAGTATTGAAACAAATTTTTTTATTGGCTGTGTATGTGTGATGGATGTGTGTGGGTGCATGTGCGCCATGGTGCACATTTGGAGACCAAAGGGCAGCTTTGTGGAGTTGGTTCTCTCTTCCACCGTTATTTACATGGGTTCTGAAGAATTGAACTCTGTCATGCTTATGTGGCAAGGGTTTTTAAATGTCTGACCCTGTCCATCCCAAGTGACGGTTCTTTGGTTGTTACTCCACTGGCCTTATGTTACAACTTAGGAGCCATGGCTGATTAGTCTGCACCCTCACATACGGCCAGGCTTGTATTCCAGGAAGCATGTCCCAGCCTGAGCAACGCCACCAGCCTTTGGTTCAGGATGCCTGAGACATTCAGCCTGTATGTGCAGAGCTGTGGGACGGGACTGTGGTTCCTCAGCATTGTCCACTCAGTGCCTGCCATGAGGTGGGACGCAGAGCATTAAAGCACCATGTGTCCACCGTGTGGATCTGAACCTGGTCCCGTTGACGATTTGCTGTGTTGTGTGATTCTGGACAGAGGCTGTGCCTCTTTGATTGTCCTCATTTGTGACCTCCAGATCAATATCTTCTTTTGGAAACCCTTTCCAGGGCTCTCAAGGTGCCCTTTGAAGGCAGGACCACATAGGTTACTATGTGGAAATAGGGGTACGTGACCCTGAGACCTTCTAAAGGTGATGTGCTCTGGCCTCAGACATATTTGGTCATTCTTCCTTTTATTCACAGTCAACAGTTATGAAATTTCATCCGGGCTTCATGGTGCATGCCATGAAGCAGGAGGGTCAGTAGTTCAAAGGCATCCTGAGCTCCATATCCAGTTGGATGCCAGCCTGGGTTACATGAGACCCCGTCTCAAAGCAGCAGCAAAGCAGTAAGACCTGGGAGGACCTAGGGGTGGTCTAGCAAGTGAAACACCCACTGCGCAAGCCCAGCTCCGGAGTTCACTCTCAGAACCCACAGTGGAGGAAAAGAATGACTCTGGAGTTGTCCTCCACCCCCAAATACATACATGCAATTAAAAAAAAAGTTCCAAACACAGTGACAGAGTGCGCGCTTAAAGGAAGCGAAGAGCAGTTCCAAAGCCCTTTCTGTGCTGGGACAGGCCGATCCTAATTTCTCAGTGGTCGCTGCCTGCCTGGAGCTTCCTGTGTTCTCACAGGGGAAGGTGGAGTGTGGGGTGGAAGGAGCCACAAGCTTGAAAGAACCAGTTGCTGTTAAGTTGTCCTCTGATCTCTACATGTGGGTAGTGGTGTGTGTGTGTGTCCGTCCCCTCCCCAGACATACAAAATATATAAAACAAGAAATGAAACAAAATAGGCAGGCGGTGGTGCCACCTTTAAAGCCAGTACTCAGGCAGGAGGATACCTGTGAGTTCCAGGCCAGCCTGGTCTACAAAGTGAGTTCCAGCCAGGGCTACACAGAGAAACCCTGTCTCGAAAAACAAAACAAAAAGGAGAGAGAGACAGAGAGAGAGAGATCAAATGAGAAAGTTGAGAGCTGGATTTGTGTGCTGCATGGGGTGCTCTGTCCGCTGCTTGAGCATCCAGGAGGAGGACGAATAAACTGGCTTGCAAAGTGTGAACCCCACGTTCCCTGTCCCTCTGCAGGGTAGAAGCCAGGAAGCAGGCCACACAGTTTGAATGCCAAGGGACGTTTGGCAAGTCTTTCCTCTTGTCTGTGCTCCATCCATGTCCCTTCCTCTCCTTGCCTGTCTGTGCAGGGCTCCTGTGGAGGCTCAGTTGTACCAAAGTGCAGGTTAGCCATGGTGGATGTTCATCGCACAGAGATCTTGCCGAGGGAGGTAGCGCTTGTTCAGAAAGCTGTCTTGGACATGATGTGAGCCACATACCGTGAAGGTTCCAGCAGGCACGGTGGTTTGTGTGACAGAGAGTGGATATTTCTGTCTTTCTAAGTACATGGCATTGAACACTTCGCCGGCCCTTTCGGGAGATTGTGTTTGGCATGATGGGGTGGTAGTAGACCGATGTTAGGGACAAAGTTGTGTGGCTTTGGTCCTGGTACTCTTCTTGGAGTTGAAAGTGGCAGTAAGGTGGGAACAGTGACCCCATTTCTTGTCTCTGAAATATCTAAAGGTTCTGAGAGATGCCCTATGTCTTGGCTTATGCCAGGTGCCAGGTACATGGCGATGACAGCCTAACCGGGTGATGCTGAACTTCTGGCTCTTGTACTCTCCCCGAACCCCTGCATGGTCCATACAGGCAGGAGCCACATATCTATTTCATGTGGTGCTGGGAACTGCGCCCAGTCCTGTGGGCATGCTCTGCAAGCGCTCTACCAACTGGGGCACATCCTTAGCATTGAGGTTTAGGTTTTGAGTCTCACCATGTAACCCAGGCTGGCCTTGAACTTGGAGCATTCTTCCCCGCTCAGTCCACCTCAACTTTCCAAATCCTGAAATTTACAGGTTATATGCCATCACTGTACCTAGTGTGTGTGTGTGTGTGTGTGTGTTTCTCTATGTAGCCAAGCTGTTCTGGAATTCACTATGTAGACCAGGCTATCCTTGAAATCACAGAGATCTGTTAAGGGCAAGAGCCACCACACCCATCTGTTTTTAGGACAGAGTTCTTTGGAATGTGAAGGGTGTGGGAAGAATGGGAGCGAAGTGAGCTTAAGCTTTGGGGATCCATGCTCTGCTGGTCTCAGGGAAAGTTTGCTCACAGTTGCCTGGCACCCAGTGTCCTTTGCCTTGCCTTTGAAAGTGCTGATGGGTAGTGGATGATTTTTTTTTTTTTTCTGGTCTGGACTTCTGCCTCTCAGGTGGAAAGATTGAAGTGACCTAAATGTCAGGAGGCTAGGAGGATCACATGGTCAAGGCCAACCTGGACTATATAGGAGACCCTATCTCAGAAAGAAATGAGAGAGAAAAAGACACACACAGAGAGAAGAAAGAACGAAGGAAGGAACGAAGAACAAAAGGAAATATTTAACTAGTATTGTCCTTCATTTCATCACCGAATAAACTGAGGACCTGAGAGTGAGAGGCGGAGCCCACAATCTCAGAGGCCACAGAGCTGGACCCAGGGCGCCTGACTGCCTCATCTGCCACTAATTGGCCCAGATGCAGCCAGAAAAGGGCGATTGGGCTGGGCCAGACTGCAGAGGTTATAATTTAAAAAACTGAGTAAACAAACAAGTCCTCAGCAAGCTAGGCAGGCCCTGTTCAGGCATCACAGACGGGCCTGTGTCTGAGGACAGCCCAGGCTTGTCCACTCACAGACAGAAAATTGTATCCGGTTAAAAATAGCCAGAGCGCCACTCTGCCCCACCCCCACTGCCAGGAAAAGAGGAGGGGAGACAGATTGCCCTTCCTTGTGTGGAGCTGGTCCCAGCTCCCTGGGAATGACCGTAGGACAGGCCTCTGGGCTGTGCTCAGGACAGTCATTGTGTGACTTTGGTGAGGGCTCCTCGTGTCTCTGGGCCTCAGTTTCCCCTTCTTTAAAGTGGTGGCGGTTCCATTTCATAGTGACAAGATGAGGAGGTGTGAGTTAAGTGGGTGGACATAGCAGGCCTTTTGTGTCCCTCCGACCTGGCTCTGGATGGGGCTTCAAAAGCTGGTCCATTAGTCTTGGCCTGAGGCAGGGGCTTCGGTACTGAGTGGAGGGATTGTTCTCTTGGTGAGCCAGGACCTCTCTGCTGCTGGGAGGCCAGACCTCCTTCCAGGCGGGGCTTCTGCAGGCTATACTGCTCAGCTGTCCTGTTTTCCTTTGGAGATTGTAGTGAAATCCAAGACTAGCAGCTTGGGGTCCTGCCCCACTGGCCTGGGCCCCTATACCCACATGGGCCCCAGCAGACTTCCTGTGCAATCAGGGGCTGCCTCCCCACCAGTCACATGGAGAGCTTTGGAGCTTTTAAGAGGCTAGCTCTGTATATTCAGAGGTCAATGAGCAATAGATGTACTCAGAACTGTGTGTAGCCTTGGACAACACCTGCCTCCACTCTGAGCCTCCTCTCCTCCCTAGTGCAATGTACCACCCCCTCCAGACCCTTCCAGGCCTTTCTGTACCTTGGGGTCATGTTATACATATAGAAAGACACTACAGGACTTTCAGCCTCATTCTGTAGCCCCTGTGCTCGGGGCGGGGCCCTTGGCTGCCCTGGTGGCCATCCTTATTAACATATTTGTGGCTCCCCTGGGCTTCCCTGGGTGGACAGTGGCTTTGGTGGTGACAGCCTGCTCTTTCAGCTACTGGCCAAGGGCCCTTAGGCCAGTAACTGTTTCATTTGCTGCAAATCAGGATGTCACTAAGCCTTAACGGTTACAAAGGTTATGAATTTGTGTGTGGCTGGCAGCCACTGCTCCATGGTGCTTAATATCTAGACATGTGAATAAAAAGTGCACTTATTGGTCTTGCATAGGATCCAGGTTCAATTCTCAGCACCCCTATGGTGGCTCACAATCATCCGTAGCTCCAGAGCCAAGGGAGCCAGAGCTTGAGTCTGACTTCTGTGGGTGTGCATATGTTATACACAGGTACACACAGCAAAACATTCATACAACAAAATAAAACATGTAAATAGATAAGTTACAAAAAGAGGGAGAGATGCCAGCTCTCTAACTTCAATGCATAGGGACCTTGGAACCCCCTGAGTGAGGGCCTGGGGCATGGCACACAAAGTTGTTGGGGTATGGATTTCAGGTGCAGGAGAGCCCAGGCTTTCTCTTTGCTCCGCTTGGAAGGAATAGTCTGGGCCTGTTGTCTGAGGCCATAGGCACAAGGTGCGTGCATCCACACAAGGCTTCCTTCCTCTTTGCGTGTATTCCCCTTAACGTGACTCACTGGCTTTTTAGATCTTTGTTCTTGTTCCGGAGGGTAAGGCCAGGGATTTGTTCTTAACAGGCTGGTCCTCCTCCTGGGCTCATGACCCCTATCTCTGTTCTTGGCTGAACCCTTAATGAAAAAGGCAGGGGCCCAGGCTGGCATATAATAGGAATATATGTTCGGAAGTGTATATAGACTGAGGGGCCCCTGTGTGCTTGGCATTGAGCTGGTTGCTGCCAAGCCCAGATCCCTACGTCTTTCCTGTGCAAAGACGTGTCCAGTTGACTGCTGTGAAGTTGCCACCTTTCCCTGTCCCGTGGGCTAGTTGTTGTCATTTGGACTCCTGTCACAGATGGAACACAGATGGGCGTCCTGGTGGCCTGAGGTCCCCAGAGTGGGTGTAAGCCTGAGGCAAGCATTTTTACCCTCTTGGTGTCTTCATTCCTCATTCCCTGAGAGAGGGGTGGTGACTGGAGTCTGCTGCTGGCCTCATCCGTGCTGAGGGGAGCTAGGAGTTTGTGTCCCTAGGCAGACAAATGAATGCTGAAGTTGCTGTGCGTCAAGTGGAGCCTTGGTGACTTCTGGAGGCCAGGCAGGAAATGGTGGCCTGAAGAGATTGGCGGTCCACACACCCACAAGGCTTAGGGGGAAGTACCCTGGGTTAAACCTATGCAGCCAGAGATTTAACCCTAGCCTAGCATGTATCAGAGGTACTGACTAAAATAGAGGGAGAGTGAAACAGTGTATCAATAGGTATTATTCAAAAGAATAGTCCTCTACCCCACCCCCGAGACTGGGTTTCTCTGTGTAGCCCTGACTGTCCTGGAACTCAGATCTGCAGGCCTTGAACTCAGAGATCCCCCTGCTTCTGCCTCCCAAGTACTGGGATTAAAGGTGAGTACCACCATCACCACCACCACCACCCCTCCCCAGGTCACCCTCAGCGTTTACCTGGGTTTCAGAGAAGAGATCTGAACTCATGCTCATACATCAAGCGTTCGCGCACTGAGCCATCTCCCCATTCCTTTCCTGATTTTTTTTTTAAAGCAGTAAATGTATCAAATTAGTAAGAATACTGTGACCCTTGTTGGTTGTATTTCTGGGAGAACAATTCTTGTTCTCTATCTGACTCCAAAATTGGAATCACTCAGTTTGACAAGAGCCAAAGGGAAGTTGCAAGCACAGGGCAGGGTCTAGAGAGGAGGAAGATTCTGGCAAGAGGCTGGTCATCTGTCTATAAGGTCATCTGTCTGTAAGTGCTACCCCTTGTAGTACTGTGAGCGTCATGAGGGGTGCTCTGCAGATCTGGCCTGCTGCAGTTTCCCAGGCTCCAGGCTTAGCAGGTGCAGGAGCCCTTCATCGGATCAGGAAGAGGAAGCAGAAGAAGGAGCTTAGGTGACAGCGTAGTTGGCATGCCAGAGTGGTGACCTTTTCTACCATTGATGTGTGTGACCTAGGGCTGGCCTATTAAGCTCTTTCAGGCAGCACAGGACTGTCAAGGCCTCAGTTAATCTAGCCCTAGAGGCTGGGCAGGGGCTGTCCAGGAGTCGGAGTTAAGCTTTCTGGGAAAACCCGATTGTCTTTCTGTATCTTAGGGCTTCTGGGAGAGTGAATTGTGGAGCTCTGATGTGACCTCATGCAGTCAGAGGACAACAGAAATGTGATTTGAGATAGTTTAGCAGTTAAGATGTTTGCTTTGCAAGCCTGGTGACCTGAGTTCGATCTCTGAAGCCTACATAAACATGGAAGGAGAAGGAAGCATGATGACCCACCTTTATTAATCCCAGATCTTGGGAGGCAGAGGCCAGCCTGGTCTGCAGATCAAGTTCCAGGAAAGCTAGAGGTACACAGAGAAACCCTGTTGGGACCCTCCCAAAGTACTGAAGACAATGAATGTTCCTTTGCATGACCATGGCAGGCCCAGGAGACCTCTTAGTCTTAATCAAACTGATCCACAGTTCTGTCCATCCATCTAGGGTGCAGAGAGGGCCCTGCCCTTATCTGTTACCAGGCCCTTCCCTCTTCAGGATAGAGTGCCGACCAGTCATGAATACATCTTGGCTTATTATATTTATTCATTTTGTTTTGGGACAGGGTTTTATTGTGTAGTTCAGGCTAGCCTTGAACTTGTGATCCTTCTGAGTAGTTGGTACTACAGCTGTGAGCTACCATACAAGGCCTTTCAGCTTTGCGGATGTCTTTGTGCCCGACGCTTCAGCCTGGGGTTGTGTTTCTGTCTGCACAGGAGTGGCTTTGCACTGGCTCATCTTCCTGTCCCCTTTGTTCTCCTGCATCCCCCTCTTGTCAGGACCTTGGGATCCGGAAGCTTAGATAACAGCCTGTGCGTGCGTGTGCGTGTGCGTGTGTGTGATGGGTGTGTGTGTGGGCAGGCAGGGAGGACTGGCATTTCATAGGCATCCAGTAGACACAAGGCAGAGGGCTCCTATTTAGCCCTTTCCCAATGGGGCTGAAGTACCTGCAACTTTCCAATTTATTAGTTCCTATTAGAATGGCACTGACACTATGGGCTCTTCCTGTCAGACAGACCAGGTGCCAAGTGTTCCTGGCATGACTAACTGGGTCCTTCATTTGTTGTTGACACAGGGTTTTGTTATGTAGCCTAGGCTGAACTTAGATATATAATTTTCCTGCCTCAGCCTTTCTAGTGCTGGGATTACAAGCATGCCATCACTCCACCTGGTGTAAGTGCATCAATTTTTTAAAAAATTTATTTATTTATTTATGTAGTCAAGGTTTTCTATTGTGTAACTCTGTCTGTCCCATAACTCACTATGTAGACCAGGCTGATCTTAAACTCACAGAGATCTGCCTGCCTCTGCCTCCCAATTGCTGGAATGAAAGGTGTGTGCCACCACGCCTGGATGTAGGTTTTTTTTTAAGATATATTTATTTTATGTGTGAGTGTTTTGCCTGTATGTATGTATGTATGTATATTCACCACATCTGTACTTGATGTCTGAGGAGGTCAGAAGAACATACATTGGATATCCTGGAACTGGAGTTACAGATGGTTATGAGCCATCGTATAGGTGCTGGGAATTGAACCCTAGTCTGTTGCAATAGCATCAAGTGCTCTGAACTGCTGAGCCATCTCTTCATCCCCTAAATTACATTTTGTTTTGGAGGGAACATTTTTGAGACAGGGTCTCTCTTACTATGTAGACCAGGCTGGTCTCAGGGATCCATCCGCCTCTGGTTTCAGAGTGCTGGGATTAAAGGTATACACCACCACCCCGGGCTGCTAGACTATTTTCAATGCTTGTTTTATGGAAGGAAATTGAGACTTAGAAAGCTAATGGTGGAACTGAGCCTGTAGAGTTCCAAAGCTCACATTGTTCCTGCTTACCCTGTTGTGGCAGAATCTTCTTCAGCCTCTGCCTGCACATCTCTGGTGGTTGGGAGCTCCCTCTTTGCAGGTCACTTGCCCTGTTCTGGGCATTGGATGCAGGGAGAGCCCTCACTGAGGCCCTGGGTGCTGTCCATGTTTACCTGCAATCCTCCTTTGGTTGGTCAGGCCGTGGCTGCAGCTGGACAGCATCTGTATTTCCAGATTCTGTGACTGCTCATGGCACGGCACTCCGCAAGTACTTCCCTCTATCCTGTGCCTTGAGATTACCACCAAGGGCCACCCATGGGAAGGAGCTTAGACACAGAAAGATAGACAAGAAGCTAGCCTGGGGTATGAGTGACCTGTTGACAGATGATCAAGCTCTTGAGGATCTTGGGTTCCCAGATGGTGCTGTCTCTGGGGATGGGATAGTGACCTAGCTTCTCCGCTGATTGATGCTGTGTCTGGGGAGGGGAGGCATCCCCACCCACAGTGCTGTGGGACCAGGGCTGTGGTCTGCTGGCTATCCTTTGTTGGGTCCACTTCCCCTTTCTGAGTAATTAACCTTTGAATGACCAGGACCTAGAAAAAGTAGATCCCAAATGTGTCATGTTTCTTATTTTTATTTCTTTTCCCCCTCCCCTCCCATAAGGTGTTATGTAGATCAGGCTGGCTTTGAATTTATAAAGATCCATCTGCCTCGGCCTCCAGAGTGCTGGGATTAAAGATGTGCGCCACTATGCCCAGCACGTTTTCTTTCTTTCTCTCTCTCTCTTTCTCTCCCCCCCCCTCTCTTTCTTTCTTTCTTTCATTTTTTCTTTTTTTTGAGACAGGGTTTCTCTATGTAGCCCTTCTTGTCCCTGAACTCACTTTGTAGACCAGGCTGGCCTCAAAATCTCAAGATATCCACCTACCTCTGTCTCTTAAGTGCTGGAATTAAAGGCATGCGCTACCACGCCCTGCTACATTTCCCGTTTCTTGATTGCTCTGCAGAAGGAGTGGGTAGCTGACAGGCTCCCTACCCGGGTGGACGAATCAGACTCTTTTAAACACTTCAGTCGCTGCCATTGGCAATGTCAACTCCTGTTTGCGCAGGCTCTGTAGAGTTACTCATTTTATTTAATCCTTCTGACATCTGAGGAGGTGGGGACTGCTTCTTCAGATGTACATCAGGGGAAACTGAGGTTCAGACAGAATGAAGCCATGTGCTCAACCTCCTGGGGCCAGCGAGGGGTGGGTTTACTTGAAAATGCCATCTAAGTCTGGAGCATGGGCCCCTTGCTGTTGCACGGAAAGCCCGTGGACTACACAGGGGTGGAATAAACAGATTTGTGCTTCCTTGTGTGTTCAGAGACCAGCTTGCATTTCCTGCATTGTGCTGGGCACACTAGTGATTCCCAGTTCCCTGCTTCACCCTGCCAGCTGCTAGATTCCCTGGACCCTGCACACCACGTGTGCTCCTCTGGGTTCCTAGTCAGGGTGGCTTCCCACTGTGGTGTCGCTTTTAGGGATAGTGAGCTGTCAGAGGATAATTCTCCTTCTACCCTGTGGGGTCCTGGCATTGAACTAAGATAGTAAGGCTTGGCTTACTATCAGGTAGGTGCCTCTACCTGCTGAGCCAGCCATCATTGTAGGTTGCTTCTTTTGTTTGTTTCATTTAAAATTTTATTTATAATTATCCCATGTGCACGAATGTTTACATGCATGTATACCACATGCATGCTTGATGCCTACAGAGTTCAGAAGAGGGTGTCCAATCTCCTGGAACTAGAGTCAGAGCCAGTTGTGAGCCACCATGCAGAACCCAGGTCCTCTGCAAAACCAACAAGTGCTCTTAACCTCTGAGCCATCTCTCCAGCCCCATTGTGGTCTCCCTCATTAGACGCCTAGAGCCTATTCCTGGAGACACATGGCACGTACGTCTTGGAGGGTGGGCATGATGCCAGCCCCAAGGCAGGACTGGGGTAGATGTACATAGGTTTGTCCTGCTCTTCGTTGCTGCTGCTGGAGGCCTGCCCCCCCTTCTCTGTCTGCTCCCCCAAGTGCAGGGATGTTCATGTCCTGGCCTCCTAGAACAGGCTGCCAGCTGGAGGCTGTGGGCACAGAGTTGATGCCAGGCAAGTGGGTGGAGCTGGGAAGGGATGAGAAGGCCTTTGTTTCTTCTGTTTGTGTCCAGATGGGAACCGATTTTCCCGGCCGAAGTGGAGGATTTTGGGGGCAGTCCCAGGTGCTCCCCCTACCCCCAGACACTTCCCCAGGCCTCTGCCCTGGCTGCTCCTCCCCTCAGGCCCTTCTGTCTCCGCATTTACCCTCCATCGGACTTGTTGTTGCTGAGCTCTGGTTAAATATTTGCTAACTGAGAGTTTGTACGGCAGCTTTGTGCGAAGTCCCAGCTGACCACTCCCAAATCTGTCTTTGGATAAGGAGACCCAGCCCTCCTGGGCCTTCAGAGCCCTTTGCAGGTGGCCTTGTTGGCATCTGGAACTAGATAACCTTTCTTCCTGGGGGTCGGGGGGTTCATTGTTTACAGGCCTGCCTGTTCAATGCATCTGGGAGAGTGGGCAAGGGCCACACTTGGGTCCTGTGGAGCCAGGGTGGAGGGAACCTGGAGGTCTTCCTGATCTGGCTTCAGTCTCCATCAACCTGGGTCTGGGAGGGTCCTTTCCAAAGCCCCTGTGGCCTGTTAACAAGGGACTGTGGCAGCTGCGGATTCAGTCAGTGTGGCCCACTTGATCATCAACAACAGAACCCATAGCATCTCAGGGTTTTCTACCACTGTGTGGGGTAGCAGAGGGTCTGTGATGTCATGCCTGGTTTTGCTCTCTCGGGGTAATGCTGGGCAGGTCACTGAACTTCTCTGAGCCTTCGAGCCCTTCATCCAGAGAATGGACTTGTCAGTTTGTCCTGTTGAGGGTTAAATGAAGTCATGGTGACTCTTACTAACTTGCTTCAAAAAGCTGCCTCAGTGCTGGCTCAGGGCTACTGTGGCATGCATTAGCTCATGCTGTGATGATTATAATTATATGCAAATGGGGAACCAAATAGCCTTGTGATATAGTGGTGGGGAGCAGGGCAAGGAAGTCTTGACTGAGATTCTGAGCCTGAGAGTCAAGGGAGGGAAAGAGAACACAGAGTGGGGACACAGCCAGGGCAGAGGCTGGGCAGGGCAGCGTGGCCTTCTACCTCGGATTCCATTCATTGCTACTTGCTCATGGGCTGCGGCCTGTCAGGACGTGGGGTAGGTGCTGTGTCATTGCAGATGAGGAATCTACAGTCTCCTGGGGCTGGTGAAGGCTAGCTCATCCTTAACAAAGCAAGTCACCTGATCTGTGGACACTTCCACGGTCCTTAGAGTCTAGGGCCTAATGGACCCGTCTCTGACCTCACAGCTTCTGTGTTTTCAGTGGTAGCAATGCTCTAGGAAGCACCTGGGTCCTGGCAGGTCAGGGTTTGGTGTACTACTTTGTGACCTACATGAGAAATGACAAGTCCCCAGCCAACCTGTGTCTACAAAAAAAAAATTGTTTTGTTTTGTTTTTGTTTTTCAAGATAGGGTCTCTGTTATGTAGCTCTTTGTAGACCAGGATTGCCTTGCCTCTATCTCCCAAGTGCTGGGAGTAAAGGTATGTGGCACCATTGCCTGGCTTAAAATTTTTTTTTTTCGTTTGTAGTGCTGGGGATTAGCCCCAGGCCTTGTGCTATGAGTAGGTGCTCTACCCCTCTACCGTATCCTAACAGCCCTATAGTCCTTTCCAGTCTGTTCTCAGTGCGGTGGAAAAGCCCTTTCCATCCATCTCTTGTCATTTAAGAGTGAACTATGAGCCAGGCCACACACCTGTAATCCCAGCACTTAGGAAGCAGAGGCGGGGCAGAACTCTGTGAGTTTGAGGTCGGCCTGGTCTATAAAGTGAGTCCAGGACAGCCAAGGCTACACAGAGAAACCCTGTCTCAAAAAACAGACAGAGAGAGAAAGAGAGGGAGAGAGAGAGAGAGAGAGTAAACCACGGTCCCTGGACACCTGGTGTCCCCAGCCCACAGCAAGTACACACACTGGCACATTGTGGAACTGTGTTCATGAGAAGGGGGGTTTTTCTTTGTTAGTTTCTGGTCTTCAGGAAAGAGGGTTAGCTCAGCAGAAGGTCTCTTCAGGATACCTGCTCATGTGACATCTACTTTCCCAACAAAGAAGGACTGTGTTGGATATGTTCCTTCATCCTCCGGAGCCTCAGGGGCTCCAGCTTCTGCACACGCCTCTTTTAGCGTGAGGAGTCTAGAGCTGGCGTGGAGCTTCTGGGAGACTTCTTACAAGCTTGGATGAGTGGGGAGCACCCATCCATCTTGGGGATTCTTAAAGGGAGAGATAATTGGGGGAGAGGGAGCTGAAGCATGAGTTCATCAGAGGGGGGATGTTCTGATATTAGAATACTCGGGGTACTGTGGTGGCACACACCTGTAATCCCAACACTCAGGAGGCTGAGACAGGAAGATCTCTGTGTGAGTTTGAGGCCAGCCTGGTCTACAAAGTGAGTCCAGGACAGCCAGGACAGAGGAACCTTGTCTTGAAAAACAAAACAAAAAAACAAATAATAGGAGCCTCATCTTTACCCCAAGGGCAGAGGGAGCCTTAGAGGGTTTGTGAGTGTGAGTAGCTCTCCTGCTCCTGGGCTGGGAAGAGTCTGGGCCGAGGCAGGCGCGGGAGGATAGTGACCTGGCTGGCAGCTGTGTAGGCTGAGCTGAGGCCAGCTGGCCTGTTGACCGACCTGGGTCATCTCACAGTTCTGATTTTCTGAGGCCTGGTAGGAGGGCCCCAGGCACCTCCTATTGCTAAGGACACCTTCCTTTTGGGACATCTTGCCAAGGGACCTACATTAGCCCCTGCTCTCTGGACCGCCCCCCACCCCCTTTGGACAAGCCTGACTGGTATGTCATCAGCTGTCACATTCTCTCTTCCTGGCTTTGGTTCTCTACAAGCTTCTGGCCTGCTGGTTCCAGCTCTTCTCGTGGGCTGAGTACCCCCTTCCCCCCAAATGCTGGATGGTGAAGCCTGTCATTACCCTCCCTCCCAACTCCTACCTGATTACAGGTCCCAAGCAGGAGCCCTGCATCAGCCCTCCTGACAGGGGCCACCCACAGGCTGCTGCATCTTTCCTAGAGACTGACAGTCTTAGTGGTGGGAGTGAAATGTATCTTCCCCAACTTTGGTTCCCTGTTAGATTCAAACTGTTCTGAGTCTGTGTAGTGTGTGTGTGTGTGTGTGTGTGAGTGTGTGTGTGCACGCGTGCATGTGTCTGTCTGGATATCTGTAGAGGTCTTTGCATGGAGGCCAGGAGTAGACACAGGTGGCTTCCACAGTTGCTCCATGCTTACTGTTTTTTTTTTTTTTTTTTCAGTTTTTTTGAAACAGGGTTTCTCTGTGTAACAGAGTCCTGGACTCACTCTGTAGATCAGGCTGGCCTCGAACTCACAGACATCCACCTGCCTCTGTCTCCCTAGTGCTGGGAATAAAGGTGTGTGGCACCATGCCCGGCTCCATGCCTTACTTTTGAGACAGGGTCTTTTTCTCAGTCTGGAGCTCCTTGGTTCAGTTAGGCTGGGCAGCTAATCAGCACCCCTTCTCCTCCCTCCCCCCCCCCCCCGTTTCTCTCTGCTCCCAGCACTGGGGTTAGAGAACTGGAGTGCCAAGCCTGGATTTTTATGTAGGTGCTGGGAATTCAGACTCAGATCCCCATGGTTGGGTGACAGGCATTTTGCCATCTGAGCCACCAGTGTGGCCCTACACTGCTTGCTCTCTCCCCTTTGACCTCACCCCCTCCCACATATTGCTTATATGCTGTGTGCTTCTCAGAGAGATCACTTAACCTCTCAGGGCTTTGGTGAAGTGAGGTCAGTGCAGGGCTGGGGATATGGCTCAGTTGGCAGTGTTTGCCTTGCATGTGGGAGGTCGTGAATTTGATCCTCAGCGCTGTAAAGAAAAACAAACCCTCATACTTTTAGATGGGCGTGGCAGCTCATATTTTTAATCTTCAAATTTGGGAGGTGGAGGCAGAAGGCTCAGGAATTCAGAGTCATTCTTGGTTAAACAACGAGTTTGAAACTAGCCAGCCTGGGCTACATGAGGCTGTGGCGTTTTCCTGGGTGTCAAGGAAACCTAAAGGGATGGCTGCTGGGACGTGTTAAGAGAATTCAGCGGACCAGGAGAAAGGCTTTAGCGAGACCCGGACACCTGGTACTCCAATCCTTACAGTTAGGCTGCGCTGTGTGACTCTGGGACTGTGTGCCTACCTCTCTGGGCCTCCATTCTCCTGGCTGTGCCAGTCAGATGATGAAGTTACTAGTGTTCGATTTCATGACGTGGGGACCCAGCTTCCCCTGCCTCCAGTCTGCTTCAGCTCTTAGTTTGTGGGGTGGGCGGGTCATCTTCCTGGCCACCTCCCTCATCTCCCAAGAACCAGGCTGGCCAGCTGGGAGCTTGCCCCACCCCACAGCTGCTGTCACCTGCTAGGTTTCAGTCTCCACAAAACCCTGAAACTGGGCTGGGCCTGGTAGCGAGGCTTGTTCCACGAGCCCACTGGAGGGACCGGCCAGACCAGGGTGTTTGGCTCTGTGCCCACTTCTGAGGCCAAATCAGAGCAGGACTTGTGTGAAGTCCCCGTGATCCACACGAGGCTAGCTGCCGTCCTGGTTGGAGATTGTCTTCTGCGGAAGGGGATTCAGGCCCAGGCCCCTGGGTCTTGGACCTGGCCTTAGCTCTTGCTTTGGGGACTCCTTCATGAACGGCGTGGGAGGGGTTCAGCCTGACAGTGGAGTCAGTGAACCCGTGGATAGAGATCATGGAGGGATTCCACACGAGCGAAGCATTCTGGGGGCTTATGAAATAGAAACTGCTTAGCTCAAAAGGCAAGGCTTTAGGGTAGTGGTTCTCAATCTGTGGGTTGTGACCTTTGAGCGTCCAATGGCCCTTTTATAGGAGTCACATATCAGATATCCCGAATGTCATATATTTACATTCTGATCCATAACAGTAGCATAATTATGGTTATGAAGTAGCAAAGAAATAATTTTATGTTTGGGGGTCACCACAACCTGAGGAACTGTATTAAATAAGGGTTACAGCATAAGGAAGGTTCAGAACCACTGGGTTAGGGGCTGTTCCTGCAGCATGTCCCCATATACAGCTTAGGCTGCAGGATGGGCCCAGCACGCCTCTTTCAGCTCCCCAAGGCTTCAGGGAACTTCAGGGCACCCTGCGGCCCTTGTGGCTTCTGCTATCTACACAGGAAACAGCGTGATCCCTAGAATTGTCACTTTGGAAAATCAGAGATCAGCATTCTTCCGGCCACTGAGCTGTTGTTAGTGTCGGCCATGTGACTGTCCTTGTCATGACCAAGTGCCTTGTGCTCATTGGCTCATCGATTTCCTCATCACCTTAGTCAGGTGGGAAACAGGCTCAGAGAAGGAAAGTGCCTTGGCCAAAGGCGGCAGGACTGGGACTTGAACCCAGAGTCCGGACTCGTGAGCCCATGGAGCCCTTGCTGTGGGTTGTGTCCTGTCCATTTCTCAGTCCCTCTTTCCAGCCTGAGGTGGTCAGCCAGCCCCTAATCTGCTTGACTCTCCAGTAGGTCAGTGGAGGTGCTGAGGCCAGCATTTTGGTCTGCTCCTGAGGCTAGGGCAGCCCTGCTGAGATTTCCATTACTTAGGCCATCTGAGACCTACCTGCCTATTTTAGTCAAGGAAATATCAGTAAGGGTGTCCAATGCCAGCCTTGACTACACGGGAGCAGGCAGGGGCCAGATCAAAGGCTGCTGTCTTTGACCTGGAACCCACCGATGCATGACTTTGGGAAAGTCACTTTGCTTTTCTGAGCCTGGGTCACCTCATCTGTAAAATGGGGACAGTTGAGGCCACTTTGCTTCCTCTTGGGCCTGGGTAGGGACCTAGAAAGTAAAGCTAGGGCCTCATAAAGGCACCATGTGAAATGTGGTGGGACCCTGGGATTGGAGACCCTGGACAGGCTCTGGGGGAACTAAGGTGCAAAGCTGACTTCCTGTTGGCCTGGGATGTAGCTCACTGGCAGAGTGCTCACCTGGCATGCGTGAAGTGGTAGGTCCTGTCCCCAGCATTGCAAAAGCAAAACAGCAAAATCCTACTTCTAAACGAGGCATGGTGACACATACACACATGCGTGCTCGAACACACACACAGAGGGACAGACAGATAGACAGACTACTTTGTTTTGGACCCCTGTCCTGGGGAACCGGCCTTTTCAGAGCTTGGTGGAATACGCTGCCTTGAGACGTGGCCTAGAGGCCATGCTGGCCACCCTGGTGTCCTGAGCTGCCTAACACGGGACACTCTGCCCAGCTCTGGACTTCCAGCTGTCCTGGGCTGACAGAGCGGCAGGCAGGAGCCATGACAACCAACATGGGGCCCAGTGTGTTTGTGTTTTGTTGACTCCCATTGGAATGGTCTTCCCTGAGCCTCTCATTATAACCTGGGAGGCAGGAATTTGTATGTAACATGTTCCCCTGGGGCCGCAGAGAATCTGCAGGTTGGGGGTAGAGACAGGCGGCCTAGGGTCTGTGTGAGGGGGGTCCACATCTGAGGGGTATTGCTGGCAGAGGGGGTCAGAGATGCAACCCCAGCCCAGGTTGGGGTGATGGTAGGGGAACCTGAGTGCACCTCTGACGATACATACATTCTCTGCTTCCTTAACTCCTGTTTTGCCTGATCTTTGAGGTTTTCTTTCTTTCTTTTTTTTTTTTTTTTTAGATATTTATTGGATCTTTTTCAAGCTATAAAAGGTGTACCTGGTAATAGTTCACTCCACCTTTTGCCTTCATCTTACAAGCTGAGAATTGTTATAATTAATTAGCATTTTTGGTGCCCTGGGCTGCATATAGACCGCATTGTCCATGTCCTGCCCTGTCTGGCCCGGAAAAGGGCTCTGTGAGGACTGGGCAGCCCCATGCCTCACCCTCACCCAGAAGCTGCAGGGCGGGCCCATTAGTTTTTGCGGTCCCCACTGCTCCTCAGGCAGCAGTGTCTGGGGCTGAGTCAGTTTACGAGGGTGGACGAAAATATGCAACCTGGTGGGGTGAGGCCAGCCCACACCCACGGGCCACCCCACCCATGCGTCTGCAGCACTGTACAAGCCTCCAGGTTCTGGGCCCAGGGTCCCCAAGGTTGGCCCTCTCTCATCAGGTGGGGCCACAGCTTGCCTCACTGCTACCCTCTGAGGTTTAGGCAGTGGTCAGAGCCCACTCAGATCCTAACTTTCCCCATCTCCTGTGTGACCTCGTGACCCCTTCACCCTTTCTGGTTCAAAGTAATCCTCAGGATGGTGAGCCTTGGCCTCAGAAGCCCTATTTAATATCCACTCCAAATCCATGCATTGGAGTGTCTCCAGAGACCAAGAAGAGATGGGAAGCTGCTGTGGGCAAGTGTGGGGAGAGGTCTGCCCCAGGCTCTAGGTGCCACCTGCAGATGCCAGGCTGGATGCTGAGTCTTGGAATCTTGACCGCCCCCTGGAACTAGCTGCATGCAATAGAGTGATGAAGCTATGATGGCTCCTGCTTGCAATTCCAATCAATACTCAGGAGGGTAAAACAGGAGGATTGCTATGAGTTCGAGGCCAGCCTGGGCTACACAGTGAGTTCGAGGCCGGCCTGGAGTATAGTAAAACATGGGTGAGTACTGTAAAGGGTCTCCAAGGAAAGGGGACTGCCTGGGCTGGGGTGACAGGGCCCAGCAGGCAGGGAAGTAAGGCATGTTCTATTCCTACAGTGCCTACTCAAGTCTTCTCCTATGTGACCCTGAGAGGTTTAAGTCCAGTTAGAACCGAATGGAGTGTTGCTGACCTTCGGGGTCTCCTCTGTCTCCAACCGCAGATCCTCATCCGCCATGCTTTGCAGATCTCTCTTGGTCCTCATCATGCAGTAGTCCTTTTCTAGCTGACTGGCATCTCTCGCCAGAGGGTGCCCCCCTGCCAAGGCTCTTGTGTGACTCTGTCGATCCTCTTCCAGCTCTTCCTGGGGTGCCAACTCATAGGTTATCACACTTCCTGCCACTTGCCTGGCCCTGCTCTTGCTGCCCCCGCCCCCATTCTTGTTTCTGCTTGTTAGCCATTTGGCCATTGGTGCACCCCCTAGGTCCCTTCCCTTAGTTAAGCTCCTGCTGTATGTGGCCCTTTGAGGGGCAGCCAGCTCCCTGAAAGGAGAGGAGCCTCTATGTGAGGTTTGTAATCTCAACACTAAGCTGTCATCCCATCTGCTCCAGAACGGAATTCAGATATGTAGCAAGAGGGTCCTGCCTTGTCATGTGTTGGTTGGTTCTAGAAGATCAGCTTGCAAAGGGTTTGCCAGATTTGGGTCAAGTTCCATATAGTTCCTGAGGTCAAGTAATGGGGAATGCCTGGGATTACAGTCAGGGGCAACAGGGGTCTTGGTTAACATTCTTTGTTTTGGGGTACATGAGTATACCCTCTTTTCTCACATCATTTAATGGAGACCTGCCCCCCTCCACCTCACCCAATTTCTGTTTGAGGGTGTTCGTGGCCTGGGTTGGGCCTTAGAGCTGTGGGTAGAAGCTCTAAGCTTGTCTTGTCAGCAGGACGTTCATTGCTTACGGGGAGTTGAAGCCAAACCCCAGCCAAGGACAATGGACCACTAAGCCTCCTCTTTCCTAGCCCTTATGAAGCTGTGCCCCACCCTGGCATTAGCACCTGGTTAGCAGTAGCTGTGGGGGTGACAGTCACATGGTCATCCCCCACTCTCACCCTATCCCTGCCTTATCATCCCCCGATCAATTCCCATGGTCTGTGAGGGGCTGTTGCTCTTCAGTTTTCACAAAACAGTCACTCAAAATGTGCTCTTCAATTTGTCCTCCCCTCCCCCCCCCACTCAGAATCTGGACAGACGGGACCTCATTCCAGGGGAGGGCTGCATGGCAGACTGGCCAGGGCACATGCCCCTCTCTCCTGTCACTTCTGTCACTGAGGCAGGGTTAAGGGTATAGACCAGAGACTGAGTGTGGAAATGTAGGGTAAGCCCTGGGTTCTTCCTGGCCACCGGCTTCTGGGCCCCAGGGTTACAGGGTCATATTGCAGTTCCATCACCCAGTCTCTGTGTGACTTTGTGTCTCTGGGTCTCAGTTTCCTCCTGTATGAAGGGGCCATGACATGGGTCCTGCCTCACAAACCCACTGAGAGGATTGGATGAAGCGTTGTCTTAGGCCACTGACTCTGGAGACCTGGAGATGTGCCATGGTCCCCAGATGAAGGACAGGTCTTTAGAACTTGTAATCCAAGATTGTCAGCAGTGGCAGAGTGGTCTGTCCTTGTTTCTAGCCCTCTCAGTGTGCAGGGGAAACTGAGGCCCAGGGAGGGGCTCTTTAAAACCCCCAGGCTGAGATTCTAGTTGTAGCTTTTAGGGACAGGAGGTTCCTCTTTTGAGCTCTCTTGGTGCCTCAGTTTTCCCATCTGTAAATAGGGACACCCAAGAAGGATCAATACTGAGCCTGCTGCCTGCTGGGCCTGCTCTGGAGGCCACGACTCACCTTCTCTGTTCTGCAACCGCTTTAGCACTAGAGAGAAGCAGTTAGGAGAAGCAAGCTGTTGGTTTTCAGAGCTGGGACTGTAGCTCCGTTGGTGAAGGCTGTCCCTAAGATGCATAGATCTCGGGGTTTTATCCCCGAGTCATAAACAGGGCTTGGTGGTACATGCCTGGAGGATGGGGAGAAGTTCAACGTCAGCTTTTTCTGTGTAGAGAGTTAGAGGTCAGCCTGGGCTACATGATATCTTGTTTCAAAAGAAAGAAAAAAAAAATAAGGTTATCTTGGCAAATGAATTTAAGATGAGTATTTGAGTCACGAGTAACTTACTCAAATGTTTGAAAGTGAGGAGGCTTATCTGCACCCAACCCCCATCAGCCCCTGTACCCGGAGGCCCGAGGTCATGCCACCTTTTCCTCACTACTTCCTTTTTGCCAATAGAAACCATTCTTGTTAAGAGACTGTTCAGCGTAAGACTGCTACTCTGTATCACAGGGTCTACCAGTAGCTTCCACCACCGCCGGCTTTTTTCTGTTCTGGGTGGGTTGGTTTGTCAGCCCATCAATGCAGTTAGCTGATGCTTGCTGGCCTGCGGAGTGTCTCAGGTGTGAGCAGAGCATCAAAAGAAGCACGCAGCCACCTTACAGAGCCTGGCCCCTCTTACCACAGCCTGTCTGTCCAGGAAAAAAGCAGTCTCTCACTCAGTACTGGTTTGGTCACTGGTGAGGCTAAATCTCTCATGGGTCTGTTGGGTGTGGTTTTACTTTTTCTGTGTGAGGCCACTGAACCAGCTTCCTGTCAGGAGTGGGTAGCCAGCTTGTGTAGACGGCTCATGACCAAAGCCCTCGCCTACCTTTCGAGCGACCAAGGTGACCAGCCCCAGTTTGGGAGAAAAGGCATTTGTGCTTTGTGTTTGCAGACCTGATTCCCTAGGTGTCCACGGCGACCTCACACTCTTACAAATGCTTCCTTTCAGAGAAAACTGAAAAGATCCTGAGAGAGTTTCTCCACTTCTATGAGGATCAATATGGTGTCTCCCTCTTCAACAGTATGCGCCACGAGATTGAGGGCACCGGACCGCCGCAGGCACAGCTGCTCTGGCGCAAGGTGAGACGCACCAGCCTGGGCTCTGCCACTGCTTCTCTCATGGGCCGTTGGCTTCTCTAGGCCTTGGTTTCCCTGTATGGCCAGGTCTCTAAGGGCCTTCACTGGCTGAGGGTGACCTCTCCTCACTTGCTCCTCACTCCCCACTGCCAGCGCAACCCCCTCCACTGCTGGTTCAACCTCTTCACCTTCATTCTGCAGTCTTGACAGCACAGGTTACTCACCTGTCGAGAGGTGTGACAAAGCTCTGTTCCTGCCACCTCCAGAGGAAGTGCCATGGCCCCTCCCCGCCTCTCAGATCCATTGATACTGTCCCAGGCCACGTGCTCCAGGCTCCCTCCTCTCAGGACTGTGTGGAGAGCAGATGCTCTTGCTGATAATGGATGATAATGTCACCCATTGTCCTGTTGCTAGCATTAGGGTTGGGTTTGCTGAGGAAGCTGCCTGACTTTACCCTGGGGAGTCAGTGTGGCCTGGAGTGGGGACCCTGTGATAGGTTGGGAGGTGGCAGGCGGGGCTGGGGTGAGGTCAGGAAGGGAAGAGTTGGTTTGGCTGCTGAGTCTCTCAGTTTAAGGCAGAGGCTGGAATGCTACCCTGGGGCTCTGTGAAGGGAATCTTTGCTGATGACTCTGCTGGCTGCGGAGGTCAGGTGCTGAGGCTACATGGCCTAAATGCTCAAGGTGACGGACTGTGAACAGCTGTCTACACTAGAAGATGCTGGGAAGGTGACTGGGTGGATACAGACAGCAGAGTCTTGGCTGGTCTGGAGAATGCTGCTCTACAGAGGCCCTGAGGGTTGGGGAGGGGTCGTGTGTGAGAAGGGGCTGACAGGGAATCAGGATGTACCAAGTCCCAAGCTTAGCCCAGGGCTGGGCTGGGGAGGGAGACCGAGCTGGCTCAGATTCCTAGCTCAGGATCCCCTCTCTCCCATCTGCAGCCCGCAGAGAGAAAGGTTGGGCTGTTTGTCTCCAGTCTCAGGTCTGGAAGGTGTGGCCCTGCACCTGTGTGACAAGGAAAAGGAGGCTTGAATTCAGTCCAGGTGAGCAGGGCCTGAACCACTTTTCCTGTCTAGAGTGAAAGGTCCCAAGCAAGCCCAGCGTGGTGACACAAGCCTGTAATCCCAGTATTTGGGAAACTGAGGGATAGACCAACCTGGTCCACGTAATGAGCTCTAGGACAGGGAGAGCTATACCGTAGGACCCTGTCTCAAGATGAGAACGAAAAGAAACACAAACAGAAGGCACAGGCAGCCCAGTTCTCAAGAGCCCGGGTGAGTGGGAGCCGATGCTGTGTTCGGCATTTTCTCTGTCTGGCTTTTCACACTCACAGGACACATAGCCAGAGGAGTGCCCTGAAGTTGCTCACAGACCCTGAAAGCCTGGGGAGCTCTCTGGTGGCTCATGAAACTGGCCATGTGAAGTCATGACAATAATAGAAGGGGAATAGCATGAATCACCAGAATGATCACAATTATTTTCTAAAGAAACATGATTTAGAAATAAGCCATTAATGAGTTCCCGCCAGAGCTTGGGGAAGGAAGTCTCTCTGTCTGGCTTTGAAGGAAGCGCTCCTGCCAGGGAGACGCCCTGAGCGCCTTCAGCATGGGTGAAGGAGACCCCAACAAGCCACGGGACAAGATGCCCTCCTACGCCTTCTTCCTGCAGACCTGCCCGGAGGAACACAAGAAGAAGCACCTGACTCCTCCGTCAACTTCGCTGGGTTCTCGAAGAAGTGCTCCGATGAGAGATGTTCCATGTCTGCAAAGGAAAAGTAGAAATTTGAAGATTTGGCCAAGAGCCACAAAGCTCGTTGTGACAGGGAGATGAAGAATTACGTTCCTCCCAAAGGGGATAAGAAAGGGAAGAAAAGAGATCCTAATGCTCCAAAAAGACCACCGCTGCCTTCCTTCTGTTTTGCTCTGACCATTGCCCAAAGATCAAAAGTGAGCACCCGGGCCTGTCTAAAGGAGATACTGCAAAGAAACTGAATGAGATGCGGTTTGAACAATCTGCCAAAGATAAACAACCAATCAGCAGAAGGCGGCCAAACTAAAGGAGAAATATGAAAAGGATATTGCTGCACACCGCACTAAGGGCAAAAGTGAAGCTAGAAAGAAGGGCCCTGGTAGGCCAGCGGGCTCAAAGAAGAAGAATGACTCGGAAGATGAGGAAGAGGAAGAAGATGATGAAGATGAGGAGGAGGAAGATGAGGATGAAGAAAAAATGGCTGTCCTAAAATGTGTGGAATGTACATGCCCAGGCAACTATTTTGCTAAGAATGTGAAATTCAAGTGCAGGTCGACATTAGCTTTAGTATAAAAACTGAAGATTTTTGTATAGCTGTTGACATGCTTTGTAGGAAAAAAAATACTTTTTTTAAAAGAGTTTGTTGTTTTTTCAGGGGCTACAAAGTACAGTTAGATGTAAAGCTTTTGATGTTGAATGTTCCTAAACATTTAGTGGTTTCTTTAATTTCTTATGGTAGCAAAAACAAAACTCCATAGGAATTTGTATTACTAGTAAATTTTTTTAGGATGTTGAATTTTTAAAAAATTCGTAATAAAATTTTTATTTATTTTTATATATATATATATATGGAAAAGAAAGAAAGAATAAGCCATAATAAGAACAAATGGGTTTGGGTGAGGTGGTGGTCCTGTGACCCCAGCACTCAGCAGGAGTTTGAGGCCCTTCTGGGCCGTGTGTGTGTGTGTGTGTGTGTGTGTGTGTGTGTGTGTGTGTGTGTGTAGATATAGAAAGACTGGCATCTCTTCTCCTGCCCCAGCAAGCAAAGCAATCAGTAGTTATTTTGTGGTGGACAGTTCTCTCCGCCGCACTCCTGTCCCCTGCTCTGGGGTCACTGGGGCACAGAGGGTCTGGGAAGCCACTTCTCTGGCTCCTGTGACGGATGGCAGAGCCGATCCTGATTTGTAGGGTTGTGCTTCCTGCAGGCCTTCCACTCAAAACACGACTCCGCCATTTGAAAAAAACAAAACAAAACTATTTTTCCCCTTCCGAGATAGGGTCTCATGTAGCCTAGGCTAACCTCAAACTTGGGCTTCTGGCACCCCTGCCTCTACCTCCCTTCCGAATCCAGAATTACAGGCTTGCTTGTAATACCTCAGTTTACCTTTGGAGAAAAAAAGTCTTAAAAATAAAGCCTAACCCAGTAGCCAGACAGCCTCAGTGAGATGGCCCAGGATCTGGAGGTGTGCTTGGTGGTGGGGCACAGAGCCCCCTGCCTTCACTGCTCGGGCACGGCCTCTGCACAGCCACCCTCTGGGGCTGTTCCTAATCCCAGGGCCTTCCAGTTCACCAAACACAAGCCAGGCGGGGCCGGGTCTTCCCAGGGTGTTAGGAAAACCCTGGCTGCTCTTTCTAGAAAAGACAGGTTGGAGGGCTGGCTTTCAGAAGTCTAAATATAGCTCACCAAGTGGGGGCCTTCTGCCATGGGCTTTGGGGGAGGGGAGCAGACCCTTTTTTTTTTTTCCTGTAAATATTTTCTTCTAGAGAGGAAACTGGTCTCGGGTCCTATTGTTTGAGCACAATGGGCTCTCCTTTTGAGAGTTTAGCTTTCCCCTGAGGGGCAGCAGGAGGGAGCTTGGGAAAGGAGCCAGGGAAGAAGGCGGGCAGAAGGGGCAGGAGCCACAGAAGTGAGATGCCTGAGGGTTTGGGCACGAAGTCATAATTTCTCCCATCAATACATGTAATACTTGGTCCATCCTGTAACCGGTATCATGTTTATCATAGAATAAGCAGAACTTGCGCAGAAACGGAGATTTCCTAGATTCTCCTGGGCCCCACAGTCCGCTGCAGCTTCTAGGCCTCCCTTCCAGAAGCTTCCTTACTCTGTAGCTTCAGCCTGGGCTCCCACCGCCATTGGTCAGTCCTGAAGCCCGGAGCGTGGCCCCTGCGCTGTGGCAGATTCCCGGCGCGGCTGCTGTTGTGCCGGCTGGCTCCCGTGCTTTGCCCGTGCTGCCTGCCTAGTGTCGGCTCCAAGCCCCACTTTACAGTCCCCACTGCGGTCAGCCACGTCTCTGTGGGGTTTTATAGGACCATTTGAGCGTGTCCACAGCCCACACACAGGTCAGCTCTCTGCCTGGACGCTGCCCCACCCTCTCTCCCTACCCAGACTCAGGGATGCCACCTGGCCAGCTGGCAGAGCGGGGAAGCTCTGGATACAAGTTCAAGTCTTCATTACATTGTGGGGAAACCGAGGCCCAGGGCTGGGCAGCGGCTTGCCCAGGCGTTAGGACCTTCCAAGTTTTGGCCCCTGAAGTAGCAGTGGATAGAGGAAGCAGCCTGCTCCCCAGTTTCCTCCCCAGATGGCTCCCCAGAACCAGGACAGAGTGGGAAACCGTAGGCCTGGCCTGGCTCTGAATGAATACCCAGGCTGGGTTCTGTTTGAACCCCGAGTGAGCCCCTCACTGCCCCGAACCTCAAGCCTTCATCTGTGCAGCGGGTACAGTAGAGCCTGGCTTTGGAGTCCTGATGAGGCTGGGGATTTGGTGGTGGTGATGGTGTGTGTGTGTGTGTGTGTGTGTGTGTGTAGGCTGCATGAGGAGTTATGCTGTAGGCACCGATGGTTGGACTCCCACCTTGTTGGGACCTCCCGTGTTCCTTCCTGGCCAGGGCCCTCACTTTTACTTCCTTCCCATAGGTGCCCCTAGATGAACGAATCATCTTCTCCGGGAACCTTTTCCAGTACCAGGAAGACAATAAGAAGTGGAGAAACCGCTTCAGCCTGGTGCCCCACAACTATGGGCTGGTGCTGTATGAGAACAAAGTGGTGAGTGCTCAGCAAGCCTGCTGCCCGCCTCCACGCTCCTGGCAGCCAGTCACCCTCCTCCACACTTATGAGTTCTTGCTCGGCAGCCCCCATTCCAAAATCTGAGGCTCCCGCCCCCATGATTTCCCTCCTCATGCCTGCTACCTAGTATCCCTCCATGGAATTTCCAGGGCCAAAGCAAAATTCTGAGCCTCTTCCACTTCTTCAAATCTGCTTGGCCTTTCACTCAATGCCATCTCATCCTGTGTCTAGGTGTCCACTCCAGAAACCCTTCTTGAAATCATCGCACTCTCTGGCCACTGTAAAGTCCCACCAAATCCCTCCATCTCCGCAGAGGCTGCCCTCTGCTTGCTTCAGTCTCCCTCCTGGCCAGCCTTCCTGCTCCTCCCAGACTCCCTTCCATCTTTATTCCTCAGCGTTTCCAGTGGCTGTTTGCTGGCCAGTGTGGCCCTGCGTGCCACTCTCCGAATGGGGGTCCTGATTCTCCTTCCCCAATCGTCCTGGCCCTGATGTGGGTCTGTTTGTCTTGTCTTTGCTTTGGGCCCTTGGAGGAAGTTCCACCTGGTTATGTTACGGACCTTATTTCATCTGCCAAACGTTCTTCCTGCGTTGCCTAAAGACAGGCCTTTCTGACCTGTTTCAGAGGAGATCTGTCTGCCCCCTAGTGGGCAGATATTCTTTCCCTTTGCTGTAGGGAAAGCTTCCATCTAATTCTTCTTTAAAATGCTGTGAGGCTTAGAACCTAGACATTTGGGAGGAGTAGTTCAAGGTCACGGTCAAAGACCTTGGGTTCTGGGGACAGCCGTGGTTCATAGGCAACATCTACTTCCTGTCCGTGTGAACTGGAGATGACCCACCTCTAGCACTGTGAGAGCATCCTGTGAAAGGAAGCAAGCAGTGTGCCCAGCATAGCATCAGATATGTAACAGACTCTCACAGCCTCACCGGTCACAGAGGCCATCATAGTAGCAGCTGCCCTGGCAAAGCTCCTTATATGCTAGTCATCGTGCTGAACATTTTATGTGGCTGCCTCCTCCCCCCCACCCCCAGCTCCTGAGGTCCGGCCCAGCCCTGGATCTCAGTTACTGCCCCACTTCATCCCCAATCAGTCAGTCTCTGTTGTGGGGGCTGCCATCAGTCCCTGGAGCATGCCCGGCAAGCACCCCACAGGCGGCTGCGTCCCAGCCACGCTCAGTTACCCAGTTACCGTGAGGCCTCTAGTTCTCCCCTCCCCAAGTAGCTGAGTGCTCCCTGGAGGCTGCTGGAGTTGGGGTCTCTGCCAGGCTACATTCGGAGCCTTGAGGCTGTCTCTTGCTCTCCTCAGGCCTATGAGCGGCAGATGCCACCCCGAGCCGTCATCAACAGTGCAGGCTACAAAGTTCTCACCTCTATCGACCAGTATCTGGAGCTTGTTGGCAATTCCCTACCAGGTAAAGAACCAGTGGCCTCCAGCCATACCGCCCTCTACAGGAAAAGGGGTGTCCCTGAGCCCATGGCTTGGGCCCCATTCTGCAGGATGGCCATCGGGGCCTAGAGTGTCTAGAGAGCTCTTGAACAGCCGGAGCCCTCAGAAGGGAGGCTCTGAGGCCTGCAAGGTGGAGTTTGCCCTAGGCTTGTGTAGGTAGGGTCTGGACACAGACTCCCATGGGCCCTCAGCCAGGCCCTGCCTATGCCAGATGCACCAGGGTTTGTGGTGGAGACCCTTCCCACCTCTCTGACACCCTGGTCTCTTGGGAAAGCTGATGGTGACCCTACATGTGGATGCAGAGCCGAAGGCTTCTGAGGCGTTAGCTTAAATGCTCTTGTTCTCTTCAGCCTGCTGAGGTCCCCGCCTAGGACTTGCGACTGAAGCCTGTGTGGCAGTAGATGCTGGCTAGAGTCCATTTTCTTGGACTCCTGGCATCCTCTTAAGCCCCTACCCCTCTGACATCAAGTTCCTCAGCATCAATTGAACCCTGGCGCCGCGGGCGCCGGTGGGCCTCGGGGTGTGGCGCTGAGAGCAGCCAGCCTATCCTAGCCACTCGGAGCTGGACCACAGACAACTATTATTATCCCATTACTGACCAGAGTGGTGAGCCCTGGGCCTGTTATCTTGCAGGATCTAAAATATCCATGAGAGCCAAAGAGATAGAGAAAAATACCCTTCTATTTATTTTGTTTACCCACATGCCTCCCTCCTTCCCCGGATATTTAAACCACCAGTTTGGCCTCTGCTGTTGAAATTTGAAGAGAAACTCAAGAATTCAATGAACTAGAGGCCTGACCCTGTCATAGTGCCTACACATGAGCAAGGTGAATGTGACCTATTTCCAGTCCTAGGAAGAGGGTCCACACCGATGCCAGGTTTCTCACTTACCATAGCTGGGCCATGGGGTCAAAATGAAGGCCAGCTGCTTCCATGCGACATCCCCAGGTCAGGACAGCTTTCTCTAGGCCTGAGCCTAGACAGACCTCAGCCACAGAGGACAGCAGCTCACAGCTATGTCTCTACAGGGACCACATCAAAATCAGGCTCCGCCCCCATCCTTAAGTGCCCCACGCAGTTCCCGCTCATCCTGTGGCATCCTTATGCCCGGCACTATTACTTCTGCATGATGACAGAAGCTGAACAGGACAAGTGGCAGGCGGTGCTTCAGGATTGCGTCCGGCATTGCAATAACGGTGAGGCGCCAGCAGGCGGCAGTATTTTCTAATGTGCTGAATGGCGACACCCAGTGGATGTGTGTGGTATGGCTACCCTGCTCTACGATCTGCTCTGTTGAGGTTCTAAGAAACTTTTGTTTCGTTGGTTCTTTCGAGACAGAGTTTCTTTGTGTAGTCCTGGCTGTTCTGGATCTCACGCTGTAGACCAGGCTGGCTTCAAACTCGCAGAAATCCACCTGCCTCTGCCTCCCAAGTGCGGAGACTAGAGGCGTGCCCCACCACCGCCTGACCTTGATTATCACTCTTAATCTTCCTTGATGAAAGTACTTCTGTGTTGCCAAGGAAATATTACAAACTTGTTCTCAGAAGGCTGTGGTTGTTGAGCTCATGGATCCTCCATCCCAAAATCATCCTGATTTTTGCCATTTTCTAGCAATTGATGTTCAGAAACTAAGTGGTTATTGGTGTTGTTGCTATAACAAAAATACCTCCAAAAGACAACTTAAAATAAGAAGAGGGTTATCTTGTCTCCTATGTCAAGGGTACAGATAGTCCACTGTGGCCGGGAGGGCGCCGTGGCAGGAGTGTGGGGCCGTGGCTCACCCTGCATCCCTAGTCAGCGCCTTTCTCCTTGTTACTCAGTCTGGAAGCCCAGGCCACGGAGAGCCACCCACATTCAGGGTGACTCTTCCTGAGTTAACCCAGTCTAGAAACTTCCTCGAGGATGTGCCTAGAGGCTTGTTTCCAGCGTGATCCTAAGCCCTGTCAAGCTGACAGTGAAGATTAACTTTCATGGAGGTTGACTTCTCTCCTAGGCTTTATGTAAAATGGAGAAAAGGATTCCTTGTGTATTTGGGGGTACTATAGAGATTCTGTAATGCCAGGATCACGGGACCCTCAGAGACCACCAGGAGGCGACTCAGTGAAAGAGCAAGAGAGCGTTATTGTGAGAGCATCGAACTCAGGACCCACGTCTCACTGACGCAGCAGTAGGGAAGTGGGACCGCGAGCTCCAAGTGAGCAGGATTTTTAAAGGGAAAGTGTGTGAGCAGGGGGTTTCCATGACAGCAAGCTGGGGGAGGCACATGCCTGGGCATTACAGGATTAGGTAAAAGTTAGAGGGGCGAGGTGACCTTCTCCGAGGCACATAATCACAATTGCCTAAGGCATATGATCACAATGGCTATTCTTCTAAACTATATCTGAAACACTGGGGAGAATTTTCCCAGCCGATTCCCAACCGATTCTCATTGATTATTGCCAGGGAGATTGTCTCTATTTTCTATGAAGTATTTATTCTGTGATATTTCTTGGAGGCTGTTGCTAGGAGAGTTAACTTAGTTTTCTGCCATGTGTACATTTTGTGGTATTTCCTGGTACCTGAGTTCAGCTCCCAGTCAAGATGGCTCTTCATTTCAAAATGGAGTTATACCCAGGCTAACTTAAACTCTCCAATTCAAAGCACAGGTCTACTTTGTGCTTGGACAAGATTTCTTTTTTTCTTTTTTTTTTCCATATGGTTTCCAGAGTATCTCTGTGAATTCCAGGCCAGTCTGGGCTACATAGTGATTCTAGGATAGCCTGGGCCATAGTGAGATCCTGTCACACTATACACCAAAACATGTCTTATGACATAATTTTCTCTAACACATGGTAATCTAGGAAGATTCTCCCTCCCTCATTTGTAAACTCATGCTTTGACTCTTTGGCTTACTCGTGTATCCTGCTAACATTGACAGCGTCTATTCTGAGTTTATAAAAGGGGAGCAAGGCCTGCACCCTGCCCACATGCCGTCAGCTGTCTGATGGAGAAGCAGAAATGGCACAGATGAGCTACCAGGATGGTGTTCTCTGTGCTGGGTGCTGGCTGGGAGCCACTTAGAACCTTGTGCATGGGTTGGAGGTGCTGCCCTGTGGCTAGGGAGGAGAGGATGGCGCAGTCTTCACTGTGGTGGTGCTGGGTAGGCAGTCTTCTCTGTAAGGGACTGTGGTCCCCATAAAGGGTGGCTCAGCATGGGGACAGTACTTTGTGTGTGTGTGAAGGTGGGGAGGGGGAGAGGGAGAGAGGGAGAGAGAGAGAGACCAGGTCTGAAAGGGCCTTATAGGGTTCTGGGGAATTACAAAGGTTTAGGATTGTCCCTGAATGTGAGGTAATGAGGGTCTTTCTGCCCCTGGAGAAGGAATAGCCCCAGCCTGTGATGGGGTCCCAGAGGCAAAGGGAGGCTCAAAGCAGTTCTCACCCTTGCTGTCAGGCACAGCTACACCTGATGGTGGGGGAGGGCACCTGGGCTAAGCCCAGCTCACCTCACCTCTCTAGAGAGGCCTCCACCCATTCTGGAATCTGTCAGATGGGAGGGAACGAGGTCTTCAGCCAGGCCAAGTCCTGCCACCTGGGCTGGGCCCTGCCCTGCTGCCCACAAAGGGCTCCTGTTCCCAGGTCCCTGGGGTTCTGGCTCTGGCTGCCTGGCCTGGGACACCCTCCTTCCTCGCTCATTGCTGGCCCACGAGCCCTCTGCAGGTCCCCAGGGCTGCTAGCTTACCTACTGTGGCAGCGTAGGGGACCCAGGTCAGGCAGGAGGAGGATGAGGACTGGGCTAAGAGGGAGGAGCTCTGTTCAGTTCCCTGGGGTAGGGACTGTGAAGTGGACATGTGAGGAGGCAGCTCCAGCACACAGCAAGCATTCGGCTGGAAGGTCATGTGTGCTGTGGGCTGGAGGGGAGGTACAAAAGACTGTGGTGGAAGGCCCCACCCCTCAGGCCAGCTTCCTTACCCCCTGCAGGAGCCGACGAGGCTGGTTCCAGACAGGGCCCGTCCCTCCACCCCAGGACTGTGAGAAAGTTCTCTGCTTCCTGGGCCTGGAATTGCTCACTCCTGGCCCTGCCGGGAAGTGGGGGTGGATGGGTGGGGAGAGGAGCCCAGGCTGGGAGGCTGCCAGCCTGACTAGGCCCCCTTCACATGCTGCATTCCTGGAGTGGTGGGGGGTGTCAGGAGGCAGCTGGGGCACTGAGGCCTGGTGTCCATGTCCTGCTCAGTCCTTGGGGTCTGAGGAGAAGGAGGTCCTGGGTTCCAGCCCTGATTTAACCGTTCCCTAGCCATGCATTCTCAAGTCAGTGGCTTTGTCCCATCCCCTGCCCCTCCCCGTACAGGTCCTTTGAGGGTTGATGTGTGTGAAATCTCAGCCCAGGACTGGGAGGCTCACAGAACAGAAAGTTAATTTTTTTTTTTTTTCAGTTCTAGAGGTTAGAGGACCAGGTCAGTGTCAGGATCGAGGTTGCTCCTCTGCTGAGCATACTATTGTTGTTGTTATTTATTATTATTATTATCATTGAGACAGAATCTTGCCCAAACTCCTCGGCTCACTGTGACCATTCTGCCTCATACCTCTGTAAGTTTAAGGCCTGACATCCAGGAGTACATTGTGAAACTCTCTCTCTCTCAACCAACCAACCAACCAACCAACCAACCAACCAACCAACCAACCAACCAACCAACAGTCCCCTTCTTTCTGGGTGAGATGTGGTGGCTCAGATTTGGGCAGCATAGTGAGTTGCAGGCCATTCTGGGCTAAGACTGTCTCAAAAACAAACAGACAAGCCAAACCCACCAACCAACCAACCAAGCAACCAACCAAGCAATCAGGACAGGAGAGACAGCTCAGTGAATGAAGAACTTACCTTGAGGCCTTGAGTTTGGACCCCTAACACCCACATAAGAGTCTGTGTAGCAGTATGCTCTAACCCCACTACTAGAGGGGACGTGGAAACCAGCAGCTCACTGGCCATGGTAGCTGAAATGTTCTCCAGGTTCAGTGTGAGAGTCTGTCTCAAAAACCAAGATGACGTAGCTGAAACAGCTCAGTGGTTAAGAACACCGGCTTCCTTCCACAGGACCAGGATTGGGTTCCCTGCACCCACATGTGGTTTCCATCCAGTTTCAGGGATCCTAAGACCTCTTCTAGACTCCTCAGGCAGCTGGTACGCATACATACGTGCAGGCGAAATATTCATACACATAAAATAGAATAAAATTAAAAAAAAATAGAAGACACTGCACCTTGACCTTTGGTCTCGACATGGACATACGTGGATGAGTGAAAGCACACACACTCAAGTAGAACAATATTCAGCCAGGCTCACAGGAAGGGTGACCCTTATGCCTGTGAAGGCCGGTCGACACCTGCATGTCCTCTCCCTCCCTGGGCCAGCCGGGCCCGGCTCCCCTGCTTGCCTCATTGTACCTTCCTTGCCACACGCAGAATGGAATTTCCTAGCCTTGGGAGAGGCTGCAATTTGTGTATGGCCAGATTTTCCAAACAGAACTTGGGCTCCAGGAGAGGTGCCCTCTCCTCCTGAGAGCCCACATTGGTCGCCCCATCTTGGTATCACCCCTGCTGAAGCAGCTCTGAGCCTCAGGCCCCCTGGTAGAGTACTCCCTGGTCCTGACAGTGGTCCCTGTGGGCGGCTAGCTGTGGCTGTGGGGAAGGGAGGGGCTCTTTTCTGTGGGGTGACTCAGCCAGCTGTCATTGTGGTGGGCGCTGGGGTTTGTGATGCACAAACTGCCATTTCCCCTTCTTGGGTTCCGGGGATACTGTGGTCAGAGGCACGTGGCGACTCCGTACTTAGATTCGGCCACTTCCTGCCTCTTGTTTTCTCAGCATAAACTCACCTGCCCTGTGACACAGGCCTCCAACACCACCAGTAGCAACAACAATGCAGAAAAAGTATTTTTCCCTACTTGTTAGCAATGTTCATACTCCCATTCCCCCCCCCCCCCCATCCTCCTCCTTTCCCGCTCCAGGAACTGAACTCAGGGCCTTGTGTAAGCCCAGCACGCTGGGAGGCAGAGGCAGGTGGATCTCTGTGAGTCTGAGGTCAGTCTGTTCTACAAAGTGAGTCCAGGACAGCCAAGGCTACACAGAGAAACCCTGTCTCGAGAAAAAAAAAAAAAGGGTATTTCAGTGGCTGGGCATATGGCTCCATGGTAGAGAGCATGCCTGAAATACTCGGGGCCCTGAACCCCAAAGTGTCATTCAAGGGGCCCTGGTGCCACCCCTGGACTTCTGTGTCTCATTGTCAGCCCATTGCAACCACTAGTGCATGTGGGAGGCCAGGCTAGGACCACTGTTCCCATAAGATGAAACTGAGGCTCCTTTGGGGTGCAGGGTTATAATGCAAGGCCCGGAAAGCAGCTGCCGGATCAAGTTCAGCCCCTGGCCTACTTCTGCAGCAAGGTGTATTGACAAAGACCAGCTCTGATGTTTGCAAGCTGGGATGCTAGGTCCAGCACTGGGACAGAGGTTGTCTGGCCTGCACAGCTGGGAATGGTTACTGTCTGTCATGATGGGAGGGTCACGGGACACTAACGGAGCCATATGTGGGGAGCAGGGCTAACATGTGGGTCTCAGGTGTCCTAGAGCCAGGTTGTGTAGTCTGCAGGGAGGGATAATTTTCCCCAGGCCTAGCTTGGCCTTTCATTACTCTTGGCTGTTTTTCTGTGAGAGTTAGTGACTGCTGAGTCAGGGCTGGTGGGGCCTTGGAGAATGTGGGTGATTTGGAGGGTAGCACAGGATTGCCGGGGTGCTGCAGTGAGTCACAGCTGTTTTTCCTGTGGATGACCTAGATGGGGTGAGTGCATGCTCTGGCTGGGCGGTCTTGGCAGAGGGTCCTTTGCTGACTCCTGTGTGCTTCCCCGTCTCCTCCCTCTGTCCGGGGCAGGCATTCCCGAGAACTCAAAGGTGGAGGGCCCTGCATTCACAGATGCGATCCGCATGTACCGCCAGTCGAAGGAGCAGTACGGCACCTGGGAAATGCTGTGTGGGAACGAGGTGCAGGTGAGGTCCTCAGCAGTCACCTGGGGCCCTAGCCAGTAAGGCTGCAACAGGAGTGGGGTTTTGGGGTGCAACAGGTCTGGGAAAAGATGGTAAGAGCAGATTTGGGAGAGAGGCTCTGTTTAGAAAGCCAGTCTTGGCTACTCTGCAGGTTCTTTTTTTCCCAACCATTATCACCTCACCCATTTTACCCCTTAACACTAGATAGGAGAGAGACAGAGGAGAGAGGAAAGAGAAAAATCCCTGAATCTAATTTCTTTCCCTCTGGATATTCTTTGACCATGACTACTAACAAACTGCAAACAACCTCCTTAAGCAACCACCAACCCCAGCTAGTGTATTTACTCTAGTATTTACATACTCTCTGAAAAGTTCCCAGAATTCCAATTATCACACAATTGCACAAACTGTCTGCAGCTGATAAAACCACGCCTCTGCTAGAGGATGAGGCAAATCATAGTCAGCTGCTGCTAAGCAGCCCCAAATCCCTACACCTTGTGTGTGTGTAAAGATTTATTATGTATATAGTATTCTGCCTGCATGTACACCTGCATACCAGAAGAGGGCACCAGATCTCATTATAGATGGTTGTGAGCCACCCTGTGGGTGCTGGGAATTGAACTCAGGACCTCTGGAAGAGCAGCCAGTGCTCTTAACCTCTGAGCCATCTCTTCTGCCCTTTTTCTGTGTCTTAAAAAAAAAAAGCCAAAATTACAGAATTTTCACTGCATTTGTTAATCTGTCCACACGTGTCCGTGGGTGCTAAGGGTCAGGGCAGCTGTGGACAAGATGGCTACAGCCCCTTTCCCCAGGAGACAGACACATTTGCACGTGCAGCAGCTGCCTGAAGACATGCAGAGACCTTTAGCACCCAGGCAGATAAGTCTGACAACTATAGGGTGTGTTTGTGAGCTCACGGCACAGAGGTGTGGCGGAGGCCCAGAGGAGGGGCCTTGAGTGGCCGGAGAAGAACAGAGAAACAAGCCAGGTGGATAGGCGCTAACCCCTACCCTGTCTCTTGCCTCTTGGTCCTAGATCCTGAGCAACCTGGTGATGGAGGAGCTGGGCCCAGAGCTGAAGGTAGAGCTTGGCCCACGGCTGAAGGGAAAGCCTCAGGAGCGGCAGCGGCAGTGGATCCAGGTGTGTGGACCTGGGACCCTGGCGGGGACGTGGGGAGACAGCTGGTGTTCTGCCCTCAGCTCCGCACTGACGCCTCTATTGTACCCATAGATCTCGGATGCCGTGTACCGCCTGGTGTTTGAGCAGGCCAAGGTGCACTTCGAGGAGGTGCTGTCTAAGCTGCAGTTGGCCCGGCCGGCCATGGAGGCAGTCATTCGCACAGACATGGACCAGATTATCACCTCCAAGGAGCATCTGGCCAACAAGATCCGAGGTAGGTGGACCAGAAGCCACTGTGCAGTGCTCGCACATGGCTCTCCAGGGCCAGGCCAGCTTCTCCGTCTCGTGAGCCATCACTTGCCTCTTATTCTGCTGAAAAATCAGAATCAAATCCAAGTCCCTCTGACTCCTGCAAATCCTTCTGTAAGTTTTATTTCTGTAAGTCCAGCACTGATGCTGGCGGTGCTGGGGATGGAACCGAACCGAGGGCTTCGTCCATGCCTGACAAGCGCTGTCACCAAGCTGCCGCATCAGCTCTTTTTACTGTTGGAAACAGTCTTTCTTGTTACTCAGGTTAAAGTTGAGTCTGAGGGTTAAGATCTTGATACTAGGCTCAGAGTTTGAAAGCAGAGATTTTTCTCTTTGCAGTTCAAACCTCTGTCCATCCTTGGCCAACCCAGGTCTGGTGCCACGTCATGTCACCTTGGAAATGCTTAGCTTCTTTAATTGCCTGCCTCGTGTTTCTTTGACACACAGTACTAGCAGGTGGTGGCAGACCAGCCACGTTCACCGGGAGGTCAGCGGGATACTGAGAGTTGACGTTTATTGTGTGTAATGAGTATTATCTGGGCAGAGGTGGGGTAGACTTCAGAGCACCCCCTGTGGGAAAATGCTGTGGTTGGAATGTTCTAAAGAACTGGATAGAAAGCCAGGGCAGGGGTCAGCTTCCTTGAAGTTCTCTGGATCCACTGAGGCACCTTTCTTACAATTTTCCCCTTCTTTCTTTCTTTCTTTTTTTCTTTCTTCCTTCCTTCCTTCTTTCCTTCCTTTCTCTTTCTTCCTGTCTGTCTTTCTTTCTCTCTCTCTTCCTTTCTTCCTCTCCCTCTTTCTTTTTTCCTTCCTTCCTCCCTCCCTCTCCTTCCTTCCTTTGCATGTGTGTGTGTGTGAGAGAGAGAGAGAGAAAGATAGACAGACAGACAGACAGACATATCCTAGGCTGGCCTCAAGCTTGTAGCTTTAAATATGTAGCAGAGGATGCCCTTAGACAGATTCTGATTCCCTGCCTGCACCTCTGGAGTGCTAGACGGTAGACCTATTTCTTTGGCTTTGATTTGTTGTCTTTACTGATTCCTATTTGAGGTCAGTGAGCTAGCTCACATCACCAGCACCTGTGCTAGCAGCTTCTCTGGCATCCAGGAGGGTGTGTGCGTGGGCTGGGATGGTGGGATGGGGTGGACGGTGTCCCAGGCACCACCCACCAGCAAAGTCCTCCCTCTCCCCACACAGCCTTCATCCTTCCCAAGGCGGAAGTGTGCGTGAGAAACCACGTCCAGCCCTACATCCCATCCATCCTAGAGGCCCTGATGGTACCCACCAGCCAGGGCTTCACTGAGGTGCGGGATGTCTTCTTCAAAGAGGTCACAGACATGAATCTGAATGTGATCAACGAGGGTGGCATTGACAAGCTGGGCGAGGTGAGACTGGGCACGGGTCTGGTCCCCCAGAGCATCTGCTGTGCGTCTCGGGGTGGGCTGCCGTTTCTCACCTTCGACAGTGACCAGAGGCAAAGCCACAGGGCAAAGCAGTTTGGTCCAGCAGAGGAAAGCGTGCTAGAGGAAAGAGTGCATAGTTTTGCTCTGTACCATCAGCTTTTATGAAGCAAGGTGGTTGCTAAGGTATGACAGGAATTAACATGAGAGAGTAAGTGGAGGAGGCAGGGAAAGCAAGCTTCGGGTGTGAAGCTGCATCATTTGCAGGTGCCACACTCTCAAGCACAGGCTTTGCGTCTGTCCTGCTGGATCTACTGACCTAGCTCTCAGGGTCAGCAATCGTGTGTAATTGTGTGTAATCTTTCTGTAGTCCCTAGTTGGCTATAGTGCCTGTCAAGTCTGTCTTGAACTTTAGCCTCTTCCTTCAGACTTCAAGTTTAGGAGTCCCAGAGAGTAATAATCAGAAATTGAGGACCCAAAGGACCTTAGAAATCCCAATGAGATGTCTACTGATTTGGAACCTGAAGACAGTGATGCTCAGAGAGACAGGGAGACAGAGACAGGGAGAGAGAGACACACACACAGACAGAGAGGCTGTTCGCCCAAGGTTGCCAGCACCCAGAGGGGATGAGAGCTGTCTTCCAGTGCCTGGGATATACTGCCTTCCCGTTCCCCCTCCCTTCTCTCCTGGGCCCTCCTAGGCTTGCCCTAGTGGGCACAGTTTCCAGGAGGCTGCCCCGGGTAGCTGGTGCCAGGCCCAGGCAAGGTGTGGGTATGTGGGGACGGCTAGTCACCCATGCGGCCCTGCCCCCGCAGTACATGGAGAAGCTGTCTCAGCTGGCGTACCACCCCCTGAAGATGCAGAGCTGCTACGAGAAGATGGAGCCGCTGCGGCTTGACGGCCTGCAGCAGCGCTTTGACGTGTCCAGCACTTCTGTGTTCAAGCAGCGAGCCCAGATCCACATGCGAGAGGTGTGTCCCCACTGTCCCGTACCCTGCCGGCGCCTTCCATGACACCCATCACCAGGAGAGGGAGGCCCTTCTCCCCTTTGCTCCTCAGAACACCTGTGCCTCTTGCTCACCCGGCTGACGCTGGCTACCTATCAGGTCTCCTTAGGATCCGCCCCTATCCCCGGTTGTCCTTGCCACCTTGCAGTCCCTTCTGCGCTCTCAGCCATTCACCTGCATCTAGGCACCCAGTGAGCACAGACGGCCCGACTCCTCTGTGACAGGCCTGGGGTGGGGGGTAGACTGGCTGACGATGCAGGAAGGGGCCGCGGCCACCCTGGAAGGGTCTTGTGAGCCCTTCTGTGTGCTTTGTAGCAAATGGACAATGCTGTGTATACCTTCGAAACCCTCCTGCACCAAGAGCTGGGGAAAGGGCCCACCAAGGAGGAGTTGTGCAAGTCCATCCAGCGGATTCTGGAGCGGGTGCTGAAGGTGAGCCTGAGCCCGTGGGGCCGGCACCCTCCCGCCAGCTAGGAGAGCCCCTGACCTGGGGTCCCGCCTGTGTCCTTCCCTGCAGAAATACGACTACGACAGCAGTTCTGTGCGCAAGAGGTTCTTCCGGGAGGCGCTGCTGCAGATCACCATCCCCTTCCTGCTCAAAAAGCTGGCTCCCACCTGCAAGTCGGTGAGTCCCTGCCTGCCCCGACGCCTCCGGGACTGGCCAAGGGTAAAGCATCTGACCCTTCCCTGCCTGCTTCCCCGGCAGGAGCTGCCACGCTTCCAGGAGCTGATCTTCGAGGACTTTGCCAGGTTCATTCTGGTAGAGAGCACATACGAAGAGGTGGTGCTGCAGACGGTCATGAAGGACATCCTGCAGGGTGAGCAGGGACGGGGCAGCCCGGAGGGTCATTAGGTGGCATTAGCAAAGGTGCAGGGAGAGGCCAAGGCTGCCACAAGTGGGCAGTGGGGGACAGGATGGCTGCCAGCTTGGGCTCTGGGCTTGAGTTGCACTCTTGAAGCAGGGAGGCCCGGAGTGAAGCCCAGTCAGGCCATGGTGGGGGTGGGATGGGGCTCAGGACACCAGGTCTGCTAGGCTGGTCCATGCTGAGTGCATGGCTTCTCTCCTGTGGTCCTGCAGCTGTGAAGGAGGCCGCAGTGCAGCGCAAACACAACCTCTACCGGGACAGCATGGTTCTGCATAACAGCGACCCCAACCTGCACCTGCTGGCTGAGGGTGCGCCCATTGACTGGGGCGAACAGTATGGTGACAGCGGTGACGGCAGCGACGGCGGTGGCAGCCCCAGGCCCTCTGAAGCAGCCACCCTCACAGAAAAGCGCAGGCGTGCCAAGCAGGTAGTGTCCGTGGTCCAGGATGAGGAGTCAGGGCTGCCCTTTGAAGCTGGCTCTGAACCGCCATCACCTGCATCCCCGGACAGTGTCACCGAGCTCCGAGGCCTGTTGGCCCAGGATCTGCAGGCTGAGAGTCCCCCACCAGCCAGCCCCCTTCTCAACGGGGCCCCTGTCCAGGAGAGCCCCCAGCCCACGGCCGTCCTGGAGGTCTCCTCGCCGCCAGCCTCGCCCGTCCGGCATCTCCCACCCGGAAAGGCTGTGGACCTTGAGCCCCCTAAGCCCAGTGATCAAGAGACTGGGGAGCAGGTCTCTAGCCCTGGCAGCCGTCCCCCCATCCACACCACCACCGAGGACAGCGCAGGAGTGCAGACGGAGTTCTAGGCATGGCCTCCAGGCTTCTGTCGGACTCTGTGCCGGGCTGCTTCTCTTTGGGCACTGCAGCCTCGTCTCTGGGGAGGGGCACACCAGTTGTGCCTCGTGGGGGAGGTAGCTGGGGTGGTGTGGCACCTCCAGAGGTCTGGCCTACCAAGTCACTTTATGGGGTTCAATACACCTGTTACTGCCTCGTTTTCTCTGGGCTGGTCTCCAATGCTGGGCCTGGTTTTGAGGGTTTCCCTCGTGGTGGTTCTTGATGGAGGTGCTGTGACTTGAGTCTAGGAGGCTGGCAAACGGTCACCTCACTCTGGGGCTCCTCAGCACCAATGTGGAGAGAGAGGTGGAGGTCCAGTCTGTCCTGCCTCTTCCCTGCAGGCCCCAGGCTAGACAGACTTTTGAGTGGACACTGGCTTCACTTTGCTGGCTTTTGCTGTGGGAGGGTGGGGCTTGGGGAGTCTTATAGGTGAGTGATAAGGGGCCTGTGATGGAATGAGAATGTGTTAGTCTGTGCAGAGGAAGTGTCCTGAGGAGAGGAAGCTTGGGAGTGTCCGACTGAGGCCAGGATGGCAAAGTGAAGATAGTTGGAAGCCGGTGTGTCTCGGGTGCCTAGTGCTCCTGTCCATCTGCCTGCCTCCCAACCCTACTTTGGGCTGACCACTGCTCACTGGCAGGGTGCGGATGTGGGCTGGAGCTCCTGAGGGCCATGGCTCTGAGACACTGTTGAGCATTGTTGGCCTCTGCAGTCTCCAGTCCCATGTCACCTAACCCTGGCAGTTCCGGACCCCTCTTCCAATGTCCTTGTGAGCCGTTTGGGTTTGTCTCCTCAGTCATGAGGTTTGGTCAAACCAAGGGTGCCTCGGCTGGATGAGCCTCACCTAGGGCCTCCCACACTCAGCTGCTGGGGTTGGGGAGGGCAATGCAGAAACCACCTCTTCAATGCTCCCAGCCCTGTGCTCAGTGGATCTGCTCCCCGATATGGGCCTCAGACCCACAGGACACAGCCGGTGCTCAGGGACACCCAGTCCCCAGCTCCACTCCAATGTGTACTAATTTCTTTGATGCTCTCTAGTGCCTTGGGGGTTTCCACCATCCTTCCAGTTATGGTATGAAGAATCTATGCAAACTGTGTAAGCTTCTGCTCATCAATAAATGCTTTATTTAACTCTTGCTTCCTCATGTGCTGCTGGGGTAAGGGCGACCTGGGCCAAGGGTGTCTAGGAACCCCATTCAACTCGGCTTTTGTGGGCTCATCATATGAGCTGCTAGGTCCCTGATCTGAGTGTGTTCCTGCGTGTGTGCCGAAGGCAAAGGACCTCATTCCACCTTGTGTTTTGAGATGAGGTCTCACTAGCCCGGAACTCACCAATTAGAACAGCCTGGCTGGCTGGTGAGCCCCAGGGAGCTGCCCGTTTCGGCCTTCCCCAGTACTGTGATTACATGTACTGCCTGGCCTCTTAGGAGTTCTTGGGATCCAGACTTCCCAATGCTACCCACTCTACTAAGGTCTCTCTCACCTGTTCCTATTTTAGAGGGGGAAACTGAAGCTCAGAAGGGAGAGGCCATGGAACTTTTGGGAGACTGGCTTCCTGATGGCTGATCAATCTCAGATGCCTACCATGAGGGTTGGCTCTAGGTCTGTGCTATGCCAGTGGCTAGCGCCTCCCAGATCCCATCAAGTGGTAGTATTTGCTGAGCACATGCTGCAGGTCATATACAGTATCCTGAGGAGGACAAAAGGGTATCATGTCACATGGAACCCCCCATCGCTACCGGTGGGGTGAACTCCCATCTCAGATTTGACATGGCTTTCAGCTGCCTTGGCAGCACCGTACGCAGGATGATCACTGCAGGGGACACAGCCCATCCCGTGAGTACCAGCTGCTTATGAATGAGGCCCCATCCCTGACTGTTCCCTTGCCCTCTGTTGAAGAGGGTGCTGCCTGCCTCTCCACTGACTAATGTCTCTGCTGCCCTCCTTCTGGCCTAGCTCTGGCCTTTCCCCCGTTAAGAGCTGCCCTCTCCTTGGATCCAGCCCACTCGCACCCTTCCCAAGGACCCAGGGCATTCCTGTTTGGAGTCAACGGGCCTGTGTGGGCTAAGGGTACTGACATGGGAGGGCGGGTATTCAGGAAGCAGATGGTGGCGGAGTGGTCCTGCACAGCCCACCCCTTCCCAGGGCCATCACCCACCTCGGGCCAGGACGGCTGGTGCACTCCACTGATACGGATTCCTCCAGAAGCAGCAGAGGGCTGGGAGCAGCACTGAGGCTTGGGCTAGTAACATGGATTCCCGAGTCCTGCCGGTGGCAGGGCTGCCCCATGCCCTGGACCTCGACCCTATCCCACAAGGCTCCGTCACCAGCAGATCTGCCCCATCTCTTGTTCACTGTTCAGAATAGCTAGGAATACCCCGCCTGCCTGCCTAGAGCTCATGGAGTGGGGGCAGGGGGGCAGGTGGTGGCAGAAGGCCTATGGCAGTCTTGCCCTAGTCTGGGGACTCTGGGTAGATGGGGTCCAGCAGTGATGAAGATGGTGGCAAGCGAGGGCCAGGGCTGTGGGCGGCTGTGCGCTCAGCTGCTGTGGTAGACCCGGAGGCACTGGGAGATCTCCTGGCGGCACAGCGGGCAGGTGCGCAGCCGCTGGCAGCACCACTGGCAGCAGCAGACATGGCCACAGGTGAGGAAGACCATCTGGGCCTGCAGAGAGAGCAACATCGATGCCTGGCTGCCCGGTTCTCCTGGAGGGCATGACCACGCCCCGGCCCCAAGGAGCATGCCAGCTGATGTCAAATCCCAGTCAGGCCTGTTGGCAGTTCTCTGCCTGTTTCTCTATGGATCGAGAGAGCATTCAAGTACCTGCAATCCAACGGCCCTTTCTTGCACTTCATGCTAGGCCAAATGCCCTGAGCTGCCGCCACTTCTCAAGTGCTGGGACGCCAGGTGTGTACCACCACCGGAGGCTCTTGGCCTATTTGGCACTATTTTGTGGGCATGCACTTGTCAAATTCTGATGCCGGGTCTAAAATAGTTTCAACCTTATAGGTCAGTAGCCTTGTATGTGCACCCTGACTCTGCCTTAGCCCGACCCCTTGGCACAAGTATGTCCAGAGAAGTCTGCAATTGCTTCAAAGTCAAGGAATTGGGAGTCAGTTTCAGAGCCCGAGGACGGCCTGGTTAGAGTTCTAACTGCTGTGCCCGCTACCACACAGCATACCCAAGTCTTCTGAAGGTCAGAGAGCCAGCGAGTTGCCACCATGGCTGCCTTGTTTATTTACCTATGTGTGTGTGACATGTGTGTAGCTATTCACGGAGGGCAGAAGGTGTTGGATCCCCTGAAGTTATGAGGCACCTAACATGGGTGCAGGGAACCAAACTTGGCTACTCTAGAAGAGCAGCAAGCGTGAAGCACCTCTCCAGCACTTTCTCAGGTTCTTGAGGCAGGGTCTGGCCCTCAGGCTCACAGGGCTCCTGCCCACCTCACTTCTCACAAGCTGGGACTGCAGGTGTGCACTGCCATGCCCAGGCCCCTGGCTGCTTTCTGCGCCTGAGCCCTCAGTGGCTGTGGGGGAGGATCTGTGCTTTGAGCACTGCTATGTTGACTTTTTGCAATCAGTGTTAATTTTACAACAATTTAAAAAAGGCTTGGCAGGGAAAACCATGTTCTTGGTGAGTCATGATGGGGGAAATTTTCCCTAATATAGTTAATAAGCTGAAGGAAAAGTCCTTCCTCTTGGGGGAAACAGCCTCTAGAAAATGTTAGCATTGGGCGTATCTGGGTCATGGAACATGGGTCACTTTGGTGTCCTGTGTTTTGGGTTCTGTGGCATCTCCCCAAACTCACCTCACGTTCCAGGCACACAACGCACTCTGAGGTCGGCATGTCCAGTTCTGCCGGGGGTGCCGACGGTCTCACTGACTCGGGGGCTGCAGAAGGCTCCAGGACACCAAGGGCCTCATTCTTGGGTAGTTTCAAGTCTGAGGAAATCAGGGGTACAGGCTAAGCCAGGGAGTCATCCCCAGATGATCCCTATCTCTAGGAGATCTGGCTGTGCACAGCCCAAAGTGAGTGATCTGGGGGCAAAGGAGGGGATATCTCCATTCCAAGAGCAGGAAAAGGCTCATTCATTCCTAAGTCTCCATCTGTGAGATGGGAGTGAATTCTCTGCCCAGCGACTGTACCCTCTGCTTGTGGACCCTTCAGAGCTCAGAGATGAGAGAGGCCTCAAAAACGTGAGGCTCTCAGAGAGGACATCACTTGCCGGGGACCCTATCACCACCCAGGGGTGGAGCCACAGGACAGGAGCCCTCAGCTAGTGGCTAGTGGATGAACTTCTCTATCAGCTCCCCAGGAAACAGAATGGGTCCATCAGGTGTTGGCAGAATGGGAACACCCCAAGCCTGCCTCTCTCTTCCCCCAAACAAAGCCCCCTCTGTGCCCGGAGCTCTGCCCTGGGGCTAGTGGCCCCTAGGCTGTCAGTCACAGCCCACACACACTGGAGCCTCTAACCAACCCTAGAAAGAGCCAAGACTCAGTACCTGGTTGGACCCTGGCCACAGCCAGGTCCTGGGCTCTCCGTAGGATCTCATGTTGTAGGCCTGCTTCTGAGACACCCACCTGTGGCAGAACAGGGAAGGGCAGACCAGGGCCTGAGGGCAGGTCTGAATCTGAGTGGAAGCCAGCTCTCCGGCACTAAACTGCCACACAGTGCCCATGCACATATGTCTCATCCTCCGCCTCTGGCACCTTCGATGGAAACGGGAAGCCTGGGCCTTGGGGTGGCATGAGGCAGGGCAGAGCCACAGCTGTGTAAGCAGCTGACTCGGGCCTGGGTGCAACAATGACGGTGGCAGAGTGAAGTCTGTGACGTGCGCTGATTTACTGAGCGTGTCAGGTGACAGGGACTGCCCAGACAGTGCCACCTGCACCGGCCCTCCTCCAGACCCTGAACACCACTGTCACTGTCCATGGTGAAGTGAGGACAGAAGCTACTGAAGCAGCCATGCCTGAGCCTCCCAGTCCCACACCCCAGAGTCTGAGCACACGGCCAGAACCCTGTGGTGTCATGAAGTCCTTCTGAGCCTGGTCGTTCATCTGTCATCTGTCCTGGGTGGATGAGTCCCAGGACAGGAGCTCACGCCGTGGTCAGATGTAGCTGGAGCTCAGGCAGTGCTACAGCTGTGAACGTGACACCACGGCACACGCTGGCGCTGACCTGTGCTGGCCCTACAGCTGGAGATCCCAACTTCAGGCCCACATTCCTCATTTTCTTAGCTAATGACAGGCTGAGCACACGAGTGGAGGCAGAGGGGCAGTGGCTCTGGCCACGAGATGCACGGAGACCCAGAGTCACCTGATCTGGATAGACCTTGACTCACCAAAAATTGAACAGAACATGCATCAACCCTTTGTCACATTGGGTCCAGGCCTGGTCGGCCTTTCTGACAATGGCTGCCCACCTTAGCCAGGTCCTCAGGGCTCATTCGGCTCAGCATGTCCAGTGAGATGCGGTGGTGGGCGAAGATGGGCAGGTAGTGCTCGGCAGACAGCTCTACCAGCAGGGCCACCAGCTGCCGCTCCATGCCTTCTTCCTGCAGGATGGCCCCGTGGGCAAGGCCAAGGATGTCAGAATGGAAGGAACAAGATTCACTGGCTTCAAGAGGGGACAAGCAGTCTGAGTATATGACACACAAGCATGTTCTTGTGCTTTCCCCACAGGAAGCTGTGTGTAAGTGCACAGAGATCCACCCACGAGGGAGTTCACTGCTGTTCTATGCTTGGAATAGTAAGCCACTTACACAGGCCTCAGGAGGGAGGTAGCTACAGAAGCCAGGCTACACCCGGCACATGCATGCCCCTGAGAACATTGGAGGGGAGAGCACGGCCTGGAAGCTGCCCATCAGTGTTTGTGGGAGAACAGCAAGCCACCAGAGCTGTATGGACGAGGCTCAGCGGTCGGCAGAGCTCACTCCTCTTGCAGAGCCAGCATCAACATGGTGGCTCACGACTGTCTGTGACCTTAGTCCTAGGGATCTAAGCCCTCTGCTGATCTCATGGGCACCAGGCATACAAGCTGTGCACAGACACACATGCAGGCAAGACACTCGTACACATAAAACAAAATAAAGGAGAGCGACTTTGAAAAGACACTTGATGCCAGCTTCCAGTCACTGCACGCACATACCTGCACCCATGTGCACACCCACTACAGCAGGCACACGCACACCATGCATGCACACATCTAATTCTAGCACTCAGAAGGCTGAGGCAAGAAGATGGTAAGTTCAAGGGCAGCCTGGGCTACACAGTGAGACCATCTCATAAAAACCCAAAGTAAGCTATCCGTTGAGTCCTAACACTTAGAAGTCAGAGGCATATGGACCACTGTGAGTTCCAGTCTAGCCTGATCTACATGGCGAGTTCTAGGACAGCCAGTGATACAGTAAGACCCCATCTCAAAAAAAATTGTGTGTGTTGGGCTAGGTGTGATGGCACACACCTTTAATCCCAGCACTTAGCAGTCGGAGGCAGGGAGATCTCTGAGTTCCAGGCTAGCCACAGCAATGTAGAGAGCTTGTCTCAAAAACAAAATAAAAACTGTGTCTGTGTGTGCGTATGTGCAAAAAGGAAGTTTAGCCATGTCTGCCCACCCACCTGCACAGCTCACAAGTTTCTTCTTGAACAGTAGTGACCGATGTCTTGCTTCTCTCTCCTCGGAGTGAATACGCACTCACTTTCCCTCGGGAAGCTGCCACACTGGAGTCCAGGTGCAGCGGTCCCCAGTTGGGCTGGGCTGAGGTGCTTTTAGCCCCTCTGGCTTCCAGGCCAGATGAGTCCTTACCTGTAGCTTTAAGGACAAAGGCTTCTGGTTCAAAAGCCGTTGGTATTGGATGAGCCAGTAATTTTCCTGCTTCGTTTCACTCTTGGCTTCTAATTCCGCCTGCCAAGAACAGAGGTCAGCATCATTAGCTACTGGTTAGCTTCTGGTCAGGAAACAGAGACTGTGAGACCACGATGTTGCCTGCTGTGCTCCTCTAAGTGTGCGTGACTTTCCCATGCACCTGCTGTCCATGCTTTAAGGCACAAGGCAAAGACAATGCACAGCTGTACTCAACAGCTGTGGGAATAAACAAAGTGAAGAGCAGTGAGCTGCCTAAGGCCACACATGTGGCAGGGAGCCTGCTCCTGGCCTCCTGCACTAGGTCCCTCACTCTCTACTACCTCTGAGAGAGACGTCTTTTGGTCTGTTTGTGAGACAGCAAAATTTTGTGTAACATCTCTGTCCCCAACAAGGGCAGGCCTACTTCTGGGTGCCAGGCAGGTAGGACCTTCAGGACTTCTGAGGAGGGCTGTTTGGATGGACAAGGCTGACACACCACACCAATGGCAGTGAGGTCCTCACTCTGCCATTTGGGAAATGTTAGTTAAGGGTCCTTCTGGGTGGGCGCTGTCCTAGGTGCCGGGATGAGGCAGTGAGCTAGTGATTCTGATTGGTGACCACAGCCTCTGCAGCACTGTGGGCCATGCTGGGCTGTACGTGGAAAAGATGCCCTCTCTTCTCCCAAATCATCGGGCCCAGGGTCACAGCAGGCCTGTCTACCTTGTGCTTTAGACAGATGCATCCCCCAGCTGCTCTGTGGCTGTCTTTGGTGTCCTCCTGAGAGGGCCAAGAATGCCACTTTTCTTCCTTAAATTTGTGTATTACATTAATTTATTGTGATGCACCCCACCCCTCACCAATAACGCACAGGAAAAGGTCAGAGGACAACTCATGGGAGTTGGTTCTCTCCTCCCACCATGTGTGTCCCCAGTTAGAACTCAGGTCACCAGGCTTGACAACAAGTGCTCTTACCCACTGAGCCACCTCACCCTTTTCTAGTTTTCTCTGTACTGTATTTTTTTGAAATAGGGTCTTGCTATGTCTCCACACTGGTCTCCACACATGATCTTCCCCCATTAGCCTCTGAAGGGCTGGGATTATAGCGCAGCACTATGCCAGGCAACATTTTCCTTCTGTATCCATGGTCCTGATTGGGCATCTCCCAATGCAGGCATCTCCCCCCTTAGATATGTGGCTCCCAGGTCTGCTGAGGGCAGGGACACCACTCATACTACTGAGGCACCATGGGGAATGGGCCACTTTGGATGGGCACAGAACATATCACTTGGGCTGTGCACATTCCGTAGGAGCTGGCCTCACTCTTTTCAGCTGATGTGGGATGGAGCTGGGGGGACATTAGACATTCACAAGATAGGAGTGATCCCATCTTTTCAGCCCTGACTGATGGGCCTTGGTCCTCAGTGTGCAGGCACCCAACAGGCTGGAGTGATGACTGCAAGCAGGGCTCAGCCCACCTAATCTACACCAGAGTAAAAGGCAACTGGACACAAACAGGGTCGGGCCTGCTCGCAACACGGCGCTCCACGTCCTGAGGGCGCGGCGAGCACTGTGTGCAGAGGCTGTGCACTCAGCACATTGTGCTCTTGACTCTGGAGGTGCTGTGACCAGCTATGTCAAGCACTGCCACTGTGATTTCCCAGGGATGTGGGTGAAAACAAACTTTCCTTTATACCAGTGTGTCCAAGGAACTAAAACAGCCGCCGAGTGATGCTTTCTTTGGCCCTTAAGTTCCCCTTTGATGAGCATCTCCTATGGAATAACAAGTGTTTCAAAAGCACAGCAAGCAGGCCCAGGGGACACACGACAGTGATGCGCACATGCGCAGGTGGTGCGGAGCAGGAGACAAGAGCAGAGCATACCAGGATGCCACGCAGTTCTTCTTCCCGCTGCTGCTTCTCTTTGAGGAGCTGCTGGAGCAGGTTGCTGAGTGCCCAGCGCTGCTCTGAGACCATCTCCTGCAATACAGGATCAGACCTGAGGCCACTGTGAGCTCTCACAGTGGTCCCCACCATGCAGCTGGGCACGGCCTGGAAGCCCCAATAACTGAATTCAGGGCTCTGACTAACGCCTCTAGGCCGAGTTGAGGGACAGAACCCAGAGGCATGCCTACTCTGGCATGCCACCCACTTCCTCCCAAGCCCTCAATTTCCTTCTTTGTGGGCTTCAAGCTAGGCATGGGACCCTAGTGATGATGACAATGGAGGGTGAGAAACGCCAAACAAAAGAAACAAGCCATGGGTCCTGACTGACCACAGTACATGGGTGGAAGCCAGTGGCAGGGAGGTTGATGTGGAGCCTCTGTGACGAGGAGGCTGCCACACAGGGAGATACAGCAATGGCCCTGTGTTTGCAGCTACAACTTATCCTCTCATCCTTGGAAACCCCAAAGAGGTCCCAACAGTGGTAACTTCTCTGAGGAACCCAGTTCCTTGTCTGTGGAAACCATCAGAGGCCACCAAGAACACTCTCTGATGGGCTGATGGCAAAGGCTAGCCATGATCGAGGGCCTCAGCCTTAGAGAGGGGTGAAAGAGAGGTCCAGTAGACAATGGCATGTCTAAGGCCACCCAGCAAGCGGGGCAGACCTAGAGGCGGTAGTTCTCTCAGTACTGGAAGGCTGAGGGTCAACTCAGACTCTTCCCTTGGGCACAGACAGTGACAGTGACAGATGAAAGCTGCCCCAAAGTTTGGCATGGGCACATGCTCACATGCCATCCTACCTTGTCCCTGTGTGCATCTGGGGAGACTGAGGTTCAGGGAAGAGAGCAAGGTAGCCCTGTTTTCCATGTGCCAATCCGTGATGCCCTCTGGGGTCTGTGAGTAGGATATCCAGGCCAGCTTCTGCTCACATACCCTTGGGACACCAGAACTCCCTCCACAGGGAATGTCAGAGCAGACAGTGAGACCTGAAGCCCACCTGATCACACAGCCACCAGCCCAGAGAGGGGAATGCAGAGATGGTGATGGGCCCAGCAGGCCTGGCAATGAAGCCCTCCTTCCTCTGACCCTCTTGCCCAGCACAAAACTACCTTTGCCCCTGGACCACGCTGGCTCTAATGGGGCCGGCCCTGCTCTCTGTCTGCTGGGGGAGCCTGTGTGTGGAGTTGAAGAGCAGCAGCTGAGGGTCGGCGTGGGGTGAGGATGTCTTCTGGCTAAGAGCCTCACATACCTGAAGCGTCTCTGTGTCCAGGGACTTCCTCTTTAAGTCCAGCTGTGTCAGCTGCAGTAACTCAGTTTCTATTAGCCTAATCTAAACAGAAGATGAAACAGGGGCATTGATTCACAATCACCACGGTTCCCTTATGTACTGCTGCATGGCCAAGCAGGGACTCAGAAACCTTTGTCAGGAGGCTGGGTAGACCTGGACAGAGTGGAACTTGTGGGCCTTGGGATCTCACTAAGGGGGTAAATATAAGTTGCCACCTCATGGCTCTGGGGGCCCTGGAACACGGTTGTACATGCCTCAGTTAATATCACCGACCAAGAGCCCATCTCAGAGGGACGCTGGGTAAAGCTCTGTGAGATGGACCTTCCTCCTGGGGCACCACTGAGCCCTTTACCTGTCAGCTGTGGGAGTATACTTCTTCTATGCAGCTCTCGAGGGGGCCAGAGGGTAACCAAAGTGCTCCACCAATGAGCCGCAGTTATTTACTGACCACCTACTGTGTGCGAGGCCTGGGCTGCAGTGGAATCATGTCGCCAGTTCTCTGGCTGCGGGAGTGTATCACTGCTTTCCTTACAAGGACAGGGAAACTGGCACTCCGAGTGGTTAAAACAACTCGTCCACAGACAAAGAACAGAGAAGCAAAAGAACGTTGTCCTAGGATATACCAACTCAGGGTCTGAAGAGGAACAGGGTCCTTGAGAATATCTGGGGTCCCCACATGCTCTCAGACCCCACAGCCAGGGACTTCTCCACCCCATGCCAGCCAATGACCCTGTGGCCATACTCTTCCAACACTGAGTATCTGATGTCACCAACCCCTGGTCAGAGGAATGAGCTTCATGTCTGGCAACGTGGGATTGAAATTAAAGAGGGAGGTAAAAAAAAAATAAGTTGGTTAAAGTCAAACAAGAAGAGAAAAAAAAAAGAAAAGAGAACGTGCAAAAAAAGTGAGATTCAGTGTGTGAATACGAAGCGATGCGTGTTCCCATAGCCTGACAGCTAGCAGTGCCTCTGGCCCTGGCCCAATGAGGCCCAGCAGGGGCCCTGACCAAACTACTCCACAACTCGGTAGTGGAGTCTGGATGGGAGGGTGGCCTCCTCTTCCCAGGCCAGGGCCCTCTTCACAGATCTTAGGACCTGGCTGCCCACTCAAGTGAGAGATCCAACCCACCCTGAGGAACCATGTGCTGCTCAGTCATTTTGAGCTGATGGGGGTACTGGAGGCTGAGCTGGCCAGCTTCCCAAAAGGTCATGTTAGTGCTGCCCTTTCTATGGCCCATGTATTATGGAAACACTGCATTTGCCTGGCAGGCTTCTTTCTGGTCAGGCTCTGGGAAGAGGCCACCTCCCCTGCTGTTCAAGGCACAAACCAACAACCACACTGTTGGTTGTTGAGGAAAAGAAGGCCTCCAAAGTGAGAAGCATGGAGTTTTAATGACTGCTGCCCCAATGAGCCAGGTCTGCAAGCGGGACAGGGTGCAGCGGCCCAGCCGGCACTCACCTGGTTCCTGATCTGCCGATGCATCAGATCTTTCTTCACCTGGAGAGCCTCAAATGCAGCCTTCTGCATCACACTCTGCAACAGACCAAGCACAGAGCACTCAGTGGAGGCGGTGCTCCCTGACCCTCCCACGGCGCACACACCAGTCAAGGGAGCCACACCTGCCTACAAAACGTCCTGAAGTGGGTAGAGAGAAAATGAACTCTCCTCTCTCTTTCCTTTTGATTCAGGGTCTATGAAGCTCAATTTGGTTTTGAATTCAAAGCAATCCTCCTGCCTCAGCTTCCTGGGTGCTGGTGGCATTGGCCACCAAACACTGTTGGAGAAGTAACTTTTTATCTTATACATTTAAAATTGAAAAATGAGGCTGGGCAGTGGAGGGCTCTGAGGTAGAAGAGCAGATCAGAAGCTGCATTTGCATGACTCTGACTGAGAAAAGGCAGGGTAACAGCAATACTCCGATTTTAAGAGAAGAGCATCGACAACCATGGGTGGGGAAAGGACGGGTCCAAACACTACAAACTCAGAGCAAAGTGGTGGACAGCCGGGCCCAGTCCTGGGTCCTCAGTGGGGGAGGATATAGCCCCCTTCTCTTCTTCCCTGCCTCTCCCCCTCTCTCTTAAATGGTACTGGATACTGAGTCCTTAAGAGATATCTGGTCACTAAGAAGGTGGCCAGGAGTGATGCCCATTTCTAACAGATGTGCACATCACTAGGCAGACACACAAGAAACATGAAATTCGAGGTAATATGACTGCTCCAAAGGACCATCACTCCCTAGTAACATAATTCAGATATACCGAAATGGTTGAAATGCCAAAGAATTCAAAAGTCTTACGTGTTAAAAGATCAATGCCTTTTTTTTTAATCAAAAAAGAAATATAAACAAGTAAATGGATGAAGTAAGGAATTTCAAGGTCTAGATGAAAATGCTACTGACATGGAAGAAAAATTTAGCAAGGAAATAGAGATTTTTTAAAAATAAAAATAATAGCAATGTTTGAATAGGAAATTTCAATAAATCAACACACAGACACACGTACACTCACCTGCATGCACATGTATAAGAACATCATCCATATACGTATACTACCTATATTAATTAAAACATTAAAACAAAAACTCAAAAATCCTGGGGCATGATCAAGAGACCAAACTTCAGACCCCATGGGACAAAAGAGTGGAGACAAGAACTGACAGCACAGAAACACATTCAATGAAGTTATAGCTGAACTCCAAACTTGAAGTTAAGTAACTATGAACTGCCATCTTGGCTGGAAAGACGGCTCAGTGGTTAAGCTTGGTGGCCAAGATCACCCAGATTCAGTTCCCAGCATCCATGTGGCAGCCAGCAATATCTGTAACTCCAGTTCCAGGAGATCCAATACCGTCTCGTCTCCAAAAGCAGAGCCCGCACATGGCACACATGCAGGCAAAACATTCATACACATAAAATAAAATAAACAGATCTTTAAGAAGAAAGAAAAATAGTGTCATGAAAGCTCAGGAAAGAGGAAATTTCATGAGAGGAATAGATGAAGGGAGGAAACAGGAGTCACAACAAACAGGAAAACCTCTAACGTGACTGAGGGGGAAAGAAAAGAACAAACAAAATCCAAACCAATCAGTATAACTGCAGATCAAGTTAGAGGCATCAGCAAGCCTCATCAATCTTAACGCTAAAGATTTTATTTATTTTATGCATGAGTTCTCTATCTGCATGTACACCTACACGCCAGAAGAGGGCAGCCGATCCCAGTATAGATGGCTGTGAGCCACCATGTGGGAATTGAACTCAGGACCTCTGGAAAGACAGACTTACTTCAGTTGGCAAGAGCTTTCATCAGCTGAGCTATCTCTCCAGCCCAACTCTAAAGGTAAATGAATCTTAGATTCAGCTGTAAGACTGTAAGAAACACACCTCAGCAAAGACAGAGCCCAAGGGACAGAAACCAATGTACTAAGCAAATAGCAATCAAACCAAGCACCGTTAGCGATGTTTACACTCAACAAAGCAGACACCACGTCAAAATTAATCAAAATAGATGAAACAGGGCTGGAGAGATAGCTCAGTGGTTAAGAGCAATGGCTGCTCTTCCAAAGGTCATGAGTTCAATTCCCAGCAACCACATGGTGGCTCACAACCATCTATAATGTGAAATGATTCCCTTCTCTGGCAGGTATAAATGCAGATATAACACTCATATACATAAAATAAATAAATCTTAAAAAAAAATAGATGAAACAAGGTCAGTGTGTTAATAAAAGAACAGTCTATCAAGAATATATCGCAATTACAAGTATAGTTAATAAAGGGACACTCTATCAAGAACACGGCGCAATTACAAGTACACACACATGCACTAAATATTGGCTCACTTAATTTCATAAAGTAATACTACACATAAAGAAACAGACAGGGGGCTGGAGAGATGGCTCAGAAGTTAAAGAGCACTGCCTGCTCTTCTAGAGGTCCTGAGTTCAATTCCCAGCAACCACATGGTGTCTCACAACCATCTATAATAAGATCTAGTGTCTTCTTCTGGCGTGCAGGTGTATACGCAGATAGAACATTGTATACATAAAAAAAAAAAAAAAAGAAACAGACAGGTCCTGATAAAAAAGAGGTAGTGGGTGACTTCAATATTCTCTCTTATCAACAAAGACCATTCAAACAAACAAAACAACAAAATCAACAAACTCCAGAGTTAAAGTGAACCGAAGTCACGAAACCAGGCTGAACGTACGTCAGCAGGCCACTGGGTAAAGAGAGAGTGGTGCACACACAGTGGGATCTTATGCAGAAAGATGAACAAAACCATGCTGTCTGCAGGGAGATGGATGGAATCGGAGACCACCGTGTTAAGATAAGTATCATGGTTCTCTCTCACAGGTGGACTCTAGATTTTAAAAATGTATAATGCACCATATATATGCATGTTATAAATTTATGTAACATGTTTCTTACATACAGGTATATATTATATAATATGCATAAATGTATATTAAGATGTTAATATATATTTCATATATATGTATTTATGAATGAAAGTCCAGAGAACAGGAGGTAACTATTTTAAGGGGAAGAGAGCCAGCGGGAGGGGTAAGAAGTGGAACAAGAAGGTAACGGGAGTGGATATAAGTGAAGCATTTGGCATACCTGTATTAAAAGTCATGATCAAACCCATCGTTTCCTGTGTCAAGGGCTGGCAACCTTGCTTTCCACTTCCCTCACTATGCACTCAATTTCTTTTTGCTTTATTTGTTTACTTATCTATCCATTTACCCATTTATTTATTTATTACAACAGAGTCTCTTAATTGTTTTGTAAACCAGGCTGGCTCCAAACTCTGAGATCTTCCTGTCTCTGTCTCCCTAGTGCCAGGATTAAAGGAGTGCCCCACCACACACAGATTCTTTTAATTCATTTTTGAGGTAAGTTGGTCTCATGCAGCCCAGGCTGGTCTCTAACTTAAAACTCCCTATATAGCTGAAATTCAATGATGACCTTGAGTTTCTGGTCCTCCTGTATCCACCTCCCACACAACAGGATTACAGGTGTGTGTTTACACAGTGTTGTATGTGGTGCTGGGAGGACCTGGGTCTTTGGGTATGCTAGGGAAGCCCTCTACCCACTAAGCCACATCTCCATCCCTGAACACTGGATTTGGAGCACAGGTGACTGCTTCTGCTGCCCATTTCACAGATGAGGAACTGGTAGTGACTGGTGCCCCAGCCTGTCCTGAAGCAGAGGCAGGTGCCCGCTGAGACACAGGCCCTCAGCAGACAAGCCCCACACAGCAAACCATGTTACTGTGGGAGAAGAAAGAGATGGGTGTTAGAAAGGGAAGCAGAGAAGATGGCTGAGTGGGGCTGGGATGGTCAGAGTACAAAGGAAAAGGCTGTGACAAGCACAGGGAAGAAGCAAGGGCTGAGGGTCGAAGCGAGGACCCTGCTTGGTCCATTTCAGGCTCCATGTGACACTGGCAATGCTTTGGTGAAGGCAGCTGGGGGAGAGCAGGGGTATGTGTGGGGAACAAGAGCAAGAGGCCCCGCGCTGGCTCCCTGAGCAGGGCTATGCGGGTGAACTCCCTGCTCAGGGTGGGACGGGTATCCCCAAGGAGGGGAGGCGGAGGGGTGTTCTTCTAGAGTCAGGGGCCATGTTTCCAAGGTCACAAGGTCCCTGGGTCCTACAGGAGGTCATAGTCAGGCCCCAGGCAAGGGCTCACCTCCTGAAGGATCTGGCTGATGGCTTTGTTCTGGTCCATCTGCTGCCAGGACAGAATCTGCTGGAACCGCTTGTCCATTTCAGCCATACTGCCAGAGAAACAGCACAGTCACTCACTGAGCATTTCCTGAGCACCTACTGTGTGCTGGGCACCTTGGAGGAGACCAAGATAGCCACTCAACACTACTGACAGACAGCAGCGTGCAGAGCCTCACGGACATCAAGGAAGGTGGCAGAACTTCCAGTTGGCAGAGAACACCCAGTCCTGGATTCCAACCCTCTACTGACCTCCTTCACAACTCCCCCTGAGGTGCATGCCTGGCTACAACATACCCATCTCTTGACACCCTGGCAAGCCACTCAGCTTCCAGAATGTTCCTCCAGCACTTTCGCACTGTCAGTACTCTGTGTACAGTTCTACAAGGCGGTGACTATGGCACAGAACCTGCAACCTCTGGTCTCCCACACACCAACAGTCTTAGCTTGAGTTTCTTTCCCATTAAAAGCTTAAAAAAATTCTTTTAAAAAAGTATTTTCTTATTTTAATAAAAATATTTTTATTTTATGTGTATGGGCGTTTTGCCCGCATGTATGTAAGTATATAGAGACCAGAAGAGGGCATAAGATCATTTAGAATTGGAGTTCATGTGGGTGTTGCTCTAACAAGAGCAGCCAGTGTTTTTAACAGCTGAGCCATCTCTCTTGATCTTGTGTGTGTGTGTGTGTGTGTGTGCGCGCGCTGAGACAGCATCTCATATAGCTCAAGTGGGTGCTGAGTTTACTATGTAGTTTACCCCTGAACTCCTTCATTTTCTGCCTCTACTTACCAAATGCTGGTATTACAAGCATGAGCCACCATGCCGGGCAAAGCTATGCATTTCTTGTTGGATTTGTTTTGTTGTGGTCATACCCAGACTACATCTTCGATGTAAAGGGGGATGGGTAACACTTCCACCCCACAGACAGGCCAGCACCTGGCAGACAGGATGGGCTCGCAGGTAGATGGCTGCCCTCACTTTATCAGTGCCTAACCCTGACTCATGACCCTAGATGGGAAAAGCCAGAGGTTAGCCACACCTGTCTCTGGTAACATGGCCAAGGCTGGGATGGCCTAGGGAGCTCTCTTTCACTCTTGGACCTCTGGCTGACTCCCTCAGAGCCCTCACCTGGGAATATTCTTCCTTACCTTACCTGGAACAGGCCTGCTGGACCAGGCTCTGCCTCTGAGACTCGTAGGTCATCTGGATGAGCCGGTTCTTACAGCTCTCAGTCAGCATCTGCTGCATGGCAGCTGTGGAGAGAAGGCTTTGAGCGCCAAGAAAAGGTGGCTGCTCTTGGGGTTCCCTGGGTAAGGCCCGGAGGGCTCACCTGATGAACAGTCATTCTTAAACAAAGTCCCTCCCTTCCTTACTTTCTTGACAGGCTTGCTAGATAGCCCAGACTGGCCTTGAACCCTCAATCCTCCTACCTCACCATCCTGAGTTCTATGATCGCAGATGAGCACCAGCACCTAGCCTTAAAAAAATATCTATATTGCTTCGAAGTAGTGGCACACACCTTTAATTCCAGCATTAGGGAGGCTGAGGCAGGCAAATCTTCTTTGAGTTCAAGGCCAGCTTACAAAGTGAGTTCCAGGACAGCCAGGCCTACACAGAGAAACCCTGTCTTGAAAAACAACAACAAAAAGGTCTTTACAGGCTCATTAGCCATATGACCCTGAACATCTCATAGTCTTGTAAAACCTTTATTTTGTGAATGTCATATATGCTAGCTTCAAGCTCCCTATGCAGGAAGAAAGACCATCCTGATTTTTTTGTCTCCACGTCCCAAATGCTAGGATTACAGGTGTCCACCAACACAACTATTTTATGTAGTTCTGGGATAAAGCACAAAGCCTCATGGACACAACATAAGCTCTGTAACAACTGAGCTACCTCCCAAGACAAAGTTTCTCTATTTATTAGCCCTGACTGCTCTGGAACTCCCTCTGGAGACCAGGCTGGCCTTGAACTCAAGAGATCCACCTGCTTCTGCCTCCTGAGTGCTGAGACAGGGTATCTCTGTGTAGCTTTGGCTGTCCTGGACTTGCTCTGTAGACCAGACTGGCCTTGAACTCTTATCTGCCTGCCTGCCTCTGCCTCCCGAGTACTGGACTTAAAGGCATGTACCACCACACTGGCTTACTTCTGTTCTTTTATGCACCCGTGTGTGGATGTGGGATACCCTGCTCTACCTCTCTCCACCTTATTCTCTTGAGACAGTGAGCTCCACAACAGACTTGGCTGCCCTTCTTCAGGGGGGACAATCAGTATCCTGCACACGTGACAGAGAGGAGTGGTCTACCAAGCTCTGTCCACAAAAGCCCTCATCTTTCCCATCCCTCAACTCACAGGCGATCTCACGCTGCCTCAGGTTCTCCGTCTCCTCCTGGGTTATGGACATCAACTGCTCCATTCTTATTCTAGGAGAGAGAGAGAGAAAAAAAAAAAAGCAAGAAAGAAAATCAAGATCAAAACCCATTCTTCAAACAAGAATTTTACCAGAGGGGCTAAAGATGGCTCAGCTGTTGGGAGCACTGGCTGCTCTTTCAAACAACTTGGGTTCAACTCCTAGCACTCACATAGCAGCTTAAAACAGTCTGTAACTTCAGTCCAGGGGATTTGACACACTCGTACAGACATACACGCAGTCAAAACACCAATGAACATAAAATACAAATACATAATTAAAAGCAAAAAAGAATCTTATCAGAGCTGGGCAGTGGTGGCACATGTTTTTAATCCCAGCACTCAGGAGGCAGAGGCAGGTAGATGGATTTCTGTGAGTTTAAGACCAGCAGTTCCAAGACAGCCAGGGCTACACAGAGAAGCCCTGTCTAAAAACAAAACAAAAGTTCACTTTCAGTGCAAAAGGGAACATAACCTAAAATCAGCTTCAAACAAGGTTTTTATTTCTTTTTGTTTGTTCTCAGACAGGGTCTATTATGTAACCTTGGCTGTTGCCTTTGCCTTCTGAGTGCAAACAAGTTGTTGCTTTTTTTTTTTTTTTCAAAGATTTACTTATTTATTATTTATACAACATTCTGCCTGTGTAGCAGAAGAGGGCACCAGATCTCATTATAGATGGTTATGAACCACCATGTGGTTGCTGGGAATTGAACTCAGGACCTTTGGAAGAAGAGCCAGTATTCTTAACCTCTGAGCCAACTCTCCAGCCCAACAAACAAGGTTTTAAAAATTATTGTGTGTATGGGTCTTTTGCATACATGTATCTGTTCTCCACATTTGTGTGTGGTGTCTACAGGGGCCAAGAGGTGTCAGATCCCTTGGAACTGGAGTTACAGATGGTTGTGAACTGCCAAGTGGGTGCTGGGGCTTGAACCAAGAGCAGCCAGTGCTTTTAACTTCTGGGCCATCTCTCCAGCCCCTACAAACAAGGTTTTGGGCACAGAACTACATCCAAGACATAAGAAGTGAAAAAATGTAAAGGTAACTCTGCATACACACATGCATGCTGTGTGTGCTGTTTTGTACTCTTGTGCCAAGAGTGGCTTGACCTGCATGTCCCTGTGTGTGACTTAGTTCAAGGCCTGGATCCTCTGAGAGGCTCCACCTGCTGTCACCTGATAGCCTGGCCTAGCCCAGCACCAGATATAGTCTCTCATTAAGGGCTGAACGGGGCCACCAGTTACACTGAGCTGTGCCTCAGCAGCCACACGGCTGGACCGGGCAGGACAGACCCCAATCTGATGACTGGGAGAGGGAAGGTTCTTCCCAGGACAGCTCAGAAACACTACTATGGTGTGTGTGTGTGTGTGTGTGTGTGTGTGTGTGTTGTCTGAGGAGGCCATGGGTCAATGCTGGATGTCCTCCTCTATCCCTCTCTACCTTATCTTTTTAGACAGGGTTCTTCACTGAGCCTGAAGCTCATAGTTTCACTAGGATGGCTGTCTAGTGAGTCTTACGGATTCCTGTTTGTAGCCCTGCAATTACAGGCATGCACTGCCATGCCTGGGTTTTATGTAGATGCTAAGGTTGGGTCTGAACTCAGGTCTTCATGTCTTTATGGCAAGCTCTTTACTGAGCCCTCTCTCAGTCCCTTTCTGGTATGGCATGGACTGGTGCTCACTATGTAGTAGAAGCTGGCCTTGAACTCCTGCCTCTATTTCCCTAAGGCCACAATGACAGCTGTGTGCTAAGCTTGACCTATTACTTTCCCTGAAGACATATGTGGTATATACCTCCAAGTAGCCAACTCGGTAATACTCAAGAGAAAAAACAAGGACCACCACCTGTACTTCCTGTCTATCACAGACGCCCAGTGGCAACTCTGGGGATGGGTCCCCTTGTTTTCCACATGCAAAACACCTGAAGAGTGACATTGTGTCTATTCTGCTTTAATCCTCCTGATTCTAGCAATGGAGGGAGGCAGTCAGTCCTGTGTAGCTGTGGGTTCTCTGTCTGCAGCTTCAACCAACTGCTTATCAGTAATACTTGGAAAAATCCTGTGTCTGTACTAATATAAACATATTTTTCCCTAATGGAGCAGAGTTGCTATTTGCATAGTATTTGTATTGTATTAGGCATTACAAGGCATCCACAGAGGGTTTAGAGCAGCTGGGAAAGGGGGTTTGTGGGGGTAAAAGGGGGTGGGTATTCGTGAGGTTCTAGGTAAATACTTGACTAATTCAGGGACATGAGCAGCTGCTGCTTGGGGGATAAAAGTATCACATTCTTTTTACTTCTACAAGTGTGTGTTTTTTAAAATTTTGTAGCCCTGGCTGTTCTGAAGCTGATTATGCAGACCAGCGTGGTCTTGAATTCACAGATATCCAACTGCCTATCTTCTCAGTGCTAGGATTAAAGGCGTGTGCTGCCACACCTGGACTAATCTTTTAGAATGTTCCATACCTGAGGTACAGACAGGCATCACAGATACATCTCCCTTCCTTTGTATTTCTAAGTTTTTTTCACAAGTGTACATATATTTTAAGAAACTTAGAGGACCATTATTAGTTAGATGTCAAGAAGTGACTCTCCTAGAACATCAGAAAGACTTCCCAGTACAAGCTGGAGGGGTCTATGGCTCCCTTTCTCCAGAGCTGAGCACCCAGGATGTCTGTCCCCAGAGCTGTGAGCACCCAGGATGTCTGTCCCCAGAGCTGAGCACCCAGGATGTCTGTCCCCAGAGCTGTGAGCATCTAGGATGTCTGTCCCCAGAGCTGTGAGCACCCAGGATGTCTGTCCCCAGAGCTGTGAGCATCTAGGATGTCTGTCCCCAGAGCTGTGAGCACCCAGGATGTCTGTCCCCAGAGCTGTGAGCACCCAGGGAACTTTCTCTAGATATGTGGTCCTAGAGACTCACTCACCTCTCATTTTCCAGTGATTTCAGAATCTCAGAGCTCTTCTTTTGCCTGTGGGAAAAAAACCAGAGATAGGCCCTGTGGCACCAGTGATCCTGCTCCTAACCAAGCTGCTCACTGGCTAAGCCCAGTACCCTGGAGCTCTGTTCTCACTGTGAAGCTCTCTAGGGCTCTCCTGCGACAGAGAGCCCCTTCTGTTTTCTTAGAAGACTGGGTAGGAATGTTTCCGTTCCTGCATCCACTCTCTGCGCCACTGACAGACACAAGAACGAGAACCTAGGGCATGGAAGAAGGAAGCCTGAAGCTGGGGGGACACACAGCCGCAGGCAGTGTCTAGAACCTTTCTGTGGTGGACCCCTAACAAGATGTTTTCTGGCTTCTTGAGGTCTCCCCTTGTCTCCTCTCTCTCCAATCCCATCATGAACTGCTGGGGGTTCCTATGCATTTGTTTCCTATAGGGTGAGCAGCTGACCTCGGGCAACAGGCTACTTGGAAGCCAAAAGCAGGAAGACTGTAATTATCATCTGCTGATATACAGAAGGGAAATGCGTGTGAGGAATGGGAATGGGATGGGGTGCTGGCTAAGTGCTGTCAGCAGCCCTGTGACAGAACCCCTTTCTGTAATTCCCCCCAAAATAGGTTTCCTGGAAACCAGAGCACACTCAAGCACCTTTCTTGGATCCTAGCAGAAGAATGCCTGGGCAGGGATGTAGACCGAGAAGAGACCCTCTGCCCCTCAGACGGCATTCCGGCCGGCCAGGACTGACCTCTGACTGTCCTGCAGCAGTCTCTGGATGCGGCTGGAGATGCTCTGCTCTGTCTGCTTCAGCTGCTCCTGCAGCTGCCGCCGCTCCGCATCCAGGCAGCGCTGGCGCTCACTCAGGCCCTGCTCTAGCCGAGTCTGCTCCTGCAGTGCGGGAGACACAGAGGGGTTTTGACTGGAGGATGGAGAGTGGGCTTCCTACCTCACTTTGCAGGTCCTTCTGTGACCTTGGGCTGGTCCCTTCCGTATGCACTGTGGCCAAGGATGTTGGCCAGGGTATCTAGTCAGGGTCTCCATTCCTGCTTCCAGGGGATGGTAGGACACCTTAATGCCCCGTGTTGCCACCTCCTTGGGGCCATGGCCTAAGGCAGGAGGTCACAGCCTTAGGGGCAGGCGGGCTGGTGTGTGGCCCGCACCTGCTTGACCGTCTGCAGGATCTCATCCTTGTGGCTGTGGCTCTGCTGCAGCAGCTCAGCATGCTCCCGCTGCCCGAGGTCCAGGCGGCGCTCGAACTCCAGCTTCTCCAGCATCTTTTGCTCCTGTGGGAACAAGATGCTTGCCCTTCATGTCTAAAGCAGAGCCAGAAGGACACTGTCCCTCAACTCTCTGAGGAGCTGTGATCCTCAGGGAGAAGAAAAGTGGCAGGGAAGAGCCCTTACCTTTCTCTTCTCGTAGTCGGAGAACCGATTCTGGAGGGAGAAGAGCAGAGTGAGGTCAGAGCGGTGGCTGCGGTTCCACGGCCTGCCCGGCCCTCCCCACCTGCTCCCTGGGATAGCATGGAAGGGTAGGAACTGATACAGGGTCCTGGGGGCTCCAGAGCAAGAACTGTATGCTTGACGTCATGGGAAGGAAGGAGCTCCAAGAGAGAAAGTGGAGATGAACTCAGACATGGCTCAACAGGCATGGCACTAAAGACGCTCTCAAGTATAAAAGGCACAGGGTTCCTGTTTAGTCACCTCTTCCTTCTCCAATTTCTGTAACTGCTTGGAGAGATGGTCACAGATTCTTTCCCATCAACAATGCAAAGCGGTGAAAGACTCTCTGAAGACCAAAGCCACACTGCAGGCAGCCACACAGCGGGCAGCTGGGGTTCCTGCCCATGGCAGGTGAGAGCACGGGGCGGGCAGAGGCAGGTCCTGCCTGCTCCAATAGCAGGTATACCAGATGACCGTGGCTAACCGTGCTCAGCCTCCTCCTCCTGAGCCTGTGCCATGCTGGCCCACAGCTGGGGACTTCAGAAAAGCCTTCGTGCCACTGGTGCTGACCTGTGTGCCTATTTCACTAGATCCAAGTCATGGGGCTGTCCTGACAGTGAAGGGCAGGTGGTCAGGAAGCGATGGGGAGACAAAGAACAATGCAGACATGCTTGTGTGTGCCTGGAAGCACGATCAAGCAAGGGGGATGGGTTGTAACCAAAGTATTTACACACAATCCTTTATTCAATTCAGCACTGGTGAGTGTTCACAGAGCAATGGTAAGGACACCAGAGTCCAGAGCAGGTCTGACCTAGGCTGGTGACGCTCACAGGACACAATGTCAAACTGAGAACCAGGCTAGAGAGATGGCTCAGTAGGTGGAGGTTATGCCACCAAGCCTGATGACCCAAGTCTGATCCCTAGGACCCAGGTAGGAAAGGATGGACTCCTGAGAGTCCTCTGATCTTCATGTGCATTCTTTCTTCTCTACAAAATAAATACAGTAAAAGTTTTAAAAATAAACTAAGAGGCTGGAGAGATGGCTCAGCAGCAGTGAAGTGCTTTATACAAGCATGACAGTCTGTGATCAACCAGAACCCACGGAAGAGCAGAGAAGAACACTACAAAGTCACGCGCAGGCCCCAACATGTGTGCCAGGGCACAGACACAGACACACAGACACACAGACCCACACACACGCATACACAGATACAAATAAATAACTTTTTAAAGTTTAAGGCCATCCTTGGATAAAAATAAAAACTAAGTACAATAAAATGAAAATCGAAGAATGAGCAGGGAGAGGTCCGGTGGAATGGCTTGTCCTATGATGCTGTGGGAAACGGACATGGTCTGTTCAGGGAACAGGGGACACCTGGCCAGCTGATGCGTGATGAGCTGGTGGCCTAGGACAGCTGAGTGTGTGGGTCTGAAAGGAGGAATCTGCGGGCACAGCTCTGATTATTCCTTATGCCAGCAGCCCTCAATACCTGCGCAGGCACGCCCCTGCTGGCAGCTCACCTTACCTGCCATTCAGCGTCCTCCCTGGAGAACCTGCTCCTGGGTCCATCGGTGCTGTCCTGGCAGTTCTCACCTCCATCCTGCTCCAGGACTGGCAGTAGGTACTGAGAAGGTGGGTAGTACTCCAGGCCTGACTCTGCGTGAGATGGGGCACTGGCTGACCAGGGGCACCTCAGCTCGCTCCTGCCATCCCGGCTCTCCACTGCAGCCACCTCGCTGGCTCGGCCCACTCTCATCTCCCTAAGCTGGGCCTTCCTGCTGTCTGATAATTATTGCTTAATGTCTGGGCTGGTGACATAGGCTTGTAATCCCAGCTACTCAGAGACTAGAATCACTGCAAGTTCTAAGCCTTCCAGGGCTACAGAACAAGTTCAAGGCCAGCATGAGTAACGAAGCAAGCCTCTGTCTCAAAATGAAGAGCAGAAAAAGGGCTGGGATGTACTGAATGGTACAGCCCTTACATGTGAGGGCCCAAGTTCAATTCCCTAGGGAGGGAAATGTATGATGTCATATGTACTTGAGCTGTGTACTCAGTATAAGCATATTTACTGCTTTATTTTTATGTCTATCGTTTACACAAACATTAAGAGAATCGTAAAACATTACTTCGGTACTTAGAGTCTCAGTAGGTAGCCCAGGCTGGCCTCAAATACATAATCTTCCTGCTTCTGTTTCCCCAAATGTGTAAGCATTATAGTTGTATATTACTCTACCCAGAATTTTTTTTTCCTTTATTTTAGCAGCTGGGAACTGAAGCCAGAGCCTCGTGTATACTAGACAACAGTTCTGCCACAGCCCAAAGAACAGTTAAAGGTGAACACACCCCTACAAGCAGGGCAGTACTGGCTTGGAACGCATAGGCATACTTGCCCTGTGCCTGGCTTCTCTCCCTCTACTCTTTGGCAGAGACTCTTCCAGCTTGTTGCATGTAGTTTGTCCTTTCCAGTGCTGTGTGCTATTTACATGTGAGTATGAAATAGTTCATTCACTCTCCTACTGGTGGGCACTGCAACAGTGTGACTGTGAGCATCTGTAGGCAACATGGCTTCTCTTTCTGTTGGGCAAACCCTGGTCAGGGAACTGAGCTGAAGACCTGAATGTTGAGCTTGAACAGATAGTGATAACAGAGAGGGACGGGGAGGGAGCAGAGGAGGGAGGGAGATAGCTCAGGCTAACCTTGAACTTGCTATGTAACCCAGGCTGGTTCAGGACTGACTCTGATCTCCCTGTCTTACCTTTCCAAGTACCCATGACTATACCCAGCTATAATTTCTTATTTATTTATTTGGAGACTGGGTCTCAAACGTCTCAGGCTGGTCTTCAACTGCACTATATGCCTGCTTCTACTTCTGGAATGCTAGGATTATAGGTCTGTGCTACTCTGCACTCATATTGTGTGGTCCTGGGGCTCTAACTTAGGGCTTCATGTCCAGCAGTGACATGGCAGCTGAGCTACTTCTCCAGCCTCTCCAGACAGGGTCTGTCAGATGTCATAGCCTGACCTCGGACCAGAGATCATTTTGCCTTGGTTTTTGAGTCAGGGTTTCTCTGTGTAGCCTTGGCTGTCCTGGAACTCTAAGTAGACCAGGCTGGCCTAGATCACAGAGATCCACCTGCATCTGTCTCCAGAGCGCTGGGATTAAAGGTGTACACCACCACTGCCCTGTGTAACCAGCACTCTTGACTCTTGAGCCATTTCTCCAGGCCCCAGGGGAATATGCTTCTGAAGGGAACGCATGCATGGGCTACGCATGTGGAGGCCAAAGACAATTTGTGCGGCCCCAGGCCTTGGTCTGCTGGGCCTGCTTGCCTGTTCCTGTGAGGCATCTCCCATCCTGCCTGTGTCCCTCTGCTTCCTGAGCACAGGTGAGCAGCTCTGCTCCAGCCAGACACCGTGGGGCCAGCTGGTCACAGAGTCAAGCCTTCCTCTCTCAGTTCTCTCCAGGCACACGGCCGCACTGATAAGTGACTAAACAGTGGTGCACACTACAACCCCCGCACTCGGGAGGCGGAGGCAGGCGGACCGCTGTGATCTAGGCCAGCCTGGTCTACAAAGAGAGCTCTGAGTTCCAGGCCAGCACAGTAAGTTGGTATAATAATAATACATCTGAAGGCAAATAAAAAGAAAATAAATAAAAGTAAATCCTGTTGGATTGGTGCATACTGCAGACTGATGGTCGACCTAGGTTGAAGACAAGTCTGATTTAGTTAACTAACGCTTGTCAGCCTTACTGTTGGTTTGGATCTTTCCTCAGAGGATGGAATCCAGGGCCTTGTATGCCAGGCAGGCGCTCTACGCTCCGTTTGACCTGCAGCTCCCGGCCAGTGGCTCTGGGACCTTTTGCATACTGATCATCTTTCCCTTTGCTTTGCACACATCCTGAATAATTCAGATGACCAGAGGCTCCACTCTGGGAACACAGCTGACAACAGCTAATGCTACTCCCTCTGGTGCCAAGACCAATGGGGGTTGGTTTTAGTCCCCAGTGCCCAGGCCACTGGGGTCCCCCTCCCCCGAGGTGGCCCCAGGGAGCCGCCTAGCTTGTTGTCCTCCATTCTCTCTAGCCTCCTCCTTTACTCTGTGATCTTTGGGGACCAGATCTCTGCTGGACATGCCCCTAATCCTCTTTATTTTTCCTTCTTGGTCTCCAGCACTTCAACTACACTGGCCTTCTCCGCATCATACCTCAGGCTCCTCTGCCTTCCTCTAGGCCCTTTAAAACGCCTCCTCCGCTAAACACAGTCTCTTTTCCTGGTCCTAGCTGCCCCTCAGCTGTCAGACACGCTGCTTTCTCAGACAGGCCTTCCCCAGCCCTAACCTAATCCAGATACTGGGCTCTAATCTTTCCACAGATCAGCCTGGGCGCTCACTTCCCTGTGACCCTTCATTGTACCTGTTTCCCTTACTGGGCCCTGACCTCCAGCCAGGCAGCCTATACCAGCTGGCCTCTGCTGTGCCCAGCCTGGTGGCAGGGGATGGCCGCTGAGGGTGGCCCGCCTTTACCTTTGCAAAGGAACTGCTGTACGGCCGCAGTGCCAGCGCCACACACCTCTGGTGGGGGATAGACCATGGACAAGGCATCAAGGCTCAGCGTCTGTGGACACAGGGAACCCCTTCTTTACTGTGTACACAACTTCACCCTCAGCACAGTTGAAAGTCACATGATTTTGTTATTAAGTTGAGTGCTGTCTCTCCTTCCTACTAGGGGTACCCAGGCCATATCTAAAGAGCAGTAATCCCACCTGCGTGACACTAGTCATGATAAGTAAAGTGTGGACTCTGGGCTGCACTGCCTGGTATAGTGGCTGCAAATCACATGTGGCCATTTGCACTTCTTGAGTTGTGTGCACATGCATGTGTGTATGTGTGGAGGGCCAGGGGGTAACCCTGAGTTTGCTCATTGGGAACCATCCACTTTGCCTAGTCTCTCATCGGCCTGGAACTTGTGTAAGTTGGCTAGGTGAGGTGGCTAGTGAGGCCCAGGGGACCCCCTTGCCTCTGCCCGACCGGGGCTGGGACTGCAGGGCCCTGGCTTTGACGACCCTGGCTCAGGGGACTGAGTCCCCACGGAATCATTACCCCAGCACCATTTTTTCCTTTTCTTGAGACAGGATTTGTTATGTGCTCCAAGCTGCACTGGAACTTGTGATCCTCCTTTCTCTGCCTCCTAAGAGTTATGATTACAGACGTGCACTGTCACAAGCAGCCTTCATTTCAGTTTAAATTAGTTAGGGTCACCGTGGCTATATGAACCCCATGTTGGCTTGGTAGCCACCAGCTCTTAGGCATCAGTACAGATGACAACATTTCTATTACCTGTGGGGAGAGTAGCCATGGACTGTGTCTTGAGAGACACTGAGACACTGGCATTAAACCCAGCACAGTCTGAAAAAAGGTCCTAAACAGGGTGCTGGGCCGTAACTTCTGGGTGTCACAAGGCACAGTATCCCTGACTTCACAGGATGTATGGTAGGTTAAGGGGACAGCATCTTAATGAGATGGCATACCATGTGGCCTTGTTAACATTGCCTGTGTTCTCACCCTGAGAAAAGGTCTGCCCAAGGGGCCAAGAAGCTCCCAAGGGGCCAAGAAGCTCCCAACTATTTTTGTTGTTGTTGTTTGTTTTGTTTTTTTTAAAGGAATGGCTGGGAAGTGAGTCCCACGTGAGCTTCTGTTGCAGTGCTGGGGCTCAAGCATGCCAGGCCAGCGCTCCACCACTGAGCCACACCCTCAGTTCCTGAGGACTCTCAGTATCTCAGATCAGCTTCAGGACAGGGGATGTGCTCTGAGCTCTGCTGACACATCTGTAACTGCAAAGCACACGTGACCATTTACTTATGAGTTAATAAAGAGTCAGTAGCACCAGTTAGTTGTTCAGTCACACCAGGCACATTTCAAATGCTCAGGAGCTGTACATGGTTAACAGCCACCGAATTGGGCTACACAGTCAGTAGAAACTCCAATCGCCATGGAACGTTCTCCTGGGAGGCATAGAAAGGTGTTGACTGAACACATTATATTTCAGCGTCTTGTGATGGGCACCTGTCACACTGTCTCTGCTCACCTGTCACCTCCACAGACACTGGTGCTCTGCACTCTGGCCTGAGAGAGGTGATTTACCTCTGGGGGATTCTGGGATGCTCAGGCCAGGCTGTTACCACTGTGACAGATAAGTCTCCATTCCACATACTAAGCTTTACAAAGGTGACAACTAGAAGGGTTGTTCCAGAGGGCATGACGTCCAGTCCCATCTATGACCAGCTTGTGTGGCCTTTGAGAAGTTCAATAAACTGGCCCTGGTTTCTTCACAGGAGAGGTCTAACAGGACATGCCTCACAGGGGTTCTGGGAGGTGGCTCTGTTGGCAGTGTGCTTGCCTTACATGCTGCCTTGACACCCTGGGTTTGATCCCTGGCACCACACAAACTGGGTGTATTTGTGCACATCTGTAATCTCAGCACTCTGGAGATGGAGACAGGAGGATAGAAAGTTCAAGGCTATCCACAGCTACACAGTAAATTCAAGGCCAGCCTAGGCTACGTGACTGTTTTTGTTTCACCAAACACACAAATGTGCTGGAAGAGCAACAAGCCTCCCTGTCATGAGTGAGAGCCCATTGTCCATGAGTGGGCTAGCTGGTGCTGGCGTCTGTGGTGGGCTGAGCTGTGTCCCTGCTTCATACACTGACGTCCTAGCCCTTGCACTTCAGAGTGTCACTACATTTAGACCCTCACTGGATCCGACTGATGTCCTTGAAGAAACAGGAGATTTGACATGGACATGCAATGACAGAGGATGGACACAGGCCACCCGCAGAAGAGCCTCAACAGGACACAACCCTGTCAACACTTGGATTTCAGATTCTCATCCAGGTTGTGAGGTCATACTTTTGTGAGAGCTGCCTGGTGTGGGGAGCTTCGCTGTATCACCCTGAGATGACAAGACGGAGTCTTGGGGTACCCTGAACTCTGAGGAGACGAAGTTTCTACCCTGTCACACTGAGACCAGATCTCCACATCTCCCCTGCCTGACTCCATCTCTCTCTCCCAGCTTTTTGGGCTCCAGACACAGTAATTTCTGGCCTTAGCACTTCTGGTCCGTAGCCCACTCCCTGCCTACTTCCTGCGTCTTTTTGTCCTACTCTCTCCACTGGTCACCCCATTTCCACAGCTACGCCCCAGATCCCATTTCTCTTCAAAGTTTGGCTTCAAGGCCATAGAGTGGGAACCTTTTGGATTTATCTGCTCTCCTTCACTTTGGACTTATGCCCTCCCACCTCCATGACTGAAGCAGTTCTACCATGACAAGCACTCACACATCAGTCTCTCTGAGAGCTCCTGAGGACCACATGAGTCTCTGGAACCTGGCAGAGCCTGGGTCGAGGCTCTCAGAAAAAGAGGACTGCTCTGGTGAGCAGACCTGGAGAGAAAGGCCCTCCCCCTTTACCTCCAGGGTCCGCACGTGCGCCAACATCTGGGGCAGTCTCTGAATCTCATTTTCACTGATGTCGAGGGTACGCAGGCTTCGCAGCTCCCCCAGGGTGTCAGGAAGCTCCTTCAGCTTGTTGTCTGCAGAGACCCAGATGGCAAACTCAGTGCTCCAGAGCCCGCTGCCACCTCCTGCCACCCGGAAGACATGGGACAGTACGCTGGGAGGCTCTGCCACTTCAGAAGTCAGGATGCCTGACCTTCCCTTCCCATGCCTTTTCTCTTTAATACAGCACCACTATTTCCCCATCCATCATACGAAGAGCTGGCACTCTGTGTAAACAGTCCAGGGGCAGCAAGAGTAAGGTGCAGAGCTTGGCCACAGTGAGGCAAGTCCTCTTTGGAAGATGGTTACTCTGGCATCTTGGCTACTCACTACCTCACTGGGGGTGGGTTGGGGGCCCTGAGCAGGCCACACATCTGAGCCTCATTTTCCTCATGTTAGCTGGGCAAACCTCATCCTCTGCCTGTATCATAGACTTATCAGGCCAGCCACATACATGGGGCCAGCATTATTCAGAGTGTCCCAAGCCACTCAGGGATACTGCAGCGGCACCTACTTCTGTCTTGCCCATCAGTACTTCCCATCACTGAGCTTACCTGTCACTATGACCTGTCTTTTGCCCCACAAGCCTCTGATTCTGAGGGGTCATGGAACTCTTTAGACACACTGCCTCCGGTTGCCATGGGACAGACTGATGTAGCAGGAAGTCAGTCTGGCTTACATCATCACCCTCATACTCAGTGGCTCCCAGGGAGAGCACCCTGTGGATGCTGGAAGGACAGGGCTGGCCTGATTCCGGACTCCCTGAGGATGACATATATAGGGCTTGTGTCACCCACCTTTCACATTAAGGGTCTGCAGCTGAAGCAGGCTCCCGATAGAGCGTGGCAGATGCATCAGTTGATTCCTTTCCACATTCAATACCTAAGGAAGAAAAGAATGATATGAGGAGGTCACAGGACGACAGTGGCTGTCCGCACGCTCAGCCCTGCATCATCCAGGCATGGAATATACCTGCCCATATTTCTTCCTATAGCCCCAAGAGGGAGGTGTAAGTTGTTGTGTCCAAACCCTTGGACACACTCCTATTTGAGTCTTCAACATCTATGCTAATGAAGAGTGCCCAGGAATTTCATGAAGGGAGGGAGAAAGGCTGTCAAGGGCTCAGACAAGCAGTGAGGGTTAGGATATGGTTGGCCCTGCTGAGCAACAGGGAGGTATGGCCCTCAGACCGTGTAGGAGCAGCTACAGACAAAGCATCAAGGAGCCAGGAAAGATCGATATATGTACCTACCACAGTACTGAAATAAAACATTGCTTGTACTATGAAAAAAAATTTATGAAAATTCATCTTTATTTTATGTGTATGAGTACACTGCCTACATGTATATAAGCGTACCACTGGGGATTTATTTTTGGGGGGAGAAGTTAAAGCTATGAAGCCATAAAATACCACCAAGTGCATGCCGAGTCCTGGAAGGGAGACTCTCAGAGCCAGGCTGCACTGATGCCGAGAGCAGCTGGGCCCACCGGTGAAAGCATATCAGAACCTCCCAGCATCATCAAGTCTGTCCTACTGCCTTACCTGTAGGGCTGTCAGCTGCCCTATGTCATCTGGAAGGGCTGTCAGCTGGTTGTCATGGAGATCCAGAACCTACAGAACAAATGTGTCCATCAGGCCCCAGAAACCCAGACTCCAGAGGAGCAGGAGGTGACAAGGCCACCTCCTGCCCTGGTAATAACACGGTGATCCTTCCTCCGGCCCACTGGTTAGCATTCCAGCTCATGATCTTTTATTTGTTTACTTTGTTTGTTTGTTTTTGAGTCAGAGGCCAGATTGGTTCACATAGTAAGTTCCAGGTTAGCCAAGGCTACGTAGGCCTGACTCAAACTGTATCAAACTTGAAGACTCTCTGGATGCCCCTCCCGTTCCCTCTGTGCTGACTCGGCCTAGAACCCTCAGAGGGCAGGTGCTTGGGCTGGTTTATTTACCAACAACACACAGGAGTACCGAGAAAACCACACTGCTCAAGCACTACCCAGACCGTCCTGTGAGGATCAAGCACAACCCAGACCATCCTGTGAGGGCCATGTAGTGTCAATTAACAGAGAACTCTCAAGAAGGGTGTGGGGGCTCAGCTGCCTCTATCCCCCCACCCCCCGGCACCACAGAGGCCCTAATGCCTAGAGAGGGCCCAGTACCTTGATGGTGGCAAGGCTCGAGAGGTTGCAGGATTTGGGAAGCAGGGAGGTGAGATGGTTTGTATGCACAATCAACACCTGTGAGGCAAAGATGAGAGAGTCAGGTTGCAGAAGAACAGCATACAGGGAGGCTAAGGGCAAGATAAGTGGCTTGGCACAGGGCGGCCACGCTGTGCTTCTTGAATGTTTGCTAAACCTGACCCACACTGCAGGGAGGCTGTTAGAACCATGGGCACTTCTGAACCTGACTCAGATGGCTGAAATTCCCAGGGTGAAAGAGAATTTGAGGGTCTAATTATGCCTCCTATTCTGAGAAGGGATCAGTTATCATGAGCGCAGCCTTTCCTGGAGCTAATGTTTCATGGAAAATACAGTAAATAAAGTGCAGTTCTTCAAGGACAGCCATGACAATAAGCTAACTGGTTTAACAGTGTTTAGCCCAGGCTGTCTGTCACGTGGTCTACTACTCAGCCTGTGTCAACCATGGCTATTTCTGTTAGACATTAACTCCTGTTCTGATATTTCACAAGTAAGAATTTCATTTCACTATTGGCAGGGAACACATTTTACCTTTCTGTGTCCAGATCTGGAGGTGTGCACATACCCACCCATATGCACAGTCTAGAACAACCTTCTGAAAACGCTTTCATCCCCTTCTAACTCTGAGTGACTGCCAGAATGCAGTCAATTAAGACACTGGGGGCGGGGAGGATAACTGTATAACAGGCAGACTCCTCCATCACTCATTTAAATCGTGTGACACCAGGACACAGCTATGTCTTCTTCACTCCACAGATGAAGAAAGGAGCTGTGGCCTGGAGATGGCTCAGTGATTAAAGGCACTAACTGTTCCTCCAGAGGACCCAGCAGTTTGGTTCCCAGCACCAGCATGGTGGCTCAGAACCATGTATAACTGCAGTTCCAGAGATTTTAATGGGCTCTGGCCTCCCTAGGCACCACACACGCATGTGGTACAGACACACATGCAAGCAGAATACCCATACATACAAAATTCTAAGTTAATAAAAGAAAAAGACAGAGCTGTGAACATGTAAGGAAGCTAAGTCACAAAGCTAGTGAGAGGCAGAGCCAGGCACGGCCCAGAGTGTCCAACCCCAGAGCCTGCTCTCCTAACTGTGACAACCTATACTGCAGGCCGGAAGGGTGAAGGCAGAGAGAAGAAAGGTGGCCGTGTAGACGATGGCCCCTCTAAGTCCCAGTGGTTTCCCCCAAGCAGATACTCAGTAGGTGAGTCTCTGAGCCATGACCCTGCTCACCTTTTTCTGTAGAACTTTGCACGTTGCAAAAGCCCCAAATGGGATCTAAGAAATGAAAAAGAAGGGTGAGTCCCGGCCCCTGCCAGTCTTGCCTGCTCTCTTAGTGGTGGCACGGGTGTTGGGAAGTGTGGAAGGTGGCGCAGGACAGTAGACCGCGGACCCTGCTAGGAGAGACTGGAGCTGGCGTGTTACCAGCCTCCTCCAACCAGATGGCGGGACATACTCCATGGTGTCAGGGACCTTCAGGGGGTAGAGAATCAGCTCTTCCAGCACCTCAGGAATCTACAGATGTAGTCCCCTTCTTTCCACAGTACTAGGGACTGAACCTGGGGCATCGTGCATGCTAACAAACCCCACCACTGAGTTTTATTCCCAGTTTTATTATGTAGCCTTACAGGCTGACCTTAAACTCATGATCCTCCCTACTTCTGCCTTCCAAATGGAATGCTGGGATTAAAGGTGTACTCCACTACACCTGGCTCATTTTCTAAGTAGGTGCTGACTTCTGGAGAATATGTTGAGGCCAAAAGATCATCTCTATTCTTTTGGACAAGAACAAAATAAAGGAACATCTCTTAATTAGGGCTTCTGGCTGTGTCAATGTGCACACACTCATACGCAGATGAGAGGCTGATCCTGAGTGTCTTACTCCCTACCTTATGTTTCTGAGACAGACTCTCACTGAACTTAGAGCTCACTGATTCAGCTAGGATGGTTGGCCAGCAAGCTCCAGGGAACCGTGCTTACAGGGCAAGTGTTTAATTGCTGGAGCCACCTGCCCATCTTTACTCTTGCCATTTTGAAAGCTGCAGCCCACATCTGTTTATCCCAAGGACACAGGGCCCAATTACATTCACAGCCTTTATACATCCCCAGTTTACCTCAGTGAGTTCACATTTAGAGATGTCAAGAATGTCATCTGCCCCAGCTTCTTTTGCCTAAGAAGAAAAAAGATGTTTATAAATTAGGTGATTTTGAGACAGGGTCTCATGTAGCTTTGAACTCATCATGTGGACAAAGCTGGTCTCCAACTCCTCATCCTCCTGCTTGCTCCTTCCAGAAATTAGCTCTCTGCACAGGCTTGAGAAAAAGGTCTTTTAAAAAGTCAAGTGTTCCAGGCAGTGGTGGTGCACATCTTTAATGGTAGCACTTGGGAGTCAGAGGCAGGTATATCTCTGAGTTCAAGGCCAGTCTGGTCTACAGATCAAGTTTCAGGACAGCCAGGGCTACAAAGAAAAATGCTTCCTACCCCTCCAAAAAAAAAAAGTCTTCAACTCTCTCTGTGTGTTTACAAAAGCTCTGTTAATTCTGTAAGTGTTTCATATTCACGGTGTTTAAGTTCTTAAGAATAGTGGTAACTGGTGTTGCTTTGTTTTCAGCTTTGAAGTTTGTTTGTTTGTTTATTTACTTTTGGTTGTTGTTTGTTCACTATGTGCAATACCTTCCAGGACTCCTTGTTAAGCTGCCATCAGTGGCTGTGCAGGGTACTGCATTGCAGCAGCTCTCTCCTGGTGATACTACCAGCAAGCTCAGCCATCTATGCATCAGAAGATCTCAGGCTATAGCTCAGGCTGACCTGGAGCTCACTCTTTAGCCCTTCATAGCTTTGAACCTGTGGCAATCTTCCTGCCTCTGCCTCCCAAGGGTGGGGATTACAGGTGTAAGCCACAAACGAAACAAAACAAAAAACCAAAAACGCACAAGAACATAAGAAGAGAAACATAGATGTAAGGGGCTGAAAGGGCCCACAGCCAGAGCCTGCTTTTACTGGTCCATTTGGCAGTTGGGCTAGTGGCTGAGGTCCAGCAAGTAGTGCCATGCACTCAGCCTGTGAGGAAGGGCACTCCCATGGTGGGAAGGCACAGCAAGCACCCCTGGCTACACTCCAGGGGGCAGAGGAGGAGCCTAGGAGTCAGAGACCATACACGGTGCCTTACCAGACACATCTGGTACTCCAGGCGCTTCCGAGCCTCCTCACTGGGTTTCCGCTTCCGAAAGAAGAGGGGCATCCTCCTATCTGAGTTCTTCTGGACCCTGGAGCATGGATAGAAGTCAGTACCTGGGAACTTGCAGACAGAATCTGACACTGCAAACAGGAAGCTCAGAGATGCAGGAAGCTGGCCTGTTGGATATGAGTTCCATATGTGCAGGGCTGTCTGCCTCATTCAGGTGAGCCCACATGGCAGGGCTCAACATTCTGTTTTGTTGACAAAGCAATAAACACAAAATAGGGCAGAAAGAACATAAAGCAGACCAAGTGCTCTGGGTTTGGCCTAATTTGCCACTGACCCTCCGTGGCATTGGCATCACTCTCCCTGTGCTGAGCCCCACATTCTCCCTACCATAGGGAAGTTTCCTGCAGGTTCCTTCCAAGGATGTTCTCTGTGGACTCTAGACAGATCCAGCTGATGAGTCACTTCTAGCCCTGCAACTGTCAGAATGGTACCATCCAGACCCAACGGGAAATATCAGTGACTTGGGAGAAACTCAACTACATGAAGACTAAGTGAAATGAAAATTAAAATGCAGTCTTCAGACACCTTGCCACCCTCACAGCTATTATTCACTTGGTTCTCACTATAGCCCCGTGGAGAATCAGATGCTCATGAAGCTCAGTGATCTGGTTGTAGGACTTGGACCACAGAGAAACCAGCCTGGGGCACTTGCCTTTCAAGTCCGGTGATCCTGGGCAGCTTGTGAAGCTCCCAGGATCTCACAGTTCCGCCAAGTTAATCATTCTGTCCTGAACTCAGAAGCTGGGTGCCTATACTTCCAGAGCTGTATGAGGGCCAGCAACAGGAAAGAAGCAATCATCTGGAGGAAATGTGTAACTAACAGCATAGGGTGTGACATCCAACACATCAGCTCTGTCACTTTGGGTGACCTGTCAGAGCCTGTTCCTCATCTGTAGTGTGGAGTGATGTTGCCCATGCTGGGTTGTGTGGGGCTCAGTGATTTCATGTATGTCAGGTTTAGGCCATTGAATCTGACACAGCGCACCACACACAGGACAAAAGGATTAGGGACCATTATAGGTACGAGGGAGAAAAGGGCTAGAGGAGTCTTGCAGTTGAAGACACATCCCTGGTGCATGGGTGTGGGCTGCAGGAAGGGGTTGCCAGGCCTGCAAGGCCAGCTCAGGCTCTTTCCTCACTCACTTGCCGGCACTTCTGAGGAATGATGTAAAAACAGTTCTCCTCTGTCCCTTACAGACCACCTGACTTGAGCCTTCTGCTCACTAAAGACCAGTCCTCCACAGCTCTATTCTCCAGGTCTAGGTATCCAAATGTTCTCTACAATGACTATTTCTCCCCCAAGTCTTCTTCTCTAGTAGTTCTCAACAGGATTCTTTCAAAGCTGGTTTGAACTTCCTGGATGATTCAGTTTGGTTGGGGAGAACCACACCCACCCTTCCCCAGCACGGCTGGCCAGAAGCTGACCTGGCTTTGTGGATGGAGAGGTCCTCCACCGATGTTACGATTCTGGGGTGGACCTCAAGGTAGGCCAATCACTCTGAAGGTTTGGTCATAGATGCAGACCATCGGCCCCAGAAAGCTGTCCTGGAGTCTGGTTTTCTGTAAACATAGGAAGTGAGGACCGAAACTCTAAAACTGAAAATCATGCAGCTCAGGATGTCAGTCTTGAGACTCCAGAAACCAGGGATTGCAGAATTAAGAGTTGTGACTTAGACCCGAACAGTTTTTTCCTATAACTAAAATGCATACAACCGCAGATGCATTAGAATTTAACTAGGATAGCATTGGTCCAGGGGTCCCGCATGACAGGTGCGTATCCCTTAGGGGAGGGGTGGGACCCTGGGCTTGGATTCCAGACTCTAGAGTCACCCTCATGAGAAGGGAAGGTGGAGTATTTACATCAGGAACCAGGACCTCTGGGGCAGCCCCTCTACTCTGACTATTCCGGGGGAAGGTGCTCCGAACACCCACCCCTTCCAAATCCCCAGCTCACCCATACACCCAGCTCTCCAGTCCTCAACCGCGGACGCCTGCCCATAAAAAACAGGGCGGTGAGGGCGTCGCCCAGAGACTGGGCGGAGACAGCGGTTATCGCGAGAGCCGAGATTTCCCGACTATATCCGGTGTGGGCGGGCTGGTGTCTTTCTTTTCCGCTTTCGGCTCGGAGGAGGCAACGGTGCAACTTTCTTCGGTCGTCCCGAATCCGGGTTCATCCGACACCAGCCACCTCCACCATGCCGCCCAAGTTCGACCCCAACGAGATCAAAGTCGGTGCGTGTCCCCGCCGCGGCCGGGCCACGGGTGGAGTCTTTTCCGCCGCGTGCTGTCCCCGCGCCTGGCGGGTCTCCCCTGGGCCTCGGCCTCTTCGTGTGTAAATGGGGAGGGAGTGCCGACGCTCTTGGAGCCTGTGCGCCTCTGGCCCCGCGTGGTCTGCGGCCCGAGGGCAGCGCGCTGGGCGGCCTGCGGCGCGGCGCTTTCCGCAGAGGTTCTAATTCTGCATTTTCTCAGTGTACTTGAGGTGCACCGGAGGGGAGGTCGGTGCCACATCCGCGTTGGCCCCCAAGATCGGTCCTCTGGGTCTGGTAAGTCGTCGCTGCCAGAGAGCTTTAGGCATACTAAGCGTTAGCGCAGACATGTGTATGGCGTTTTGCCTGTGTGTGTATGTACCTTTGGAGGTCTGAAGCCGTCACCACGTGTCTGGTGGGCCACCCTGTGGGTGCTGGGATTCAAACTCGGGTTCTCTGTAAGGGCCGTAGAGAAGTTGCGATAACATAGGGCTGGTACCACACCACAGTTGTCATTGGGCTTGGCAGGCAATGCCTTTCCCCTGAGCTGAGCCGTGTTGCAGCTTCACTCCTGCTTCCCGTGGCCTCTCTAGAGGTCAAGTGGAAGCTCTGACATCAGGTGTATGGCGACAAGAGGTGGTGTTAACCTTGTTCCTGGATGGAGCAGTTCGGTCGGTGTGTGGCTGGTGACATCCTAGTCACTGGCCTATGCTGTTAAAGGAGCATTTTCTGTAGGTAACACATGCAAGCCTGTAGTTTAAAGCTCAATCTGTTTTGCATCCTTAGCCAGTGGAGCAGAGTTGGCTTAGTGAGTGAGACGTGTGGGACCATTGTGGGCAGGCTGGTCTGGACTGGTGCTGGGAGGCTGGAGTGCGAGTTTAAAGGCTGGCTTCAACTTGGGGCATGTGGTAATTGATGCCGTTATTTCTGCAGTCTCCAAAAAAAGTTGGTGATGACATTGCCAAGGCTACTGGTGACTGGAAAGGTCTGAGGATTACAGTGAAACTGACCATCCAGAACAGACAGGCCCAGGTACTTAAATTGCTTGGTGTGGGCGAGGGAATCATGGGTATTAGATCGTACTGCCCTGGTGCAACAGGCAGTTTTATCTTTGTGGGAGGGCTATAAGGCAGAAATGCTTAGGGTGCAAGAATCCATATAGGTTCTAGGGATTTAATTCAGGTCAGGCTCAACAATTTTATTAGCTGAACTATCTTGCTGGCGCCTTTAGCCTGTTTTAGTGGTTGTATTGTTATTGGAGCTTTCCTGGGCTGTGTTCATATCAAGTCTCTTTCACAGATTGAGGTGGTGCCTTCTGCCTCTGCCCTGATCATCAAAGCGCTCAAGGAGCCACCAAGAGACAGAAAGAAGCAGAAGAACAGTGAGTTGATTTTTCCCTTCCCTGGGTCCCCGCTCCAGTGTTTGTTGCTTGGCTGAGGCATTCCACTTGATGAAACCTAGGGTTGGAATGGCTCTTCTCTAGGTGCAGGGATCAAGAACAGTACCCCAGGGTTGATTTATACTGGGCCCTGGGGATTTTAAGGCTGTGGGTTTCAATCCCTAAAGTAGCGTGCCAGGGCTGCTGGTGAGGGCTTGATTTCTGCTAGCCACCCGCCACTGCACCTGACCAGTATTGTTGGCTGGTGCAATCCAGTGGTGAGCTGACAGTAAGCCCCAGCTTTAGGAAACAGGGTTGTCCTACATGTGGATGACTCTGTGCCGAAAGCATGGGAACAGCCTAGAGATCAGTAAAATAAAATCAGGATCTTGACTCAGGTTGGGTACAAGCTTTTAAGAAGCCTTTGTGTTTTCTTTCCTGCAGTTAAACACAGTGGAAATATTACCTTTGATGAGATTGTCAACATTGCCAGACAGATGCGACACCGTTCTTTAGCCAGAGAGCTTTCTGGAACTATTAAGGAGATCCTGGGTACTGCACAGTCTGTGGGCTGCAATGTGGATGGCCGTCACCCTCATGACATCATAGACGACATCAATAGTGGTGCAGTGGAATGCCCAGCTGTAAGTGATTTTGCATGGTTCCCCTTGTTAACCAGGGGGACCCAGTTAGGGTGGGGGGAGCTGGGCTCTTCTGTCTTATGGGGTGAAAATTCTTGGTGTATGTATATTGCCCCATTGTGATTGAAACTTTTCCTCCCTTTCCTACAGAGTTAAGAGTTAAGAAGTAACAAGAGTATTTAAATAAAGAACCATCTGATAAACTGGGCTTGGCTGCTTTTTTGGGCAGGGGCTGCACTGGGATATTTAGTATGAAAATGCTGTTGGAAATCTAGGGAGCACAAAACAATAATGCTGGTGTGGGATGGGCTAACAGCCAAGAAGGAAGGGTGTGGTTAGGGAGGCCCAGGGCTGCCAGGAAGACTGTCTAGTTGAGGTTAGGTCAGTTATGAAAGATTGTGTATACAATGTTCTACCAGCATGTGTGCCTGCACTCTAGAAGAGGGCATCAGATATAGATGGGAATTGAGCTCTGAAGGTAGCAGCCAGTGCTTTCAACTGCTGAGCCACATCTCCAGCCCAGATTAATTTCATGAGTTTCCTCGGACCCATATCAAGTAGCTTCAAAACCACCTGTAATTCCAGCCCTTAGGGACTTGAACCTCTGCTGTGTGAGCACCTGTGCACATGGGGATTCATTCACAAGCACAAACACAAATTTCCAAACGACTAGAAAGCATAGGGTTAACTCAGGTACTGCGAAAACCACCCAAAACAATCGACCATGTGTGGATGGGGCCCATGATAGCTCGGTGTAGGACTGAAGACCCTAGTGAGGGAAACAGGGACTGTTTCAGTCAAGATCTTGATGGCTGACTCTTTGACCCTACCCCATACAAGCCGGGGAGTGACAGACTGGCTAGATCCCAGGGGAGGACATTGCTGCCAGCCCTGAGACAGGATGAGCTGGGGTTGGATGGAAGGGGAGGAGGGAGATGAGGGAGGGAGTGGGAAGGTGGGAGGGAATGAGAGGAGGCTACGCCTGGGATGCAAAGTACTAACCTGTGATTGATATAAAAATAAATTAAAAAAAAGAGTTAAGAGCTGGACACAGGTTTTAGCATAGACCTACTGCTAATGTGCACCTAGCCCCACTATGATGCAGGGAGGATAGTCACACATCTGTTTTGTACTCCAGTGACTTCAAACGCTATTTCACTTTGGTTACAGTTCTTAGAGACATGAGTAAAGATCTGTTTTCCACAAAGAAACCCAGGGTAAGAATCTTGGTCCCTCAGTCAGAAGGGTCTGGGTTGCCTACAGAGGGGCACTGGGTAACAGGCAGATTACGCATAGACCACTCGGGCCAGAGGTCTTCCAACTCCACAGATCCCGCAACTCTTGGCGGTCTGTGGAAAGCGTTCTGGTTGGGACTACCGGCAAGACTGGGCACACTGGAACAACGGCACAGCCCTCCGCCTCTTCTCCCCCGTCCTGCACAGGCTTGCAAGCAGCTTCGAGGACCCCTGCGTCCCTCACCGCCCAAGGGCGACCTCACCCCGCTGCAGGCCGGCGCGCCAAAACTGCGCCACTTCCGGCCATGCGCAGTTCGCATGCCGAAACCTACTTCCGACAGACTGCGCGTGTATCCTCCACCGCAGTCTCTTCCTGGCCGCCAGAAAGGTGGCCCTCGTTGGGTCTTTTACACAGAAGCCCTTTCATGCCTGCCCGTCACCCCAGAGTCCTTTCCTTATCTTTTAGTCTCACCAGGATCCGGATGTGGAACCTCGGGCAGGGAGTGACCAGGATGCCGGGAAGGGTGCTTATCCTGGCAGTGGGCGCTGACATTCAAGGATGTTTCAGTGGATTTTCTCCGAGAACAGATGGCCTTTCTTCCCGCTCAAGTGGTCGGGGAGAGAAAGGAAGAAAACTACCACATGGAGGAAAGCAGCTTGGACCTCACCCCGTTCTGCTGACCGGACCTGTTCAGCCGGCAGGATGAGCTCTGGGGCCCAGGGAGTCACGTTTTTCACTGCTTGGGATGCAGGTCGCCCAAAGAGTATAATTAGCTAGTATGATCTTGTTAACTCCTGTAAGAGCCGCGCGGGTCTTTAGGTTTTCTGACTTTAGTCCTGTGATCTCACTTTTGGCCGCCGAGAGGCAGCAGAGCGCTTCAGGCGTCAGGTGATGTCATTCTGCATATGGCTACTTAGCGGGTGTTAGGTCACTCCAGCGCTTTGCCCATTATTCTGGGAATGGTAGTATGGATGTGGTAAGAAGTAGTTGACAGTTGTGGGTAGTGCAGATTTCTATCCTGGGCTCAATAAAGCTGTGCCTGCTGTACCTCCCCTTTGAGGATACCCACCTGCCCCATTCCGTGTTCTTACAATGCTGACCTGGGCTCCTGGGGGCAGATCCAGGATTGTCTGCTGGAGCTGGCTCTTGGCCTGTGAGAATTAATACTATGATGGGAAGGCACCGGAGACTAAGAAGACCTGATGGACTGTAAGGATCCACAAATCACTGGCATTTAGAAGTGGGTGGTGGCAGAAGTCAGAAGGCAGTACACTAAGAAGCAGGGTGGAGAATAAACCAGGAGAAAAGGTTTTTGACGTTTCAAACTTCAGGCCAGGCTTGGTAGTATGTATCTGGAATCCCACCACTGGGGAAACTAAAGATTGAGAGTTCAAGGCCAGCCTGGTTTATAGAGTGAAGACCTTCCTTGAAAACTTTCAAAGTCCACTGATGCTTCACACTTGTTCTGTCACCTCTCACCAACAGCCAAGTACTTCAGTTCCAAGTACTTTACATACTTCAACACCATGCCATTTGAAGATGAATAACTGGCCCAGAGAGGTTAAGCGACCTGATCCAGGTCACGCAGGCAGTGAATAGTACACTGGAATTCCAGTCAAGCCCTTTCTCCATGCTGCCCAGCTCCTGCCCCCAGATTGCAGGGAGTATGGTTTGAAGCCACAAGGACACGTTGCTTACAGGTTTAATCACCTCTCTGATGGCCTATGGGCCTGACCTTTTGCCTGCCTTCTAGTCTTTCACTGGACCGCTGGCAAAGGTTAGATAATGTGGCCAAGCCACAGTCACCCTTTACAAGGGCCAGTCTTCTGTGGCTGAGAATGGGTGGTCTGAGCAGACAGTGGTGTGGGCAGGCGTGTCGATCCAATAGCTTCCCTCGGTTTGAGGGGCTGTTGCATGGCCTTTGCTGCTCACTCCCTGAGAACTGTCTTGGAAATGAAGGGGAGGTTCTTCTCAGACACAGCCAGTTGTAGCTTATCAGGGTGGATGGGCTGCTCTAACTGTGCGCCTTACTGACCAGCAGCAGCGCCTGTCAGGTTTCCTCTTCTGAAGGTTTACTGTTGATTCATTGTTACCTCCTCAAATCCCCTCACCTCTCATTCCTTTTTAGTGTTTCTTTGCTTCTCCATCCATCTCTACCAATTGCCCTTTCCACTTTTGAGCTCCATCTGTTGTCAATCTCTCCTGTTTCTTTTTATGAAATCTACGTATGACACCCAAATTCTCAATAGGCAGGACACTAGAAACAACCTAAATGTAGACCATGGAATTAAGTTCTAATTAACCCTAATATCCGGTTTACTTAAGCACTGATATGGCTATCCAATGGGATAATTCTACACCCAGTAACTATCTGAGCATCTCTTTGCCAGGAATCAAGTCAGCATGGTAATTACTGAACTGGCATACTTATCTCCATTTCTTCCGTGAAAAATCCCACCGCATGGACTAGAAATATATAAATAGAAACAAATCTATAGTACATCAGGGAGGTGTGTGTGTTGAGATGGGAGACTTATGCCAGGTATTGTAACGTAGCTTGTGGTTCTTCAACCCTAAGCATAAGCATGGAAAAAAACACCAGATAAGTCTGTTGTTTGAGATTGGCTAAGATAACCAGATCACCTGTCAGAGGAGGAAAATAGAAGACAGCTTTCAAAAGTTAAGATCTGCAGCTTACTTTACTTATAGCAGGAAATAAACATGTATATGGAGCTGCCGGAACTCGGGCACTGCAGGTAAGAGGGAAAACAGTTCAGTTTTGGAAAGCTGAAGCAGCTTCTAAAATAAACCAGCCCAGCAGTCCACTCCACACAGAAGATATGTGGGGCAGTGGGGCTCCACCCTGCCTGATAATAGCCCCAAACTGGAAATAGCTCTGTGTCCAGCGGCAACAAGGAAGTGATTGTTGATGCACCTAACCACTTGATGGAGTCCAAAAGTGCTGTGCTGCATTAAAGAAGCCAGGCCTACAGGCCTCAAACTATGTGATTACATCTTTTTAAAACTCTACTGAAAGCATGGCAGAGAGCACAGGGCACTGGCTTCCAGAACCATAGATGCAGGGAGGTGAAACAGGTATACAGGGATGTGAAAGTGTGATGATAGAAGGGTCCTGTACCTTGAATGTGGTGGTGGCTCATATTTGCTATAAATCATTAAAATTTATACTTATAATTGTTTGGTTCTGTTTATGTAAATAATGCCTCAATCAATCTGATTTTTTATTTTCTGTTTTGGTTTTTCAAGACAGGGTTTCTCTGGGTAGCCTTGGTTGTCCTGGACTCTGTTTGTAGACCAGGCTGGCTTCAAATTCACAGAGATCCACCTTCCTCTGCCTCCTGGAGTGCTGGGATTACAGATCAATCTGATTTTCAAATGGTGGAAATGTATTTCCTTAGAAAAGACAGAAGAGGCATCCATCCCTTTAAACAGCATAAACTGCTATGAAGAAGACAGAGAGAGGGGCTGGAGAGATGGCTCAGTGGTTAAGAGCACTGTCTGCTCTTCCAAAGGACCTGGGTTCAATTCCCAGCACCCACATGGCAGCTCACAACTGTCTGTAACCCCAATTCCAAGGGACCTGACACCTTCACACTAATGCACATAAAAAATAAAAATTAAATAAATTATTAAAAAAAAAAGAAGACAGAGAGAGTAGGAAAAAGTAAGGGCTGGAGAGATGACTCAGTCAGAATAAAATCCTTGTTCTGCAAGCCTCGGGACCTGAGTTTGGATCCCGAGGTCCCACATAGAAAAGCTGGGTACAGTCACTGGTCAGCAGCAGCAGCCATTTCCTGAATCTCGTGCTTGCCTCTGGGCTGGGGTCGCACTGTCAGCACGCTTGGGTCATCACGTGCTGACTCACTCTGCAGTTCTCAGGCCCAGTCAGCCCCGTGCAGTAACTCTCTACATCCTGTCTCCATGGCTTTCCTCTGGAGAACTCTGCCTCATACAGAAGACCTGGGTCACAACACCCAACAGCTCACTCAGCTTCAGTGACACAGAAGAATATGTCAACCCAAAAAGTTGACTGTGATTGTGCTCAAGGATCCTTCATTAGGAGAGAGTATGTTCTCATAATCCTTAATAAAAGTATTAATAAATTGAAATTTATTACTAGATTAAAATATCCTTAAGAAATTAAAATTGCTTTAAAGCATGACTGGCAAAGCAAAATATTTGTAGAAGATAAAGTGAAAAAAACAAATCCAGAGCACAGGGGATGGAGAGATGGCTCACAGATTAAGAGCACTGGCTGCTCTTCCAGAGGACCCAGGTTCAGTTCCCAGCAACCATATGGTGGCTCACAGCCATCTATAATGGAATCCAGTCTGATGCTCTCTCCTGTCCTGAAGGCATACATGCAAATACAGCACTAATATATATAAATAAATCTAAAAAAAAAAAAGATTAGAACCCACAAATCCAGAGTACACAGCAAAGGCACAAAAAAGGTGTCAGTGAAAGTGGGTGTGGAGTTGCATGCGTGGGACTGCAGCCTCAGACACTGAGCTTTAGGTTGGCCTGGGCTGCTAACAGAGCAAGAACTTTACCTCAGTGTCCTTCCCTGAGAATCTTCAATGAAAAACGGAGAGAAAAAGCATCAAGGCAGGGAGAACAGTGTCCATTAAACAGTCCAGACAGTGGGGGGGGGGGAGGGGAGGGTCGTGGTAGCAACCTGACAGAACAAGAAGGAGCAGGGGGAGTCAGGGGCTGGGGCAGAAGAATCAAAGAGATAGGAGAAGGACTACAGAGTGAGACTGTCCCCAAAATTAAAAAAAAATCATAAGCAAAAACAGATTTACAAGTGTATTCTTTCTTGTCCAATTTGAGATTGTGAAGGCTACAATAGTGTTCCACCCACAGGGTTAACTGGCAACACAGTTTCCATCAGCCACCCTGGCTTTGAAGCCTGGAAATTTGAGGTCAACCCCTGGGGCCAAAGCTGTCTTCTGATCTCCACATATGAGCTACGACACAAGTGCCTCCCAATAAATAAATATAAAAAAATAAAATAAATCTGGATGGTGGTGACGCACACCTTTAGTCCCAGCACTAAGGAGGCAGAGGCAGGTGGATCTTTGTGAGTTTGAGGTCAGTCTGGTCTACAGAATGAGTTCCAGGACAGCCAGGGCTACACAGAAAAAGCTTGTCTTGAAAGACAAAACAAAACAGAACAGAAAACAAACCTATAATATACAAAGGACAGCGGGGGCAGGGGAGATACATGAGGACCTCAGCTGAGATTGCAGCTCGGAACGCTAGGCAAGAGGGCTGGTGAGACCACTTGGTGGAGATCAGGGTCCCAGGACCCACGTGGTAGGAGAAAACCAACTCCTGCAAGTTGTTTTGACTTTCACTTGTGTGCTGGGGATCACAAAGTCCCACAGAATAAATAAAATTCAACCTGAAAAGCTGGGCATGGCAGCTGTGCCTGGGGGGCGGGGCAGACACTAGACCCCCGGGGCTTGCTGGCCATTCTATGAACTTCAGGTTCAGTGAGAGACCCTGCCTCAAAAATTCAGGGGGGTGATGATTCAGCCTCTACTGAGCTTGCAGAGGACCAGAGCTCTATTCACTGCCCGTAATCAGGCAGCTTACAAGTGCCTGTAACCCAATCCCTAAAGAATCAAATACTGGGCTAGATATATCTTCAATCACACACACACAATTAAGTCTTTAAAAAGGTGGAGCAAAATTAAGGGAGATACAGTATCTATATCTGGTGTACACACACACACACGATCAAACACACATGTTCACATGTACATTACATCCCCACACAAAAATAAAAAACAGAAAACAAATGACAGCAGATGGCTGGGAGGCACAGCATGGTCCTAGAGTGTTTGGCAAGCCAGCGCGCACCTGGCTTTGTGCTCAGTCGCCAGCAATGGGAAAGGAAAAACACAGCGGGAGAGTGTCCCACCACTTGAGGGGCAGTGAAATAAAGCCTTTCAAGGCATTCAGGGACAGATTATTTCCTTCACACCTGGCCTGAGAGAGACTTCTGAGATCCTGAAAGGTGGTCACTCTGTGAAGGTTTCAGAAAATTAAACGGGCTCCAAGGAGCAAGAAATACTTGTTAACCCAACAGTTCGCAGATTGAAAACCTAGGACCACAGCTTCTCAGGTTGGCCAGAAAGACAGAGTGACACTTAGGGAAGTGAGGCAGAAGGATTGCGGTGTGTCCCAGGCCAACCTGAGACACATTAGGATATTTTAGACTAGCCTGGGTTACATCTTAAAAAAAACAACAAAAACAACCAACCAGGCACGATGGTATACACCTTTAATCCCAGCAGGAGGATCTCTGTGAGTTCTAGGACAGCCTGGTCTATATAATGCATTCCAAGAGAGCCAAGGCTACACAGTGAGACCCTGTCTCAAACAAATACTTCAAACGAATCCCACCAACAGCTAACATAGTGCAAAGAAGAACTGTTTAGAAGACTGGTGAGGATTACAATGTTTCCTAAGGGAAAAAAAGTCAGGTCTTCACTAAGGCAAAGCAAAAGACTGCCACCTTAAATAACAGACAGTGAAAGTGGGTACGGGGTGGTGGGGGGGCTTGCTACAGAGCCACAGTCTTACTTGGGGCTGCCTCTGGGAAAGGACAGCTTTTTCATGCGGGTACCCAGCAGATGTCTGGCTGCTGGACGAATCGTGTTAATGCTAACATACTCCTCTAACTTACTCCAGTGAGTATGTACTGACCCATGACACAACCGACCTGCAAAAGACTTTTGGCTGCGTTAAAGTTGAGCAGAGAGAGGTGTTTTATTTTCTGAAACTTAACAAGATTTGGTGGCTAATGACCCAGGATGCTGAGCCCAGGAAAGAGCTGGAAAGAGCCTGCCCGTGATGGATACGCTGGCTCACCCTAAGGTGAATCCACAGGCTCTCCAGGCAGGGCTGAGGAGGGCTCGCTTGACTAGAACATTCTCTTCTCCACCTGGGCTCACATAAAGAGATCACGACTTTGTTTCTTGGACCAGCCTTTATGTCACTAAGTTCCTTTCTGATCCCACGGTCTAGTGAGGCACAGGTAGCTGCTTAGGGCCCAGGGCCCCCAAGACCTCCAGCCAGAAAACAGGAGCCAGGAGCCCTCAGGGTGCTTCAGCCTCGTCAGCCTTAGGACTAAAGAAGGCTGCAGAAACTAGACCCAGAATCTGGTGAACCTCATGGTGTACGTCTGGTTTGTGATCTGGACAAGGAGGATCCAGAGGCCTGAGAAGTCAGGGTTTGGGGCTCCAGGCTCACACTGGGGTGTGGCTTGGCAACAGGCTAATCCACTCCTCCTGAAACCCAGAGTAAGCCCAGCTCAGGGCTGCCAGTCACAGAAAGGGGTTGTCATCGTCTCTCAAAATGGGCTGTGATTTGTTCCAGAGTCCTGCCTTTAGTCTCAGGGACAAAGGTCAACGTGAAAAGGACACTGAGGATACAGAAGGCAGCGGTGAGCCAGAAGGCACCATAGGGCTTGAGGATCTCCTGCAGAGAGGGGAAAGGCATGTGTGGAATAGCCAGAAGTCAGAAGGCCCTACACAGGCCAGGAGCACCCCGACTACATCCTGCCCTGCCAGGCCTGGCATGTCCCTGGAACCCAGATGCGTAGGGATAACTGACCACCACCCAAGGTGATGTGTGCCTGGGAAATGGTAATGCTGTGCCTGCCCTGAGATCAGAAATGTCAAGGGAGAGCTTGGTTTCTGGGGCTTGCTGCCATCGCTCCTCTCCCTTACTCTACATCTGTAGCCTCCAGTGTCCCAGGGTCCCAGCGCTGTGAGTTCTCTGTGTGATGAGTAACAGTCGCTCTTGAGAGAAGGTGGAGTGATGGGGTAGGGGTGAGTCTGTGACCCTGCAAAGTCTCCATTCCTCAGTTCCTTGCAGGAGAGGACACCTTCTTAAAGCCCTTCTTGTAACCTCTTCAACAGGGTACTCCCCTGGGTCACCTCTTTCTGAGCATCTCTCCCCAGGTCCTTTGCTGTTTGCACCTCCCACATTCCATGGTGCTCCTCTGCTTGCCCTCTTCTGGGCTTTCTGGGCACCCCATCTGCCTGAGTGTGTCTGGCTAGCTGGGAGTCCATGCCACCCACTGTCTTGTCATGAAATGGACCCTGTTCAACTCAGTTGTTGCCATTTCTGCATGAACAGGCTTGAGCATGGCAGATACCAGGAGATTTGGAGGGCACCAGTAACTGGACAGAGGGCATGCTCATCTGCACCAGAGGCTGGGAAGCCAGCAGGCATGAGACACATCGGCATCAGCTAACATGAGGGAAATGAAGTGTTGAATGGAACTGACCTTCAACCTAGGAAGATGTATCCTCATCCCAATACAGACTGAAGACTTAGGGGATCACAGACTAGATTCCTTGTTTTGTCTAGCCTCTGGGTCCATGTCACCCCTGAGACGGCATTGTTCCAGGCATGAGGGGACCTCAGTCTACATTTGAGGTCATGGACATGGAATCTCTGGCAATAAAGTAGTTTTGAGGCATGCCTTTGCTGACAATGTAAGGGTAAAGCATGGACCTGCACTCACCATGACGCTGCTGAACTCTTTCGTCACCAGAAAGGCCATGAACCAGTTGGTGAGGACACAGATACCGGTAGCCACACCTTTGACATGCAGAGGAAAGATCTCGGACATGAGGAGCCAGGGGATGGGTCCCCAGCCCACCGCAAAGCCTGTGGGGGGAAGCAGTGTTAGATACAGCACGCACACTAGGCTCCTCCACTGTCTGTTTCCTAGCCTGTAGGCATTAGGGGTCCTACCAGCTCTCAGCCCTGCAGGGAGGCCTTGGGCCTGTCCCTTCCCTTTTAGGCATCAGGACAAGGATGGGACCTGCTTGCAAACTGTCATGGAGATTATGTGAAAGGATTTAGCTCAGTGCATATGGTCAGAGTCATATGCACAGAAGTCATGCTCCTTGGGGCAGACCGGTTGACTTTCCCCATCTAAGACTAGATTCGAGGCTGAGTGCTATTGAATGTGGCATGGTGGGACAGCAACCCTCATGCAGCTGCTCTTGAATCCCTTCTTACCAGCAATGAAGAGGCACATGCTGCCTATAGCCAGCCAGGCCAGCCCCACATGGATATCAGCAGGCTCCGCCGAGATGGGCGCCAGGAGGCCTACATGGGAGGAGTTGCTGGGGCCACTCTGGATCAGCTTGAAGTAGGTACCAAAGGCACTCATGCTGAATACCATGATCACACCTGAAGGCAAGAGCTCAGGCTACACAGGACGCTGGGGACATGGCAGCATCTCAGTGTGGCTCTGAGAGAGGCAGGCCAGGCTCAGCAGGCCATGGAAGCCCCATACTGGCCAGCACTCCTACCCTGCTTTGGACCTCAGACCTCAGCAAATGCTGGGAAGTTCCCAAGCAGTCTCCCACCTGCATAGGAAGGAACAGCAACAACGGCGTTCAACCCCACACCCACAGTGCCAGTCATAGCTCGCCAGCGGGTACCACAGGTGTATAGGCCAAAGCCATGGCCCTTTCCCCATTTCAGAGTGGGAAATGGAGACTTTGGCACGGACGGTCACTTCCTCAAAGAACCAGTTATTCCACTTCTCTGGCCTTGTCTTCCCATGTGAGCCAGGGAAGCTGAGCCCTCTCTGCCAGGCCTTACCTGACAAGGCCAGAAGCAGCCTCCGCCCTGCTTTGTCCATGATGAGGGCTGCCACGGCAGTGAACAGGACTTGAATGATGCTCACAGTGACTGAGGCCAGGCTGCTGTCCTGAGGGAGGGGACAAGCTAGCTGAGACAAGTCCTTCCCTCCCTCCCTGGCTCTGAGATGGGTCATAAAGCCCTAGGCTCCAGGGGGCTAATCCTACATGTGGCACGAAGAGGCAAGCTGGGGAGAAGCCTCTTACCTTGAACTTGGCCTCCTCAAAGATGGTGTTGGCATAGAACATGATGGCATTGACCCCTGACAGCTGCTGGAAGGCCATGAGTGAAATGCCGATGGCGAGGGGCTTGTAGACGCCAGGGCGCCTCACCAGAGCCAGCTGGAAGCCCTGCCACAGAGACAGCCTGTCCGTGCTCTCTCCTGACCTGAGGACCCTTCTCTGAGACCAGACGCCTACGGGGAAGGTTGAGCCTCGGCTTGCTGTCCCCACCCCACCTGTGGCCCTGAGCGTGCAGAGGGGGCCTCCTTATGTAGAGGGCAGCGGTGGGAGGCTGAGCACTCCAGCGCCTGGGCAAAGAATCCTGTTCCCCGAGTGCCAAGCACTTTTGTGACTCGAGGGCTCGCCTCCCGCTGGGTGAAGCAGTACCCGCTGCAGCCATCTGCACAGATCTCAGCACTGCTGTACACGAAGGCACCAAGGCTCAAAGACTGCCAGGCCGCACAACTGCAAAGCACCTGCGTGCTACCGACTCTGGAGACTCCCCTGCCTGCGGCTTCCATTAACTCTAAGCCCTCACCCATTTCCCCTGGAGGGCCTGGCTCTTCACTTGTGAGGACAGTAGGAACTAAGTGGGGCTCCAGCTGGGTCAGACAGGACAGCACTGGTCCTCACTGAGAGTGGAGGGGTTCTGCCACTCAGATGTGTGGTCTGGGGAACAGGCTATGGTCTCAGCCTCTCACCTGGTGCTCAGCCCGAACCGGGGGCTCTTCCCAGCCCTCCTCAGAGCCCCACAGGAACCGTAGTGCAGCCATGGCTTCCTGGTGCTGGTGTTGAGTCAGGAGGAAGTGTGGGGTCTCGGGCATGCAACACATGAGCAGCAGCATGAGGGTGGGGGCCACACAGCCCAGCACGGCCAGCCAGCGCCACTCTAGGACCCAGCCTACAGAGGCAGATGGCAGGGCCAGAGTGAGCCAGCCTAGGCCCCCTGCAAGCCCCAAGACTCACTCCAATGGTGGGCACCTCACTGCCTCTGCCCAGCTGCCCCCGTGTTGGTTAAAGGGGAAACTGTTGCTACTCAGATTGTTCCATCAGGACATCATTAGGTGACATCTAAGGGAAATACAGATGGACTGCACAGTTGAAAGATGCCCATTGCCAGGCCATGTCTTGTAACTATGGTAACATTGCAGTGTACTGCTGGTGTAAACCAAATGCTATGCTCTTAGTCATGTCAAGGCATGGACACTGCAAAATACTAGACAACAGTTAGAAATGACTGCTATTGCTTTGATGCATTTGCTATATTATATTTAAAGTAATTTTTAATTTATTTTTGTGTGTATGCACCCATGCATGAGTGTGGAAGCCAGAGAAGGGCATCTTATCACCGTCGGCCTTATTCCCTGGACAGAGATGTTTCACTGAATCTGCCGCTGGGCCGGTCAGCAGGCCCCAGCATCCTCCTGTCTCTACCCAATCCCAGAACTCATGACCACATTTAACTTTTTGTGTGGGTGATGGGGATTTGAACTCAGGTCCTCGTGCTTGGGTAGCAAGCCTTTCAACTTCTGAAACTATTTCCCTAGCCTTATGTCATACTTTTATCGTAATTTTATCCTTTAAATTTTATTACATTATTCAACTCTTTTGTGTGAGGCGGCATAAATGAGAATGGCCCTCACTTGCTCATGTCTTTGAATACCTGGTCCCCAGCTGGTGGAACTGGGAGGTGTGGCTTATCGGAGGAGGTGTGTCACTGGAAAGTCCTTGCAGTTCCCAGTTAGTTCTCTGCTGAGGGCTTGTGGACTGAGAGATGTGAGCTCTCAGCTACTGCTCCAGCACCATGCCTACCTGCCTGCTGCCCACCCCCCACCATGATGGTCATGTATCTTCTGGAACTACGAGCCCCCAATTCAATGTTTACTCTTTATAAGTCGCCTTGATCATGGTGTTTTACCACAGCGATAGAAAAGTAAGACACAGAGTCTGTGCGTGCATGGTACAGCACTCATAGGTCAGAGGTCAGCCTGGAGGAGTTGGTTTCCTTTAGCAATGAGGTAGCTTATAGCTGTTCCTCAAAGTCTAATGACTGAGGCATTATTGTTCCTACCATGTTACTTTTTGCAGTCACAGTTAATTCATACCAGAGGGTCAAAAGGACTCTGCAGGATCAATGCAAGGCAGTGTGATGAAGATGGACTGGAGGTGACACTGGAGTCTATGGACACCGCCTATCTCCACACCATGGTGTCAACACCTGTGCCCCGTGGGGGCTCTGGCTTGCTGCAGGACTCCTAAAGCAGCCAAGCTGCTGGGAAGACAGTGAAGAGCCAGGATGACAATACTGAAGGCTAGGTTAAGCCTGTCAGCGCTAACCCCCACCCTACAGCTCTTAAGCCATCTTTTAACAATTCTCATTGGGGACGTGCTATCAGGACTTTTCATACCCTATTTATCTCCTGGCTCCAACAGCCCGGGAGACTTAGCAGTGGGGAACTGAGGCTCCCAGGGGCAGTGAGACACAGCAGGTGGCGACGTGTTAGCTTTGAAGGCTGTCCTAACAAGGAGACACTTGCTGAAATCTCCTCAGGCCACCAGTTCTACCCCTCATATCTGGGAAGCAGCTCTTCATGTGACATTCTCCTGGCTGAGAACCCAGTGATAATGTGCTGAGACTCCAGTTCTACTGAGCTAAAGCGTTTCTCCATACTCCACCGGTCCTTGCACTGGAACCCTCTACTGAGTCTCTCCACAGTGCGGTGGGCTTCTGGGACAAAGAAACCCCCTGATCTAGTTCTCCCTGGCACCCAGTTACCAGAGCCCCCCACACCAAACTCCCAGGAGGGTGGCTGAGAACCTGGCACCTTGGCCAGCAGCAGCAGGCAAACTCCTGCCTTCGACAAACCCCAATTTCCAAAGCGGCCACATCACCATTAATGGGGATCAAAAGACAGTACACAAATCTACCTGCCACGTAGGCCAAGAGGATGCCAGTGACAACCATCAGCTGCACACAGGAGCCAAGCAGTCCTCGGACGGCTGGGTAGGCAATTTCCGAGATATACACCTATTGGTAGTTTAAGGTGAGACTTTACTTGGTCCTTTAAACAGAAAGGTCTAACTGTGCTAGGTCAGCAGAGCGCCCTTCCCCGTTTTCTGTGGATTTTAAAAGAGGGCTGTGGGTAATGGTTTGTTGCTGCTGCTGCGTGTGTGTGTGTACGTGTGAGCAAGGGGAAGGAGGAGTGTACAGAGCTTCCTTAAACTCATTTTATTCTTTTGAGAAAGAGTTTCATGACGCCTCACCTAACCTCTAATGAACTGAGGATAGCCCATTACACATTTAATATGCACAAATGTGGTCAGCTCTAGGTGCTACCCAGGACACTGAAAATGTCCTTGTTCAGCCTACTTCTACCAGGGGCTGCCATCACTTGTCCTAAGCTCAGGGATCACTAGGCATCATCATACCAAGGACATTCCATGGATGTCCATGGAATTTTCTAGAATATTCCATACCTTATGCCCGTGATTAGCCTAGTTAAAAACAAAATCTACAGATCTGCAGCCTCCGCTCTAGCTCCTTCACATTTCAAACAGATGCAGAGGGGATGAGTATGAGGCCACAGAGGGCAGTGAGGGATTGGTGGTCCTCCAAGTGTGTGGCCCCAAGTTGCTGGTGATCTCAGTTACCAGGATCAGTCCTTCCAGAGACCATGCCTGGGACAAGCAGCTTCCTGTGCAATGGACACCACCATCCCAGGACTCAACCTTATATTACAGGTGAGCAAATGAGGCCTATGCCCAGGTAAGTGATCCAGGTGTGTGGGCTGCAAAGTAATGTAGCCTTGTGTTAGGGGCTGGCTGCAAGCAGTGACTGGAGCCAGCAGTCTAGCCCAGGGACAAACTAGAACAGAAGTGCCTTGTTAACAAGAAAATAGGGGGGCTCTAGTTATTACTGCTAAGCATTTAGGGATATCATCATTTGTAGAGTTAAAAGAGGCACAACTAAGGGCAGACAGGCCATGAGGAATGACTTAACTGCTGCCTAGCCGCCCACTGCCTGCCAAAGGTCATCTAGCAGGCCCAAAACACTCACCGGTGCCACTAGTGAGGCGACTCCACAGGACAAGCCGGTGAGAAGGCGACCCCCGAGTAGCATCCACAAGTCCTGGGCCGCGGTGATGATGGCAAAGCCGGTCACGAAGGGCACGGCGCAGAGCAGGAGGCTCAGCTTGCGTCCCACACGGTCCACGAGCCAGCCGCCCAGTACGCCCCCTGCCGCAGCGCCCAGGGTCACGATAGCCTGGGGACCCGGACGAGCTGAGGAGGAGGCCACCAGAGGCCAGGGGCCCTGACCCCTCCACCCCACCGCCCGCAGCCTCAGAGGAAAGAGAATGAGGACGACCCTGGGGTGCGGCGGTAAGTAGGGACTCCCCCGCGGGCTCACCCCGAACCAGGAGGCCGCACTGTCTCCGAGGCGCAGGGCGGGGGGCGCGGTGCTCCGCAGGCTGGGGATGGCGGGGGAGCTGTAACCGAGGGCGAAGCCGGAGCTGAGCGGGCCCAGGGCGGCGGCGAAGGCGGCGACGAAGACCTGGCGGCCGCGGGGAGCGCTGCGGGTACAAGGCGGGGCGTGAGCGGCGTCGCCGGGCGTGAGGGAGAGGCCGCGGCCCCCCGGAGTCCGCACCTAGCTCCCGGTGGCCGCAACAGCGGCTGCGTTTCCTGGGGGTCCTCGGGCGACATGTCGGCGGCAGCCGAGGTCAGGACCCGCGAACTGCCGAGGCTCGGGCGAGCGCCGCCTCCGCGGCAGGAGTGACCAATGGGACGCCGGGACCCGCCCCCAGTCGGAGCGGACCAATGGGCGCGCAGAGCCGGTTCGCGGTGGAGCGCGGGTGGAAGGCTTGGCCTCCGGGACTAGGACCGAGTCAGCCACTGAGGATGGAGAAGGTCGTTGGGTGTTTCAGGTGTGCGTTGTGTGCGTGTGTTTTCTTTCTCCTTAGCATCTACGGGGGCGGAGGCGACAGCACGCCTGTGCAGGTCAGAAGTGAGCTTTCCCGAGTTTGTGGATCCTCCCGATCTGAGGGAGGTCGTCAGGCCTGAGGCAAGCTCCTTTATCAGTTGGCCCACGTTTTGATGGTTTCATTTGTTTTTATTTTTCTATTTTTACTTTAGAGTGTTTGTGTGAGTGTTTTGCTTACATGTATATATGTGTGTGCCATGCGTGTCTGATGCTTGCGGAGGTCAGAACGCATCAACAGATCCTGTGGACCTGGAGTTAGAGGTTGTTGTGAGCCGCCACGTGTGGGCGTGCTTGAGACCTTGGCCTATGCCCTCTGCAGGAACAAGTTTTCCTAAGCATTGAGACATCCCCTCCAGACCTTATATTTTTAATTTTTTGTGGAGCTCTCCCTCAATCTAGCCTCCCCTAAGGAGGGTAGTAGCCGGTCAAAGATAAGCCACTTTGGGCTAGGGCAAGACTTCCCTCCCTTACTACCTACAGTTCCCTGGAATATGGTCAGCCATTCCTCCTCAACCTTGACTTCTGCCTCAGAGAGCCTCAGGGTGAAAAGGCTCCAAGCAGAGTGTCTTGGGCCATCTGTCCCTCTCCTTGGATTTTCTGAGATTGACTGGTGCTTCCGGGGGCAGCTCACTTTCATCATGAGTGCTACAAAGTCTAGGACCCCAAGATGCTGAGGACCCTGTCAGGCAAGGTCCTGCATTCCAGAAGTGGGAGAGGAACTTTGTGATTTTCTCGCTCCCTGGTTGCCCCATGGATAATTCCAAGCCTTGGGACCATCTTCATATTATCTCTTCATCTTTCTCCCTCCTGAGTCTCCCTGTGGTTGTATGCCACCACTGCTTTCTGCTTAATTGCTGCCTAACACTTTGTAGGCAGGCAGCTCCATGGTGCCGATGTAATTCTGGAAAGCAGCAATGAGAAGCACCTACTTCATCCCGGTGCGTAGGTGTCTCCGTCTCTAGAGTTGCGAGCAAGCTAAGCATTCAAATACCAGTCAGGACAATGGTTGGACATTACTGCAGTCACCCAATTTTAGCAATCAGCATTTTCCAATCTCGATCACAAGACTATCCTTCAAGGCAGGCAGCCACCTGTTTGTGCTTCTAAAGGTCTCATGCTTGGTGATAAATTCTTATCACTGCTTTGTAATCACCTGCTCTTTTCTTTCCCAAAGGATGGGAGCGCCTTTGGACAGTAGGTTTTCTGGTGTCTGCAGAGTAAATGCCACGGGCAAATTGCATCTAGACCATGAACTTTGTAGCTGAGCCAGTGACACAGAAGAGTGGTTTATGTAGAAGGGATGCCCCAGTGAGCCCAGCCTTGCACCACACTTCTGAGCCATGGGCACTTATGAACAACTGGCCAGTGGTCTCCTTTCCCTAATTTGCCAAGTCATTGTTGCTAGAGAAGCCTTACCCCTTTTGTTTTATGAGCAAAGCAACACCAGCATGGTGGGTCAGGTCCCTCTCTTGCCTCCTCTGCATCTCTCATACCCTCTTCTCTCTCTGTTTCTTTCCCTCCCTCTCTCCCTTCCTCTCCTTCCTCCTCCCTCTCTGTTTGATTTTGTATAGCCTTGGCTATCCTACACTTGCTTTGTAGACCAGGCCGGCCTCAAACTTACAGAGATCCACCTGCCTCTGCCTCCCCAAGTGCTGGGATTATAGGCATGCGCCACCATGCCTGGCCATACCCTTGTCTCTTATTTGGTTATAGTTGGCCTTGTTACTGCCCTTCTGGAAGAATAAATATAGGCTTGGATTTTTTCTTTTCTGTTTCATCAAGATATAACAACAAAAAGGACAGGAAAAATACAGACACACGCTCATTAATTGGTAAGACACACGCGCACACACACACACACACCAGCCAGCCAGGAGCCAGGTGTGTGGCACCTGTCTCCCACTTAGCACCTGGGAAGTGGGAGAGTCAAGAGTTTGAGGACAGCCCTGGCTGCCGGAAATTGTCTGAACATCCCCTTCCCTAATCCTAAAACAAAACACCAGCTAACCCCAACTGACCAGAAGAATTTAGCCAGCCTCTGAGGGGCACACCAGGCAGGGAGGCAGCATTCTCGGGGACTAAGAAAACACAAGTTCAAATCATCGACTCTTTTGCTCTAGTCTGTTTCCTCACCTTAGTAGTGGGCGATGGGTCTGGAAGACACTCAGTTGGTTTGCTTGCTTTGCAGGTGTGAGAACCTGGGCTTGACTCTCTAGCATTCTTGCAAAAGCTGGGTGTGGTGGTGCACGTCAGTAATCTCAGTTGGGGAGGTGCATATAAGTGGTCCTGGGGCTCACTGGCCATCCAGCCTAGCTGAACTGTGAGCCCTGCCAGATCTAGTGAGAGACCCTGTCTCAAAAAACAGTCTGAAGCTCTTGAGGAACAACACCTGAAGCAGGTCCACTCTCCATATGTAAACACACTTACCTGCCCATAAGCCCCCACCATGAGAAAGGCCAGAATAAACCTAACAAAATGTAGTGTGAAGTTGTCTCTAAAGCTAAAGAGTATCTAGGCACCTTCAGTCCCATGGATCATTCTCAATCATGCTCAATTGTTGTACAGAAGGGGCTTGGGAGGGAGGCCCTCCAAATGGCCTTCAAGGATGAAGAAGCCAAAGCTCTAACCTCTGGCACATGCCATGACATCAGAACTCCTTGGAACTGCTTTCTCATGGGCTGACGATGGGGCCATATGGGCATGGAGAGGAATCAACTGCTAACCAAAGGTCACCCGTGACCTCTAGGCAGGGCTGCTGTTTCTCTATTTCATTTATGTCTGGCTCAGCCTGCATTATTTACTGCTCACCTTGCAGGAGGGTGCTGGGGTAGGCATTTAAAAATCAGATTTTGCAGAGGACCTGGGCTGGGTTTGCAGGACCCACTTTGGACAGCTCCCAAGTGCCTACAACCCCAGCTCCAGCGGCCCGAAATGTCCTCTTTTGGCCTCTGTAGGCGAGTACATTCATGTGCACATACACACAGACACACACTGAAATACATAATTAAAACATCTTTATGAAATCATCTGTATAACACTTATAAAATTAATTTTTATAAGTGCTGTCCATGCATGTACGCATGTGCACCACATGTGTGCCTCCTGCCCTTGGAGACTGGAAGAGGGCATTGGATCTTCTGGAACTGCAGTGAGGAACGGTTGTGAGATATGGTGTGGGTGCTGGGAATCAAGCCAGGGTCCTCTGAGAGCAAGCGCTCTCCACCACTGAGGCACTTCTCCAGGTTTCCACCTCCTTATCTCAACATTCTGATGTATCTTTAAGAGGAAGGATAATCGCGAGGTTCATATGAAAGAACAAGGCAGGGACTTGGAATTCAGCTCAGCAACAGAGCCTGTTTGCCTAGCCCATTTAAGGCCTTGGCTTCCATATCCAATACCAAAAAGCAAAACAAAAAAGTGAACCCACTCAAGGGAGGGACTCTGAAAACTCAATGACAAGAATGCACTATGTCCTCAGTTACAAGATAAATGCACCCTAAGACTTTGACAGGGTCCTTTGCCTTTTTAAATTGTTTGAAGCCAGAGGAGGAGGAAGCAGAGGACTTCATTCATCTTTCCCAGGTCTCCAGGCAGGAGCGCAGCAGGCTCCAACCCTCACCCCAGTGAACACAGGCAGCAACAGGGCCAAGGTGCAGAAAGAAAACTTATTTATAGTAAAATTAAAAAGCAGCATCTTTTCTTCAAAAAAGAAACATAGTATGTGACATAAGTTAAAATTTACGAAAAAATAATTTCCATCTAAATCTATAAAATATAAGAGAAGGGTTGCAGAGGATAAGAATGAACATTTTTGATTTATTCAAAGTTTTGATCTAAAACTTCAATGAAATCTACTACCTTTATTACAAGGGGACTGACGGTTCTTGAATGGAAAGAAACAAGGGTCAAGAAAGATGGCATTGGACACCGCAGAGTGACCCAAACTGGCTGAGGGCGCAGGAGGTTTGGTCCAATAGATCGCTGCCTGGCTGAAGGTGCACTTTTTTGAGACAGGACGTTGGAACTGCTTAGACAGTATAAACCTGCATAGGAAAACTAAGGATGGCCAATGACATACAGACTCTACTTCAAATCAATGATGTCTTCCTCTGAGGAGGCCATGAGCTGGAAGGGGCTGCTGCCTGAGCCTGGGCTGCCCTCTTTGTCCACGACAGGGTCCTGCTCAGAGCTCGTTGAGGGATTACGGCCATCAGGATTGGCTTCAGAAGCAGGGCTTTCCAAAACTCCTGATGGGATCCTGGAAGAGAGAAGCTACCGTCAGGGGCTCTGTAGGCATGCCATGAAATGGCGCCATTGCCTACTTCTGTTGTCTTGTGCTCAGTGTATCTACCATGGGGTGAAAGGAGGAAGGTGAAGAGGTCAAGGGTGTCATTTCTCAGAGTTTCTGATTCCACAAATGCCGGGCCCCCAAAGCCCCTGGCCCTGCTCTGCCCACTTGACCTCTGCTGCCTTCCTAAGACTGACAAGCCCGTCCCTTCTTCCCTGTGTCTCTGGCCATGCTGCCTGCTCAGAGCAACTGCCCAGAGTTCCTACTCTCTGAGGCACCATTTCCCCATTCTCTTCATTTATTCCAAGCCAAGTGCTCTGTTCTTCCTTGACCCCTTATCAAAGTGGACCTTCTACCTACACTTTATTTTATTATTAAAAGCTTATTTATTTTATTTTATGCACATGGATGTTTTGTCTGCGTGTATGTCTGTTCACTGGTGTGTCCCTGTGCCCACAGAGGCTAGAAGAGGGTATCAGATCCCCTAAAACTGGGGTTACAGATTAGTGGGAGCCACCATGTGGGTACTGGGAACTGAACCTGGGTCCTCTGGAAGATCAAACAATGAATGCTCTTAACTGCCAAGCTATCTTTCCAGACCCTTAATAGTATTATTATGAGACAGGGTCAGGCTGGCCTTGAACTTGCACTTATTCTCCTGTCCCAGGTGTTGGCACGTCAGGCCTCAGCCATCATGCCCAGCCACTTACAGCGGGTTTTGTTGTTTTTTTAAGGCTCTTTATTTTTATTTTTGATGTTTTGAGACAGAGTCTCATTTTATAGCTCTGGGTGGTCTAGAGCTCATTTTGTAGACCAGACTGGCCTTTAACTTGAAGAAGTCTGCCCTGGTCCTCCCGAGTGCTGGGATTTAAAGCATGTGCTTTGACCTGCCTTCCTGTCTGTGTACCATTTGAATGCCTGGTGGCCACACAGCAATTTCAGTTTTGTGTCTCTTCATCAAACTAGTGGGCCAAAATTAGTCTCTTAGTTGAGAGACTAAGGGAGTGGGAGAGGGGACACGAGAGAATAACGCGTGTGCAAGTGTGTCTGTGTGACTATGATCAAAATACATTATATACACGTTAAAAGTTTTTTCTCTAGGGCTTGGTGTGGTGGTCTATGTCTTAAATCCCAGCATTAGGGAAATAGGCAGGCAGATCTCTGTCTGAGTCTGAGTCATTCTTGTCTACATAGTGAGTTTTAGGCTAGCAAGGGCCAAATAGTGAAACCTTGTCTGAAAAATGGTTTCTTTCAGCTGGGCAGTGGTGGTGCATGCCACCCAGAACTCAGGGAGGCAGAGGCAGGGGGATCTCTGTGAGTCTGAGGCCAGCCTGGTCTATAGAGTGAGTTCCAGGACAGCCAAGGCTACACAAAACCCTGTCTCAGAACTCCCCCACAAAAAAGTTTCTTTCTCTATTATTTCTCATATGTGTGTGTGTGTGCGCATGTGTATGGCTTTGTGTATGCATGTGTCCATGTGCCTGTGCCTGTGTGTGCATGTATGTATAGTTTTGTACATGTCAGGCGAGCCTCTAGCTGACCGTCTAGCCTGTCTTAATATATTTTCATGAACATTTGCTTGATTGCTGGTGACGGCGTCCTCTTGCCTCAGCCCCATCGTGGCAGCTGTCCTCTCCGGGACCTTCAGAGTAGGGTTGTGTGCTGACTCTGTAGGATGCTGGGCTAGTGGACCTCCTGGGCATGCTGGCACCCACGGGGCCGCCACTTGGAGCAGGGGCTTCTTTTTACCTGTCACTGCTAGCTGACCGCACGGTCTCTGGTTTGGGGCTCCCTTGACTCTCTTCTAACCGCTTCCGGGTTTTTGACTTGGCCCTTGGTGCTCCTTCTGACCTGGGTCCACCATCATCAGAGAGACCTGCAATACAGAGGAGCATCACAGGCCAGTGGGTCATTACTACAGGGGACAGAAAATGTAAAAGTGCTTTGGGAGTTTCACACAGGAATACAGCATGTTTTGATCAAATCCACCCACTGCCCTCCAGTTTCCTGCCCCTTTTATTCTTTTTGTTTGTTTGTTTCTGAGACAAGGTTTTTTGGTGTACCCCTGGCAGTCCTGGACTTGCTTTGTAGACCAGGCTGGCTTTGAACTCAGAGCTCTGCCTGCTTCTGCCTCCCAAGTGCTGGGATCACGCCATTTTTATTTTTATTGCTACATTGTTAGGCTTGAGACAGCAAAGATGACAGAGACTGTTCTTTTTCTTTCCTTTTTTTAAAATAAACGTTTCTTTTTTTAATTAATTTTATTTTATGTGCATTAGTGTGAAGGTGTCAGACCCTTTGGAACTGGAGTTACAGACAGTTGTGAGCTGCCATGTGGGTGCTGGGAATTGAACCCAGGTCCTTTGGAAGAGCAGTTGGTGCTCTTAACCACTGAACCATCTCTCCAGCACCCCCCCCTTTTTTTTTCTTTTTTGAGACAGAATTTCTTTGTGTAGCCTTGGCTGTTTTAGAACTCACTTTGTAGACCAGGCTGGCCTCAAACTCAGAGATCTGCCTGCCTCTGCCGGGATTAAAGGCATGTACCACTCCACGACAGACATTATTTTTCCATTAGTTTTCCTGTTAGTGAAGACTTTTCTATCTGATTATAAAGTATAGATACACTGCAGTATATACAAGTGTAATACAAATAGTCCAGTACAAGTCGCAAAGTCCCTAAAATTCTATCGAGTTCTTATTAACTGCTGTCTCCCCCTTAACACGGCTTGGTCAGCTTTTTGTTGTCACCAGGAGAGATTACCAGCACTGTGGTGGGAAACAGCCTTGTATTCTCTAGGGTAGATGTGATTTACAGATCTCTTCTGAAAGGGAGTTTCTTTAAATTATTTTGATTACATTTATTTGTGTTGTGTGATGTGGGCACTTGTATGTCATGTTGTGCCTCTATGCAGATAAGAGAACAGCGTGAGGACGTCAGTTCTCTCCTTCAACCACGTGAGTCCTAGGGATCAAAGTCAGGTCGTTTGGCTTAAAGCTTGTGTGTGTGTCCATTGAGCCATCGCAACAGCCCCACGTTTCCTTTTTAACCTCTGGGTTTTGAAAATGATGGACATCGAAAGAGGAAATCCCACCGGTCTAAGCCATGGAAACGACCCTGGCAGCTGTTATTACCTAGCAGTTCCCTGCGGGTCCTGCTTGCTATTTCTTTAATTTCCATGCGCGACAGGGACAAGGAATGAGGGACAGGAATGGCAGCGATGCCAAGGCCGATAGAGGTGGGTGGGGTGACGACCTTGGAGACTAAGGGCGATTTCAGAGGCCGCTCGATGCTTCTGCCCACAAGGTTTCTCAGCGGAATCTTGTACAGATTTTTAGACTGAGTTTCACCTGAAACACAATTTGGAAAAGACAAGAACTTTAGGCTCATGTTATTTATAACAGAACAATTTCTTTAATGTTTTCAGTTACACTTATTGTGTGTGTATGACACACGCGTGTGCATGTTTCCGTGTGTGGAGGTAAAGAGACAGCTTGCAGGACTCACTTCTCTCCTTCCATCTGTGGGACACAGGGATTCAACTCAGGCCCTCAGGGCCTGATGCTTTTAACCTGCTGAACCATCTTGCTGGACTGAAGATAATCCCTTGTTCTTTAGTATAATTAGCATGAAGAAGCTTGCTTTCTTTTGACTGAATTGATAAAAAAAAAAAAATAGGCGAGACAAGGCGAGCAAGGAACTGCTCGACTCCCCCCCACCCCACCCCAAGACAGTGTTATTTTGTGTAGCCTTGGCTGTCCTGGATTCCTTTGTAGAACAGGCCGGCCCCAAACTCACAGAGATCTGCCTGCCTCCATCTCCCCACGTGCTGGGTTTACGGCATGTACCACCGTGTCTAGCATTATTATTACTATTATTAAAAGGTTTCTTAAGAATTTTACTAATTCAAAAATCAAAGTTTATTTATTGGTTTATTTTTAGGACAGGTCTCATCACCTAGTCTAGGTTGGCCCTGAATGTGGGATCCTCTGTCTCACTCAACCTCACAAGTGTTGGGAGCATAGCCAAGCAAGTTCTTTGTTTTTACTCGCTTTAGATAGTGACAATGTCAACAATTATTTTTTCTACTCCTATTTCTTCTTTGATTTTGTGTTTTGGTTTTTCAAGACAGGGTCTTTCCACATACCCTAGATGTCCTGAAATTTGCTCTGTAGATGAGGCTGGCCTGGAACTCACAGAGATCCACCTGCCTCTGCCTCCTGAGTGCTGGGAGTACAGGCGTGTGGTGCTATCCCCAGCCTGAAGAGTAACTTCTTTAGCAATGATTACCTACAGCTCTGACAATAAGCCAAGGACATCAGGCTCTAAAGCATCTATTAGTAAGACAGTAAATGCTGGCATTCACCTTCCCCCAGGGAAGAAGGAAACAGTGGAGTGTCGCGGGAAGGCGGCGTCTGAGGAGATGTGTGGGCACTGGCCCCCTTTGAGCTGCCTCCAGATGAGCCCTCGTGCACAGTTGTGGCTGCTGTGAAGTATATATCTGACTGGAAAGAAAGAGAAGTGTTACTAGCGGCCTTGTATTACAGGGTCTGCACACACTGGCCTTCAGGCACTACTGCCAAGGCCCTGACTGGTTCCCAGGCTTGGACAGGACTTCCTGACTTCTTCGGAGCAAGCAGTGTACATCTGGGTCTGAGGCAGCTAGGATTTCCCCAAGGATTTGCTTTCCTTATCTCTGCATTTGCCACATACCTGCAAACCCAACCCAACAGGCGGTTCCTGCAGGAGTCTCAGGGGCAGACCTTGGGGATTCAGTCAGTCCCATTCTGCAGGGAGAGTGGATGTTTGCCTTATGGAATCAGCAAATAATCCAGCATGTCTGTATTACTGACCTTTGCAACCACAGCATGTATTTCTGAAAGCCAATGCTTGGGAATTTTGCAAGCCAGATCTTAAGCATGGCCACCAATTAAAAATTAAAAGCTATAAAATTAGCTTTGTGTGTACACTATGCATGACTGTGTACCTCCATGGAGGAAAGAGAAAGTCAGGTATCCTGTTCCATCTCTTTCTACCTTACTTCCTTAGGACAGCATCTCTTGCTGAATGCTTGCCTAGTGGCCAGTAAGCCCCAATAATCCACTTGTTCCTGCCTCTCACAGCACTGGGGTTACAGGCTTGCATGGATCACACCCAGAATTTTACACAAGGGCTGGGGATTTGAACTCAGGTCCTTAGGCTTGCTCTGCAAGCACTTTTACCTGCAAATGGTATAAACTTAAAATATATTAGCGACAAAGATCCACAACATCAGAATTCAATCATTCTCAATTATTTGGCTACCTTTACTAATATTGGGGAGCTTCTGTGTGGCTCTTCCCGACTCTGGTGTCAGGCATATCCAATGGACGGGTTCTCCATACACAGACACTGGTGAGTACCACCAGTGACAGCTGGATAAAAATGTGTTGGGTCTAGGGCTGCAGCTGGAGTAAGTTCTGGCTTAAGAGGCAGGATTTATTTCTGGTGAGAAAGACTTTTTAAAAGTGTCTCATTTTATCTGTGTGTGTGTGCTCACGTGCACCATGTACATGAAGGACCCCAGGTCATGAGGACTGGATCCCCGGACTAGACATTGTGAGCCACTACATGTATGCTGGGAACTGACCTGGGGTCCTCTGCAAGAGCACTCGGATGTTTACCACTGGAAAAATAGTTCCATAGTAGATTATGTACTAGACATTTTATATTTTTTTAATTTCTGAGTCAGAGTCTTACTGTATCCCAGGCTAGCTTGGACCTCACTACATAGTTTAGACTGAGCTCAAACTCAACAGCAATCCTCTACATAGGATTGCTCTACACAGCACATATACAAGTGCTGGGATTACAGATGTGAGCCACACATCTGGCTTCACAACAGAGCTCTTGACATAAACCCACTAGGACGGTGATGAGGAGGTAGGGCTTTGACTGTAAACAGGATGGAGTCGAACCTGTAGCATGGTTATGGATACAAGGGCTCAGCAAACATCAAAGAGCATAGTTTTTGAGAACTAAGTGGTTCTGGATCTGTTTCTCTGTATTTATTTAATGTGTGTTGGTGTTTTGTGTTTGTTTATTTATTTATTTAATGTGCATTGGTGTTTTGCCTGCATGTATGTCTGTGTGAGGGTTTCAGATTTTGAAGTTACAGACAGCTGTGAGCTGCCAAGTGGGTACTGAGAATGGAACCCGGGTCCTTTGGAAGAACCAGTCAGTGTTCTTAACCACTGATCCATCTCTCCAGCACCTGTGTTTCTGGGTTTTATGAAAATGAACATATTTTCCTGTTATCTGTAAGCTAAGATTATGTGACATCAGTAAAGTTACAGTCAACAAACACACATGCACATGCTGTAAACATGTACATATTTTGGGAGCTAGGGAGGACAGCCCTGTGCTGTCTCCAGCCACCATGAATAAGATCAGGGCTGAGCAGGGGCCATAAGAAATGAGGCAGGGACACTATTCTAGTGTGGAGGAGTGAGAGGCCTTGGTGGGGTTGAATCATGGTGGGGGCGCACTAGATAGAGACACCCTGGAAGGTCATCTTTTCCAGTGTCCTTCAGATTTGCTTCTCCTCCTTTGGGGTGTGGGTTAGTCGATGAGCCAACAGTTCACAAGGAAAAACTCGAACTGAAGCTAGACAGAGAACATGGAGGAAAGTGCAGGCTCAGGGAGTAAAGGCACTTGCTACCAAAAGCCTGACAACCCGAATTTCATATCTGGGACCACACGGTGGAAGGAAGGAGCTGACTCAGGCAGTTTGTCCTCTGATTTCTTCATGTGTGTTGTGGTACACAAGCACATACATATACAGTCATACACAGACCGACAGACAGACAGACACACATGCACAGAACACCCTATAACTAAAGATTAAGAGCAGAAGGCACTATTACGGTTGCGTGTTCCCAAGCTGCCACTGAGATCACTGGCTCCCCCCAAAGCAGGGAGCATTCTGTGGAGCTGGTCCTGTCCTCACACTTTTACATGGCTTCCAGGGATCAGCCTGAGGTGGTGCTCTCCATGCTGAGCCATCTCGCCAACCTTGAGACAGCATTTGGAGCCTGTGAAAATCCACTGCTCAGTCTTGTCAGAGTTCCCACCTCCCTTCTGGCACTGTGACACAGAACAGCTGGCCTGATGTGATAAGCAGCAGTCTCTGCTCGCTCGCCACCCCAGGATGCTAGGGCCATAGAACTGCATTCCACTCACCCTGGAGGCCACGAGCTGCAGCTGAGGCACAACCGCTGTGTGGACCAGGTTCCCGTTCACCACCAGGCGGATCTCCATGGAGTCAGTGGTGAAGGCCAGGAGGTACGGGAAAGCGCAGACTGCAAGGGAACAGATGGGCCGGTCGGCTAGGTGGCTGCACTTGTTCAGTCGCCCTCACCACTCCAGAAACTTCCATCCTTCCCATTCCCGTCTGCTTCACGTGGGTGGGCCTGCCTCTTGGGTGTGCCCTCTCGCCAGTTCATGGCTCCACATATCCCTGACTGTGCCCCATTGCTTGGTCTTCGGGTGGCTCAGCTGACCGGTGCTGTGGGCACACTCAGTACAGCCTGACTGAACACCTTTCCTTTATTCTTCCATCCTGGCTCTGTCCGTGTGTCCCCAGCACTGTCACCTTTCTCTGCACCCCTCTGACCTTGTGTTGCAGGCATTGCCGTGTCCTTCAGAGCACCCTGTACTTAGGTGCTTTCTTAGTTTTTGTCACAGGTGGGTTCCTCCTCACAGTGCTGTTGCGCATGCTGACTTCCTGAACCACATCGTCTCCTCGGTTGTACCTGTGCTTTCTGACTGGTCCTTCACGCCTCACTGTCCACCCTGGCCTTCTCCCTTTGTGCTCTGCGTAGGTGACCTGTCTGTTGTGGGGTTTGTCCTTGGTGACTCATTCTGCCTCTGGTCTGGATCTCTCTAGCGCTTGGCTCAAAGTCCAGGGGTCACTTTCCATTCCTCCTTTTGGCCTACCTCATCTGTCATCAAAGCCTGACCAGTGGCCTTCCTCAGGTCTGCTCTCTCAACACTCTCTCTGGTGTGGGACTTTTAGCAGATAGGATTTTTTTGGTTTTTAAATTTTGTTTTTTTAAACAAGTTGGCCTTGAATTTGCCTGTGTCCCTAAACATCTTATGAATCTTCTGCCACCATTTCCCAAGTGCTGGGGTTGCAGGCCTGTGCCAGCACAACCTGCATTGCAGGTAGGAAATAGTCCTGATGGGAACACTTCTGGCTTTGGGGTGATGCTCTAATTCCCACTGTAGCCTTACAAACACAACCTTCACTACTCATATCTTGGTATTTATTTTAAAGTTTTCATTCCTATTATTTATAGTGCTAGGAATAGAATTCAGGGCCTTGTGGATGCCACATGTACCATGAAGCCATATCAACATCTGGGAACTTTATTTTTTGTGTGTGTTTGTTTTGTTTTGTTTTTTTTTTGAGACAATGTTTCTCTGTGTAGCCCAGGCTGTCCTGGAACTTACAGATCTACCTCCTTCTGCTTCCTGAGTGCTGGGATCAAAGGTGTGCACCATCTTTGATTTTACTTTTTCTTTAAAAAAATTAATTAATTAGTTAATAAATTTTGAGACAGGGTTTATATATATCCTTGGCTCTCCTGGACTCACTTTGTAGACCAGGCTGGCCTCAAACTCCCAGCTATCTGCCTGCATCTGCCTCTCTGGGTGCTGGGATTGATTTTACTTTTTAAAATTACATTTTAATGTCTATGTGGTGGAGGGTGGAGGTGCATATGTAGTAGGCAGAGGACAACTTGTAGGAGTCAGTTCTCTCCTTTTACCATATGGGTCTGGATCATCAGAACTCAGGTACCTCTGCTTGACTGAGCCATCTTTCCAGGCCCACACTGACATTTTATTGGCAGGTATTTTGCCAGCCCCTGAGGTTCTGGACTCTCAGGTTTCAAGGCAGGTAAGAACTGATTGATATCTGTGCTTCTCCCTCAGCCAGTCAGTGTGCTGGCTAGAGATCTGGCTTTTGAATTTTAAAAAGGCCTGCCAGGCACTGACAAGTTATATTTAATTGCTTTCAAATGTCCTGTGCCTAGGAACGGAGAAGAGCCCAGGGGACACACGAGTCTAAAAGGGGAGCATAAAAATGATCTAACAGCAGAGTGCTTGAAGAACATTCACATCCCAGAAGGTGCGGTAGTTTGGACGGGGGTCCTCGTTGTTCACATGAGACCTGCAGGTAGAGTCAGCCAGGGGCACAGAACCATGGGAAAGGTTTTTCTTACCAATTGCATATGGAGCCTGGTTCCAACAGAACTGGAAATCCGATGCCGAGGGTTGAAGCAAAAAAGAGCCACCGTTAAAGGGGCAGACCTTTTTATAGATGCAACTGTCTGCAACGAAAACAAGAGCGACTGCTTTTGTTAGAGATGGCACCTCGATCCCTGCAGCCACCTGGCAGCACCCTCCCCGCTAGCTCTGCGCACCCAGGCTGTACTTAGGTGCTTTTGCTTCAGCTTCCCAAGTGCTGGGCTTACAACTGTCAGTCACCACATCAGGCTCTCCCTGCTAGTTCATTACAGATAGCCATGGCCCACCCTTGGGTCAGGGTTATCAGGTAGTCGCAGTCACACTAACGTCGTTACCATGTTTGCTAACAGCTGCCCCCTGGAGAAAATCTACTGTGTGCCAAGCACGGATCTTTAAGAAGATTGTCCATTTAATCTGTCTGACTTCAGACAGTAGATGCTATTATCCTGTAAGCTCATTTTGCAGACAAGTTTGAGGTTGGAAGAGGTGAGGTGGTCTGCCCTGAGTCTCACAGCTCTACAGAGGCCTACCCACACACGTTTTTTTTTAAAAATAAGGATAACAACTAACATTGTTGTATATAGGATTTGAGACAGCATTCTGCTGTGTAGCTCAGGCTTGCCTGGGGCTTACGACTCCCTTGACACACTCTGTTGAGTGCTGATGTTATAAGACTGTACTGCCATGCCTATTTTAAAATTAGTTTACTTAAAAATGTATTACATAGCTTGGTGGTGTTGGCACATGCCTTTAATCTCAGCACTCAGGAGGCAAAGGCAGGAGGATCTATGTGAGTGTGAGGCAAGCCTGATCTATAGAGCAGATCCAGGACAGCCATGGAAACACAGAGAATCTCTGTCTCAAAAAACTAATATATATATATATATATATATATATATATATATATATATATATATATATTTGTTTTTATTTTATGTGCATGAGTGTTTTGTCTGCATGTCTGCCTATGCACCACATGTGTACCTGGTGCCCATGGGCAGAAGAGGTCATCAGACCCACTGAAAATGCAGTTATAAATGGTGGTGAGCATTAATATGGGTTCTAGAAACTGAATCCAGGTCTTCTACAAGAGCAGCCAGTGCTCTTAACCACTGAGCCATCTCTCCGGGAGGTGTGTGGAGAGGGGGAGGTCAGTTCTTTCCCCATACATTTTTAAAATAAAGCCACAGGACTACATTCTAAAATTCATTGTTTTGAGGAGTGCTTAGGCTAAAACTCGTGGCTGAATGTCCCCAAGGAGTGACTTAGAGCGGGAGAGCTGCTGTTCTGCCTTCTCTGGGCTATTCCTTGTTAAGCTTTGGATTCTGAAGATGATATCGACCAGACAAATTTCTGTGTTGATAACTGGGTTTTCTGTTATAAATTCTTTATCACAGTATCTGATGTATGAGCTATAACCAGAATTGCTACTGTAGAAATTGGTGATTCTAGGCTGAAAAACTATGTTTTTTTTTAAATTTTAGTTAAACAAAATCCAAGAAATGATCTTATTTTCATTTGCTTAAAAATAACTTAAAAAGATTTATTCATTTTATGTATATGAGTGTTTTAGCTGCATGCATCCCCTGGAACTGGGAGTCTCAGATGGTCGTGAGTTGCCATGTGGGTGCTGGAAACTGAACCTGGGTTCTCTATAAAAGGGACTAATGCTTTTAATCCCTGGGCCTTCTCTCCAGCCCCTTATCAGCCCTTAAAGTGCTGAAAGTCAGTAACTGATACATTTGCTCTGCCCAAAACTTACCCTGCTACTGGACCCAAACTAACTTAACTGAGCTACACAGCCTGGTTTAGGCTGATTTCATTAACAGCAGAAAAATGTAAAAAGTTACAGCTTGCAAGCCAGGCCTGCTGGCTTGCACCTTTAATCCAAGCTCTTTGGAGGCAGAGGCAGAAAGATCTCTATGAGTTCAAGCCAACCTGGTTGACACAGAGTTCCAGGTCTGCCAGAGGTACACAGTGAGACTCTGTTAAAAGTTATTGTTTGTGTACCCCTAATTCAAAACAATATGAAATCTAAATTGACCTAGTAGCTGAAACTCTTTGAGTGCTGGTAGGTAGAAAATCCTAAACCTGACCTCATCTGATGGGTCATGGCCAAAATTCAGACACTTTTTCTGGGCATGCTGGCATATGACTTTAATCCCAGCATTTGGGAGGCAGAGGCAGGTAGATCTCTATGAGTTCAAGGCCAGCCTGGTCTACAGAGTAAGCTCCAGGACAGCCAGAACTCTGTCTCAAAACAAAAACAATTAAAATCTAAGTAAAAAGTTCAGATAGTCTAATAATAATGATACAAACTCACGAAAATTACTTTCTGGCCTTAAGCAAGTGTATAAAAATATAAATAAATTTTGTGTTTAAACTTGGGTTCCATTTTCAGGATAACTAGTTATATATGTGGAACTATCCCAGAGTCTAAAAGATACAAACTCTGAAATAGTCTGGGCCTAAGCACTTCAGATGAGGAACATTCACCTTTCAGTAATGGAAGACAAATTCTAGTACTGAGGTCAAGAGGGTCGGACGGTCCTGGCCCTGATGCTGAGTAGTACATAACCCTGAGGAAGGCAGCTCACCTCTCCAAGCCTCCTGTACCTTAGCTCCACATGCAGGAAACAACAGAGCCTGCTGTGGGCCACTTTGACTGAGAATTTGAATGAAACGGGGGCTACCTGGCAGACAATAAGGGCCCACTAGCTGCATGCCACTGTCCTCGCCCCACACCCTAGAAGCAGGCGCATGGTGGCAGCTCTGGTAAGCATGTCACTGACAGGCCCAGGCTGCAGCCGGCCGTGCAGTTAGAAATGAGTTTTTAGATGCTCCCTGGTATGGTGATGTACCCAGCAATGCTCATCAGGTCAGTCTGAGGGAGTGGGGAGATCCCATCCTGCCGTCCCCCAAACAGGCTGTTTTTGTGCATGAAGAGCAGACGCCTCCCTGACTTACAGTTGTAGCACAAGAGCAGGCCAGCATCTCCATCTTCATATACATCAATGGCTGCCACAAAATTAATCTGCAATGACAATGGGCAGTGGCCTCAGTGTGTGTGACAGGGACACTTGGAAAACTTCTTTAAGTGTTTAGCAGTGGCCCTCAGCCTTCAGAAATCAGGGTACCTCACCAGTACCTACAGTGCCTAAGGTTACTAGGAACTGCAGGCGTAAAACAAACAGCTTGCTTTCTCTCCATTCTGGGTGGGACATTTTCACTCTATTTTCCTGCCCTTCCAGAGGTCTGAATGCAGCATCTTGCTTGTGTGTTCTTAAGTGCTCTTGTTTACCCATAGTGCTCAGGCTCACAGGGGCTCTTGTGCGTCACTCCACTCTCACAGCGACTCTCAAGTGGACAGCTCCCTGCCAGTCTCACATGAGGCAAAAGGAAGTCTGAGGAGTCCGAGTCCCTCAGCTGTGGAGAGCCACAGATCCAACCCACCTGACCTACACCCTGTGCCTTCTCTCTGCCTCCAACACCCAGCGTGTCTCCACTTTTATCTCTGTGTTTCCATAAAGACAGCATCACACAGAGAGTAGGTCTAGGACACACTTGACCCTGGGTTGTCACTGTCCAGATTTGAGACAAGGGTGCTCACTCTGGGTTGGAGCCATCCCTTGTCCTTCTGGAGTACAATAACTCTGCCCTCTGAAGGCAGCTTCATGTGCCTCAGCCTAAGGAGCACATCATATGATACAGATGCACGGCACAGGATTTTATCGTTATTATTTTGAGGCAGGATCTCATGTAGCTTAGGCTGGCCTCAAACTACTCTGCAACCCAGGTTAACCTGCCTCAGCTTCACAGATTTAAGAACTGTACGTATGAGCCTCCACATCTGACTAGACGATGTGAATTTAAAGAAGCCACATCATAGTATCTAAAATTAGAAGACTTACCTTGTTGGCCTCCACTTGGTGCAGCCTAAAGGCTTCTCCTGTGCTTTCATTTACCACATCAAACTGATGGCGGTAAGCCACACAGATGAGATTGTCACTCTCTTCTGTTGGCCCATCCACCAAGGTCATCACTGCTGGGGAGTCACACAAACAGATTTCCTGTGTGGGTAAGGATAAGCAGGACACAGGTTAGACACAGTGGCCATCTTCAGACAGCCCCTACTGCCTGACCCTCCTTCCAGAAGAGTCCAACCCGCCTGCCCACAGCAGAGCCATGCTTTGCAGACTGCAGGGGTCTCACCAGACGGCTTCCTGTAATATCTCTCCTCAAGTCCCAGACCTCTGTTGCAGGAGAGATGAAGGCCAGGAAAGAATTTCAAAATCTGACTTCACTGAACAGTGGCTTTAGCCTCCACTGTCTGTTTTGTGACTTAGTTACTAATAATTGCTGACTGCATGGTTGAGAGCTTTGCATGCCAGGTTGTGTTTTCTCTGGATCCTTGCAGCAACCTCTGGAAGTGGGTAAGCTGTTTTATTCTATGGGAGGAAGAAACTGTCTCCCAGCTCAGATGTTTCCTTATGGTCACACAGTTTATATGTGGTAAAGCCATGATTTGAACTCTGTGATTTCAGAGCTCACACCACCTAACTTCTCTACACAAATGCTCATTATGGTGGTAATTAGCCTTGAGAAGGCAGACACCTGCTTTAATATAACTGTCAGAGTGTTCTGTCCCCAGGATGGATGCAGAAGCCTATTGCACAATTCAGGAGGCGAGCGAAATCACCTTCTTTGTTTGCCTGCTGCAACACTTGGCTCTGGTGGACAGTGTTGGACATGCTCATTATTGTGATGAGCTGTAGCTGTTTTTGCTTTGTTGAGACATGGTCTCACTATATATATCTGGCTGTCCTGGAACTTGCCACGACAACCAGGCTGTCCTCAAATTCACAGAGATCTGCCTGCCTGTCTCCCGAGTGCTGAGATTAAAGGCATGCTCCACCATGCCTGGCAACTGGATTTTTTTTTAATCTCCTGAGGAGAGGTGGGATGATGGGCAAGGGACAAGTTTCAGAAGGCTTCAGCCTTGAGGCTAAGCCCTCAACCCATCAGCATATCCTGCAAAGGTGGAGCAAGAGCTTTGCTCTAGGCCTCTTCCTGCTTCTCCTGCTACCAAGACCGCTGCAGCCTGCTTGGATCCTGTTCTGTCCTTTTAGCAGGTCTCCTGCCCCACTGTGTGCTTTTCTACTGCCAAAACCATGTTTTAAAATACCCCACTTCTGTGCATTGAACGTTCCCATAGTCCCTACCTTCCTCAGAGCCAAAGCCAAAGTCCTTGCCAAGGCTTCCAGGGCTGCAGACAATCTGCTCCCAGATCTCCTGAACTGGCCACTTTGTCTCCTCAGCGCCAGCCATTCATGACTGGCTGTGCTTTCAATAGGCTCCAGGGTCTTTGGCTCTCTGCCCCTGCTCTCTGGCCTCAGCCCTCCTTCCACTCATGACTCATTTAAGTGTCTCTTCACAGGTAGAAGTCCATTCCTCCTCACTCTGCCCACTACCCACTGCATCCTATCTTTGTATTCCAAGTGCTTTCTTTTTCTATTCTCTCTCTTTCTGGAGTGGAGAGGTAGGGTTTTAAGACAGGGTTCTTTGTGTAGCAGAACCCAGGCTGTCCTGGAACTTGTTCTTCAGAACAGGCTGGCCTCAAACTCATTGATATCCACCTACCTCTGCCTCCCAGTGCTGGGGTTAAAGTTGTGCGCCACCATGCCCAGCCTGTGTTTTTATCAGGTATTTGATTGCTCAGCTTAAAGGCAAGTTCTGTGGGCTGAAAGACTTTGCACTGTCACTGTTGTACACCCATACCCAGAGCTTGTAGAGGTTATCATGAATGAGCATACAGCACAGCTCAGATGGCTGGGCGAGCTAGAGCGCAGGAGGCCTGGGCCCCACATCGGTTACTGAATAGTGTGACAGGCTTGGGACTAGAAAGGGAATCAGTTTAACACTAGGCCAGGAGAGTAGCAAGCTGGACAGCCAACCTACCCTGATGTACTGAAATTCCTCAACTGGCGACTCTGACAGGGGAGACAGGAGTGAGGCACCTGGTACCCCACTTGGCTTGTTGTGTTGTTTCCTTGTGATGAGAAGCAGCTTATTGCGAATTGCAACCACGATTCTCAGTTCTCTGCTGTGGTGAGTATTAATAGCATACAGGTGGCATCCTGGGAAGAGGAAGAACGATATTCAACATTGAGGGTTGGAATCCTCAGGCTAGGAACCTTGGGAATGGTTCCTTGGAATGAAGCATAACTCAGGGACAGGCTATGTTTTGGATACCAGGTACTCAATTTGAAATGCTTCTTCCCTGTTCATGTGTTTGAACATTTTGGTCCCCAGCTGGTGTCACTGCTTTGGAAGGCCGTGGAACCTTAAGAAGGTAGAATTTCACTGGAGGAAGTGAGTCACTGGGGGGGGGGGTCTTACAGCCTAGCCTACTACCACTTCCTGTTTGTGCTTTGTTTCTTGACTGCAGGGGAAACATGGGCCACGTTGCATGTTCCTATACCACGATGGGCCATATCCCTTCTTAAATTGTAAACAAGAAAAACTCCTCCTTCCCTTAAATTGCTTCTTGCCTGAGTTTTAGTCATGGCAAAAAGAAAAATAACTAGTACACCAGGCAAGATGACGTGAAAACAAGGCTAGGAAAGGCAAGCCCCTTCTATTCCACAGCTTGTGGGCTTGGTTTTATTTATTTGTATTCTTTTTAGGTTTATTTATATGTGGGGAGGTTTGAATGAGAATGGCCCACATAGGCTCATATATTTGAGTGCTTGGTCCCTAGTTGGTGGCACTGTTAGGGAAACATTAGGAAATGTGGCCTTGTTGGAGGAGGTGTGCTATTGGACTTGGAGGTTTCCAAACCCCACACCATTCCCAGCTAGCTCTCTCTCTGCCTCATGGTTGTTGTTTCAAGGTATGAACTCTGAGCAACTGCTCTAGTGCCTTGCCTGCCTGACTGCTACCATGTTGGTCACTGACTCACGCTCTGAAGCTGTAAGCCCATAGTAACTTGTTTCTTCTATAGCTGCCTTGGTCGTGGTATCTTAGCACCGCAACAGAAAAGTAACTAAGACAATGTGTCTGAGTGTTTGGCTTGCATGTATGTGCATGCACATGTGTGTATCTGATGTGTGAGGAGGTCAGAAGGGGAGTTATAGTTGTAAGCTGCCATGTAGATGCCAGAAATCGAACCTGGGTCTTCTGCAAAGCAACAACTAATTTTAGTCCCTGTGTTATCTCTCCAGTCCCAGGGTTTGGCTTTGTATCTACTGCACTATAGAGATTGAAGTAGAGGTTGACCAGAACTCTTAAGAACCAAAGTCCCAAAGTATCTTTTATTACAGATTAGCTAAGAGAGCTGTACTCACTCCAAGACTTATGGTCTGAGGGCTGAAATTCCTTGCACTTAACCTGCTTTCCTATTTTTCTAGCTTCTTAGGGAAGCCAAGATTCCATTTAGGCAGTTCTGGGACTCAAACCCAGGGCTTTTGTGACAATGTCTAAAACTTGCTATGTGGGCAGGGGTGGCTTATGCAGTGCTGCTGGAGGTAAAATTAGGGCCTCCTAGGTTGCAGGCAAGCACTCCACCTGCTGAGTTACTCCCCAGCCCTCACCTTTGGTTTTCTCCAGCTTATTTTCTCGGCAGTCAGATCTGCTCTTTCCAGTCTGCCTGCCATCAAGGCCTTTCTGCAGCACACTCAGCCGGAAGACAAATAGGCGGGCATCTTTCCCTGGTGACAGTGAGAAGGCAGAAGATTAGAGAGAGAAGTCAGATGACCTGCTGGGATCCCCAGGGCAGACATACAAACCAGAGCTGGGAGGTGTTCCAGCATGTAAGATACTGTATCCCATAAGGTGTTAACTCGCCAAGATCCTGGGAGAATGAAAACTCTCCTTCCCTCCACTATCCCAACAAGTGGGCCACCAAAGGACCACCGCACTGACACCAGGAAAAGAAACAGTGACATGATCTACACACCCAACCTAGTGACCCTGAGGTTTGCTGCACTGGGCCACTCGCCCTCCCGTTCTTCCCAGAGCAGCCATTTGAGGGGCAGCACCTTTGTCTGCTCTGAGAACCAGAAGGTCCAGGGTCTCAAGCACGTGGATCTGCTTCACAGGCAGAGTTCTGTCAAACACAGGCACGGCCGGAAGGTCATCTGGAAAAGAAGTCTGGTTACTCTCCTGGACTACCTGTGGTGCATGGCCAGGGACGACCTGTGCCTCTCTAGTCAAGGTCTCAAAAGGAGTTCAAGCACTCTTCCCTCTGAGTGGGAGAAGTACTAATATGCCCCACTTCGTGGTACCCAGAACTCTCTGTGGGGATGGGCATAACAGAGGGAACACAAAAAGAAGCTATGTTTTTCTTGTTGGTGTCACCAAAGAAAGAATAGCCTGTCTCATCTCCAGATTTACTAGGGTTGACAGAAAGGTCTAAACATCATAGGGGGAAAAGAGTAGCAATTTCTTTTATTTTTAAGGTTATAATAGAAAGTATATCTTGTATTATTTCATGCATTTTTCAAGAAAGTAAATTTAATACTTCTTTTTACATTTAAAGTGAATATTAATACATCCTAGCTCTAGCGTACCCTCTGCATGTATCAATAGTAGTCTGCTTATGTGTTTTGTTTTGTTTTGTTTTTCAAGACAAGATTTCTCTCTGTAGCCTTGGCTGTCCTGGAACTCATTAGTATGCTAGGCTGGTCCAGAATTCAGAGACCTGCCTGCCTTTGCCTCCCAAGTGCTGGGATTAAAAGCATGCACCACCACTACCCTGTTTGCGTATATATTTAAACTTTTTATTATTTTTAATTATTTGCAGCTATGTGTGTTTGCATGTGGATATGTACATGAGAGTACAGGTATTCTTAGAGCCACAGGCTTAAGATCCCCTAGAGCTGGAGTTACAGGTGGTCATGAGCTACCCACATGGGTTCTGGGAGCTGAACTCAGGACTTCTAGAAGAGCAGCAAGTGTTCCTAACCTCTGAACCATCTTTCTTGAACTTGCTGAGATCTGCCTGCCTCTGCCTCTCTCCCGGAATGCTGGGATCACAGTAGTGCACCATCATGCCCAGCGATGCTTATATATATAAAATATTGTTTCATACAGGAATTTGAAATATCTTTTTCAGAAACAAAAACTGGGAGAAGTTATCAGTTAAATTATCTAAGTAGCAGGAACAAATGATACTAAGAAAAAACACCCAGTAAGAGTTGAAGTGAGTGAACCTCTCAAGACATGGCAATTATGGATAGAATTTGCCTTTGAGGTTCCTAGGAAGTTGTAAATGGTAATAAGTAATAACTATTATGTTGCCTCTGTGGGACTGTAGGTTGTATCAGCTGAGAGAGTTACTCTTATTCTGCTGCAGAAAGCAAAGGCTGAGACCACCAATGATGGTATGGACATGTTAGGCAGAAGTAGCTAGCTTATTCTTCATCTGCACTTACTCTTCAGGGCGTTGCTGAAGGCCTGGATTAGTCTGTTTCTTTATAATTCAGATGCCAGGGGACATGAAGCTCAGGCCTCTTCCAGAGATCAAAATGGAGCTGGGAGCAGATCCCTCTCTGGATGATTCCAGGCAGGGCAAGACCTTTGTCATCATGGTCAATAAAACCATCAATGGAGAGGGGCCTCCAGATCCAGCAGGCCTAGCAGGCTTTGGATCTGCCTATAACAGGCCCTGTGAGACAAACAGCTTGTCCATGTCCCCCTTAGTCACAAAGAGCTTTCTTCTAGTCCTTTAGTGGGGATCTTGTGATATCCATCAGCCACAGTCCTTCCTTCTCTACTGATACTAGGGCTTCCATAATGCTGGCAGAGGATTTTACCTGTTTAGAACATGGAAAGCTCATTCTGCCAGTACTGTCACATCTGGGTGAATAGCTGCATTTATTTTATGGGTCCACAGTAGCATCAGAAGTGGCAGGTCACATTCACTAAAGGCTTAGTAAATTCTAGATCCTGAAGCTTCCCACATTCTTTAATTTTGATGCCTCATTTACCAGAATTGGTTGGTAATATAATATTCCTATTTAACCAAGAAGGAACTAGATGCTCTAAAGTTTTCAGAAAACTTGTTCAAGGTCACTCCTTGAACTTGTGGAACCAAAAAGGATGGAGCACCTCCTTCCTTTTGTTGGAAACAGAGGTGCACTGTGTACTGCCAAACCCAGCATGGATCTGCATGCATTCTCCATCCACCCCTCAGCTAACGGGTGTGCAGACAGGAAGGAGAGAAGGCAAGGTCAGAAGAAAGTGACAAATTTAGTGGCTGCTTGACTATTAATTATCCTTTTTGTAATTTGGTATGAATACAAAGTCTTTAGATAGAGCTTTTCAATTATCTATTATGCTTACTCAGTGAACAGTCCCTTCAGGCAGGATTTGCTGCACTCACAGTACAGAGGGAGGGTCCTGAGTTTTTTAAATTGTGCCATTGAAAGAAGCAGGTTCTCTAGGGCAAGTCTCCTGAGCAAATGAGGCTGATGGGCTAGAGTGGGAGTCAGCCTGAAATGGAAGGGACAGACGACTCACAAAAACAGTCTGTGATATGATCACGTGTAGAGCAGAATGCAAGCTAAGGAGGAACAGAAGGACAGCACAGAGCGAGATACAAAGAAAGCTCAGGGCTTCTTCCCAGCAAAGGCCAAGGGTGGGTGTCACTGAACAGTTAGGACAGGAGAGGAATAGCCTGAATGCCTCTCCAAGGCTGACAGAAAAGAATTTGCTGGAAAATCACAACAGCCTTTACATCAATGCCACTATATACTCTGGATCCAAAAGGTCTCTGGACCCCAGAGAAAGCAATGACCTTCTGTGCTTCTGGCACCACTGCCCGTCTCTATATGACCAAAAAAAAATCTTGATAATATTGACTTGGATCTTAACGACTATTTTTTTTTTTATTCTCTCATACAATAACACATCCTGACCACAGCTTCCCCTCCCTGTTTCTCTCAGTCCTCCCCCCTCACTTCCCTGAAGTTACATCCAATCTTGACGCAGGATACTTTCTTTGATCTTAAAGGAAAACTAGAGAGTATTAAACATTTCCTTAGTGGTAAAATCCTACAGACCTATTTACCCAGGACAATGGTTGTGGAAATCGGTATCAAGGTCAAAACAGAAACACTGGCAGACTTTGCTGTGTTTAAGCAGAATGTGGTTAGTGTTGGACCTGGCTCTAGTCAGACCCACTAAACAGCCATGTGACTTCACACAGGCCATGATGTTATTTTAGGCCTGTTCTTCATCTATAAAATTAAAAGACTAAATATCTAAGGTCTGCTTTGAGTTTTGAAAATAAAAAGAAACTTTTGGTTGCACGTTTGGCAAAGATCTAGGAATTTTGTGAGCTTTTTAGCTAATCACTGGGAACATGGTAGAGATGCCAACTGCCCTTTAATAACTTGTACACCAGAGATGCACGGCCACTCAGCACGGAAGCCTTCCTTGCAGTTACAAGCATCATTTCACATGACTTCTCAGCCTTTTGAGGCCAGAAGGTCAGAGAATATAGATTTTCTTTTTGGATATGGGGGGTGGGGAACGCAGGCAAGTGCTTTACTACTGAACTATACCCACCACCCTTGGGTTTCTTCAAATCAGAGTTTCTTGAAGTAAGGATTTAAATTCTGAACTGATGAATATTAGGTTGGTGATGTCTTATTAAAGTAGTTATAGCCATAATTAGGTTATGGGAAACATGATGGATTTTAAGTTATCTACATTTTATTAAATTAGTCATAGACACAGTTAGGTCACGGGAAACATGATGAAGATCCATATGGAAAATCCCAGGTAGGGGCAGTTTGCCTCCTGTACACTGGCACAGGGCCTAGACCAGAGCAGGGATCTGGCGAGTGTGCAGGCAGAGGTCTGAGGAGCCAACAGGCCTTGCTGTGGAGAGGGAAGCTGATGTAGTTTTAGGCCACCAAGGCACTCTCACCAAAGGGCACACCTGTAAGGCTGCTGCCTCTCTAGTGCCTGTGGTCCCTCAGAAATCCAGGAGACCTGCTGCCACTGCTTAGCTACTCAGTTGCTCATCAGGAGTCTAGAATAAGCTGCAGGTGCTTCCTGCTGTCCCAGAGTCTCCATCCCATCAGTGCTGAGGACCTGGCGTGTGGTGGTTGCTCTGTGTGACTCTCTCCACAGGCAGGCTGGTCTAGTTTACTGGCAGAAAGTGCCATTTAGATACTAAGTAGCAGTCTCCTTCTGTCAAAATATTTCAGCTTCTATGGCCATACAAACAGTTTATCTAAGATTCAATAATGTATTTTAGACATTTCATCATTGTTTTTTTCCAGTCAGGATTTTTTTAAAAAGGCTTTAAGAGAGCACATGTCCCCTAGGAAAATGATATGAAATACATGTTCCTTTTCATTTAAGACAAGTTTGGGGACTGTGATGAGTGCTTGCTGAAGAAGAATCTTTTAGTAGGTGGCTTAATACCCAGGAACGAATTGGAGATGAAGGAAGAGATGAACTTCCCAGCATGCTAAACACAAAATAAACCCCCTCGGAGGACCTATCTGAAACAAGGGTTTACTTTGATTGGAAAGTCAAATGTACCCAACTCCCCTAGAGACCAGGCATTTATGGTCTAAAGGAGCTGACTGGCAGTCACCCACCTCAGAAGTATATGTCACACATAAAAAAAGACATTTGCAGGAGTGCTACTCACTAACCATCCACTAGCAAGACGCCGGCATCAGTGGAAACCAGCAAGGCCTGGCCCCAGGGATCTGCACACACGGCTTCGTGAGGGAAATTACTGCAGAAACACTGGGGCTCCCAAGGCTGTGAGGCAACACAAGCATTGGAGAGTGAGTGTACCAGAAAGAACACGCGTCCCACCAAATGGAAATGCAGAGTGCAACACCTGAAACAGTAACACAGATACTCTGTGGCAATGAGCTGCACCAGACCTCAGGGGCTACATGGGGTCTGGACTCAGTTATCCTTCTTAGGAGAAAAAAACCTCCTTTCAAATATGGACCCCAGAGAAAGCAGTGATCTCCTGTGCTCCTGGCACCACTGCCAGAGACAATATGACATGATGTTCTTTGGGCACCTAGGCGCTGGGACAATTGGTACCTTTTACTTTAAAAAAAATTTTTTTTAAAGAGGGTTGGTATTAGTTTAGCATAAAAGGAAGTCCCATATAGCTATTAAAAAAGTGGGTAAGATTTCTGTGTTGCTGGTTCAGCAAAATCATTAAACCATACAGAATGCAAGATGTTGATATTCTCTTAATATACCAGTGCTTACTGACCCACAGAAAGCTACAAAATCTTGAAAAATAGCACACATTTTGCAGGAAAACAGGAAAGGCTGCTAATGAAATACCTTCAGTCCCTGTGTGGCATGTTCACATCACATGGACACTTTTTCTGGTCCCTGTGTGAAATGTCACACTGCGTGAACACTTCCTGAGACCTTAGCTTCACTTCTGTCTCAGGGATAAAGTCAGCTCTCCCTCACAATGGTCCCTGAGGTTGGTGTGAAGACCAGGACTTGGCAGGCAGTGCTTACTAGGGCTTCAGTCACAAGCATTGTGGACAGTTTTTGCTTTTGTGGCATTAGGAATTGAACCCAAGGCCTCTTGCAGGCTAGGCAAGTGCCCCCCCGCCATGTCCCCGTTCCCCCCCCCACCCCCGAGCTTTGGCCACAGTGCTAAGAACTGCAAACACTTTCAGCAGACTTTCACTTCCTTGCAGATACCTCTCATAGCCTCATGATTGAGACCTTAGGTTTCTGGGGGAGAAGTCAAAGGCTTGTATTTTCACTTCTATTCTCAACTAGACATAAGGGTCTGACATGACCCAGCTGGGCAGCAGGACCTCGCAGAATGTGTGTTTTGCTCTTGCAGGTGTGAGAATACCCAGTAGAGACATGTTCACATCCTCTAAGCTCAAAGAAGGCTGAGGACCACCTTCAAGAGCATCATCAGGGATGAGGCTAACACATGGGTTATCTCTCACTGAGCAAAGAGCAGCTTTCCTTCAGGTCACCCACAGCCTCAGGTTTGCAAGATGGAACCTGCACTGTTCTGAAGAGGTGGCCTAAAGAATGTGTTTTCTAAGCTGAAAAAGGGTAACAGAGACAGGTCAGTAACTGAAATATTTCTCCCAAGAAGAGGCCTTACAATTCTGATTTGGCAATGTATAGCTAGAGGATTGGAAAATGCAAAGGCAAAAAATATATAATTAGGGAGACAGACATTGAAATTAGCACTTTAGGTAAAACCAAGACAGAACAATGGAGTCATTGTATGTGTGCACTGTGCATGATGTGTGTGTGTGCATGAGAGAGAGAGAGAGAGAGAGGAGAGAGAGAAAGAGAAAGAGAGAGAAACAGAGAGAGAAGAGACAGAGACAGACAGAGAAGAGCGGGTCTGTAAAGGGGCCTGGGTCTTTTCTCAGTTGTGATTCTACTTGTTTTTTGAGACAGGGTCTCTCACTGAATGTTAAGCTCACCAGCTCTGCTAGACTATGGCCAGTAAGGATTCAGAGAGACCCCACTGAGCACTGTAGTTTTAGGCATGAACCATCACACTGGGCTTGTTTGTGGGTGCTGAGGATCTGAACTCAGGTCCTAACTTTAATCACTGAGACATCACCCCAGCCCTCAAATGAGTACTCTAAAAATATCATTTTATTATTTTTGTGTGTATGGGTATTTTGCTTACCTGTATGTCCATGTACCATGTGCATGCAGGGTGTTTGGAGGCCAGGAGAGGGCATCAGATCCCCTGGGACTTTTATGGCAGATGTTAGCTACCATGTGGGTGCTGGGGATGGAATCCTGGTCCCATGGATGAGCAGCCATCAACTGAGTCTTAATAGTAAGTGTTCCCTAGCAGGGTCCTTTACCTGGAAGACCCAAGATCCTCTGGAGCAGAGTTTCCCCAAGGGTGGGCCATGGGGTCCTCAACTTATTAACTGATCCCAACAATAGAAGCAGCCTTTTCTTGTACACTGTGAACAAGATTTGTGAACAGACTTTTGTTTGTAATATGTGTCTAAGAACTTAAGAATGTCAGGATTAGGACCATTTATAAAGTGCTTAGGAATACTGCAAATTCCTCCTGTGTACACAAAGGGTAGAGAGCAAAGCTCTTGCACCTTTGGGAAAGGGTGTCTGTCTCATTCAGAACTTGTGTTTTTCAGGGTTGATTGCATTAAAAATTTTAAATTGCATGTAGTTATTTATTGTGTGTATGTGTGTGTGTCTATAGACAGCACTGTGTGCCTGTGGAGGTCAGAGGACAACTTATCAACTTTCTCCTTCCACAATGTGGTTACAGGATTGAACTCAGGCAGTCAGAGAGAGTAGCAAGTGCCGTTAGTCACTGAGCCATCTCCCTGGCTCTCAATTGCATTATACACATGGGTGTTGGGAGAGGCCAGAAGAGGATCCATTAGAGCTGGGATTACAGATGGATGTGAGCTGCTTGGTGTGGATGCTGGCACCCAAACTTAGATTCTCTGCAAGAGTGGCAAGTGCTCTTCCATTTGAAGAACAGTCCCTGGTCTGTTCTTCATGATCCCCTATCCTCCCCTTCCCTGCCTCCAAAAGTAATAACAGAAAGTAGATAGGCTATAGGACGTGCTGCTCGGCTACATGGTTATGTGGCTATATGTTAGGTAATGGTTTCTCAGCACACACCTCTGAGCAGCAATCCCTGAGGACTAGTGAGAAAAGTACTTGATGGTTAGCTTTGTCAAGTAGACACAACACAGTGTTACCTGGGAAGAGTGTCACAATGAGGATTTGTCTAAGTTGGGCTGACCACCTAGGACTGTCTTAACTGTGTGGAAAGACTCACTCACTGAAGCAGTGCAATTCCTAGGCAGGGTGTCCTGGACTGCACAGCAGTGGAGAAATCAAGCTGAGGGCAAGCAAGAAAGCAAGCAAGCAGGCAGGCAGGCAGGCAGGTAAACCAACCTGCATTTGCTTCTTTCTGTTCTTTATGGTGATGTAATGGAAACTCCTGTCAGTCTGATTTCTCTACGGTGATACACCAACCTAGAACTGGGAGCTAACATAAACCCTTTCTCCCCTCCATTGCCTTTTGCCAGCATATTTTCTTACAGCAACAGAAATGAAACCAGGGCAGCAACCTTCCAAGCCCACTCCCAAGCTACTGGATTAGAGCAGTGGTTTTCAACCTTTCTAATGCTGTGACCCTTTAATATACCTCCTCATGTTCGGGTGACCCTCAACCATAAAATTATTTTGTTGCTATTTCATAACTGTAACTTTGCTACTGTTATGAATCTTCATGTAAATATCTGATATGGAGGGTATCTGATATGCCACCTCCAAAGGGGTTGAGACCCACAGGTTAAAACACTGGATTAGAGGCTGGAGCTGACTTGGGCACACTCTAAGAGTCATTGCTCCAGGATCATGCTGTTGATGTTGGGTTGTGGTCAGGTGACATGAATCTACATGAAACTTGAGGAGCACTATGAAACCACCCTGGCTGAGTAGGCCTGGCTCAGCACTCTGCCCTCTGTGCACAGGAACGCAGGAGTGCCTCAGGGAACAGAGGCTCTTGTTACATGATCTGGGCTCCCGAGGAGTCTAAAGGAGACATCTTCCTGCCCCATCTGTTTCCATAACTTCACTGAGCACACAGGACATTCCCAGTTCACAGAGAAAGTATCAACCACCCACCTCTTTTTTACACATCCCTGAAGCTGCCAAGCTTGATGGAGCATCTCCTCTCACGATGGACTTGAGCTTTAGTGCCTGGTGAACGAGATGTCACTTAAGTTTTGAGATCAGGCAGTGAAATAACAGCAGGGTAAACAATCAAGGTTTGCGAGAAAGCAATGTGTCAAGAATAATTTGGGGCTAAAGTTGCAGGGTCCTCTAAGGAGATGGTGACGCCCCAGTCACAAGGCTACAGCCCAGATTACACCTACTTCTCTGGCATGTAAATTAGCTCTATCAGTCCTGTAATTTTAACACTAACAATGTTGAAAACTGCAGACTCCTAGGCCCTCCTCAATCTTGATGGCTCAAGAGTCCCTGAAAGGAGGGACCATTTGGCTTTAAGATTTTTAAAATGAGGTTTACATATTTATTTTGTGTGGGCATGCATGTATGTGGGTGTGTGTCTGCCATGAGGCAAGCATGGAGGTCAGAGGACAACTTGTAGGGTTGTCCTACCATGTAAGTCCTGAAGACCAAATTTCGGTTGTCAGGCTTGGTGGCAAGTTCCCTTACCTGCTAACCCATCTTGCCCAGTCTTATTGTCTTCAACAAAGACTGATGCATATTTGGAAAAATGTGTCCTCTCTCTCCAAGTCGTCCTTGATCACAGGACCCTCCTTTTCCTACTTGCCTTGTTGCCTAGTGCTCTGCTCCTGGCTGGACCCTGGAGGCTCTGCCCCTCCTACTGTGCTGTGGGTCAGGGAAGGTTTTAAGGTTCAATTTGGCGATTCTCAAAATAGCTTCCTTCTATTCAGAGAATTCCTAGTAGGCAGGCGAGAGATCTTAGCTCCTTTGCCAGAAATGATCTAGACAGCAGGAGCTGTCCCCCTGAAGTACAACACTGCTGTTTTGCAAAGGGAACCAAATCTACACAGCTGTCAAAATGCCATTTGTCTTTCCACCACAAGCTTGAGAGAAAGCATGGAGCTTCCAGGTGCAAAGGTTTTTGTCAACCTGACACAAGTCCAGGGTTATCTGGAAAGAGGAATCTTGACTGAAAAAAAATTCCTCCATCAGGTTGGCTTGTGGGTAAGTTTGTGGGGGCATTTTCTGATTAATTTCTGATTAATGATTGATGTGGGAGGGTCGTGCCCACTCTCAGAGGTGCTACCCCAGGACATGTGGTTCTGGGTTATATAAGAAAGCAGAGTGAGCAAGCCATGGAGAGTGAGGCAGTCAGCAGAATTCCTCCATGGCCTCTGCTTCAGTTCCTGCCACCAGGTTCCTGCCCTGATTTCCTTCAGTGGACTATAGGTTCTAAGAGGAAGTAAACCCTTTACCTTTGCTCATGGCGTTTCTCACAGCACAAGAATGCACACTAGGACAGCAAGAGAAACAAAGCCTCAGCCAGGCATTAGTGGCTCACACCTTTAATCACAGCACTCAGGAGGCAGAGGCCAGCCTGGTCTACATAGCAAGTTCTAGGACAGCCAGGGCTACACAGAGAAGCCCTGTCTTGACAAAAACCAAAAAAGAAACAAAAAGGATCTTTGTGGGGTGTCTAGCTTGGAGGGACTCATACCACACTTCTCAGGAGCTGTGGAAGCAGACATACCTGTCCTATTCTAACAAACTCGGCTTGGCGGGCTTCCTCTTTCTTCCGTGCTGACTTGGGTGACTCAGGCAAAACATCACTAAAAGATCGTCGATTGAGCATGTTCTGAAAAAGAAAAACAAGGCTGGGATTTCTCAGGCATTTTTCAAGTCTCCTCTTTTGATATCTCTTCACACACACACACAAGACACACACACACACACACACAGACACACGCTTGTCTTAACAGCACTGTTTCTGCCACAGTATTCCTCCAGTGCTAGGGCAGACACAGGAGGAGAGCCCAGATAAGCACAGCCAGCGCTGTGCAGAAGCAGACAACACCGCCTTTAGACCAGGCACACCAGCAGCTTCATTTAGTAACACTGCGACCCAGGCCACCACATGGCACAGCTCTAGGATGCCAGTTCTTGGGAGTGGCATCCCAAGAACCTAGCACACTGAATTCCCTGGGTATGAACTGTGTGGCCCTGTGAACTAACTTCTGACTCTCTGTGGCTGATACCTGTCCCCCAAGTGTGCACGGGGATCAGTGAGTACTGCATGGAGGGTACTGAGTGCTGAGCTTGGTCTTTCCCTCTGAAGTGTTCCTCAAGCCCTGGTTGAGTGCCGGCTAGTCCACCCGACTGGGGAATCTGGCAGACACAGCCTCAGTAGATCACAGAGACTGGTGGGTCAGACGTGAAGAAGCAGGAAGAATCAACATGTCTGCTCCGGTCACCGATAGAAGGCGGAATGTAGAAGGGAGGCCAGGTGACCCAGCAGCAAGGCATGCTTAGGTTAGGGATGACGGTACCTGCTCTGAGGCCCAAGGGACATGATTTTGCATTATGGTGGCCTCTCTGAAGCTTTCTCTGATCTGTAAGATTTGCTGCGGGGTCCTGGGGCTAGCCTGGTCATTCCCTGAGAAGTTTTACACTGCACCAAACAGACAGAAGTCAAGTGGTACTATGAAAAGTATCATGGGCAGAGAGAAGGGGCCAGTACGTTCTAGTTCACTTTCACAGCCTGCCTCCCTGGCTGAGGGACAGACACCTCCCCTTTACATACATCATCAGAAATTAATTACTTTTACTGGAGTTTATGAATGAATGATCAAATTTAAGAGAATTCTTCACTTGTTCTGTGCTTCCTTGTTAAATAAGAATTTAAAAAGTAAATTTCATTTATTTGTATGAATATGTGTGTGTGGAGATTAGAGGACAACTTGTAGGGCTGGCTTTTTTCTTTTGCCATGTGGGAAGCAAGCTCAGTCATCAGATTTGGTGAAAGTCCTTTACCTGCTGAGAGCTATCTCACTGGCTCCGGGAAAATGTTTTTTTTTTTTTCTTCACATAATGATTTTTACTTTACCTCATACTCAGGCTGGAGACCTCCTGAGATATTGCATGCACCGCTGGACGGGACAAGAAAGGGTGGAGTCTATCAGTGTACACAGGGCTCTGGGCCACAAAGTATCCCGCACGAAATGGGCTTCCACCAGTGGAGACACCTGTTTAAGTGCCTGATTATAGGGCCAGATAGAAAACCAACAGAAAACCCAGGAAAGCACTTGGACTCTCTTCTCTCTCTCCAAAATTATTTTTGCCAGTTCAACAGCTCTAGGCACCTAGCACCAAGTCCCTAGCACCAAGGATAACACTGCCAGAAAACAGCTTTGGCGGTCCAGGGTGCTGACTTTCTTACTCTGTGCCCACCTATATCTTATGTCCATAGGCTACGGCTCTGCAAGAATCACTTTATTCTTGCACATAACACTCAAGGACCCTCCTTTTTATGGAGAATGCCAGCTGTGGTGGTTTCAGGGAAGTCTAGGCATCAAGCACCATGGAGACTCAGCTTTCCCCAGGGCTCATCATGGCTAGACCTGTGCTCTACAAAAACCCCACAGGAGAAAGGAAACCCAGGTACCTTGTGTAAATCTGGCATCAAGTCCTGATATAAGGAGCGAATCAACATATCCAGAGTACGCCGACGTTTCTGGGCAAAGGTTGGGGTTTCCAAGGTGGCTTTTTCACCGTTAATTACTAAAACAAGCAAAAAAGGGCAGTGTCATTAATTGCTACTGAAGAGTGTTCTTTGCAAGCAGAGTCTGCACAGTGAATGCCACCTTCCATTATAATAAGAGTGTTATGGTTTGGATACAGAGCATCTCTCAAAATGTCAAGGGCATGGCCCCAACTGGTAGATCCAATCACTAGGAGTTATCTTGGGTCATGAAGACTCTGATTTCATCAGTGGCCAATCCACTGGTGGGTTAATACTTTGATTCTTGGTGGGCTGTGGAGACATGTGGAGTAGGTCACAGGGTAGTGCCTTTGAAGGATGGATCCTATCTCCTGGCTTTTCTCTTGCTCTCTCTACTTCCTGGCTGCTATGAGATGAGCAGTCTTCCTCCATCATGCCTTGCTGTCACTGTGTTCTGCCTTACCTCAAGTGCTTAGTAATGGAGCTAGGTGACGACAAACACATTAGTCAAAACCAACCTTTTCCTCCTTTCAGTTGTTTTTCTCAGGTTATTCACCACTGTGATAAAAACTGACTAAATGAACCAGTATTACCATTGATCTAACCTTCCTTTCATGGGAGAATGCTTCAAATTTAAGTTCTAAAGTATGGATTTATATTACTGTAGGCATGTTTATCTTCCCTCTCTTGTTGGACAGTAAATTTCCAGAGCAGAGAGCAGATCTAATCTTTTTTTTTTTTTTTTTTCTGAGACAGCCTTTCTCTGTGTATCCCTGGCTGTCCTAGAACTCAGGCTGGCCTCGAACTCATAGAGATCTTCCTGCTTCTCCCTCCTGAGTGCTGTGGTTAAAGGTGTATGCCATCCCTTTAGCCATACATCAACCCACCTTATTCCCCTAGGATGTCATTCAATGCTTACTGAAAAGAAAAAAGCTGCTTTAGCACACGATTTGGATTCTTAGCTTATTGGATGTTTCTTCTGGAGAAAACAGCATTTCATGGACTACAGATATTAAGATTCAACAAGGTGGAGTGTGCAGTACAGTGTCCAAGAGGCTAAGAGTCTGAAGTCATGAGTGTGGAGCCCAGCTCTGTGGCTGGCTGTGCAGTCATTTTTCCCCACCAAGAAGTACTTCTTTTTGTGTAGCCTTGACTGTCCTAGAACTAGCTCTGTAGACCAGGCTGGCCTTGAACTCACAGAGATCTGCCTGCCTCTGCCTCCCAAGTACTGGGATTAAAGATGTGTACTACCACTGCTCAGTGCCTGTGGACTTTTGAGCAACTTTGTTCTAGCTGGCTGGGGCTTCAGTTTCTACCTTATACAATGGGTATGGTCCTATTTTTATAAAGGGCTGCTGTCACTTAAGTGAGATAATACATACACCCAGCACAATGCTAGGCACATTGAAGTGGGTAAGCATTCACTCTTAGTTTTCTTATACAGAGGGCCAATGGGAAAGTCTGTTCACAGTCTGAAAAACAGAACTTGAGGACAAGGCATTTCTTAGATACATTCTGTGTGCTGGGGCCAAGGTGGGCTTGTGTTGTTTACGGCATCTTTTAGGAGATTTTGAAGTACACGTGCCAAGTTGTTTTCTTTTTCCTAAGTTTTGTTTTTGTTTTGTTTTGTTTTGAGACAGGGTCTCTCTACATTGCCCTTGCTGTCCTGGAACTAACAAATTTCCACTTGTTTCTGCCTTGCCTGGTTCCCAAACTACATTTTAAATAGCTCATTTTGGCAGAAGGGAAAGACCTGAGTTTTTATTGAACCGTTGAGAGCTATTTTGTATTTTTCAACCTGCTGGCTTCCTCCGTTCTGCAAAACAGCCTTCTATTGTGGCGTCATCTGAGCAGCCCCCTGGTCCTCCAGGCCCATGCTCCATCACTGCCGAGCCCCCTATAACCCTGGCTCCCTGTACCCATGTTTCTCAAGGTGTAGATACCTTTCTCTTTTGTTTTTTAAAGACAGCATTTCACAATGTAGCCCTGGCTGACTTCAAACTCAAGAGCTCCATCTGCTTCTGCCTTCAGTTTACTAGGAATAAAAGCCTTGCTACTTATATGCAGCCCAGCCTAGCCATGTTTAAAGTTTTACCATCAGATTCGCTGAATTCCAGTTCTGTCTCTCCCTGATGCCGAGAGTGCTGATGCGCCCCTTCATGGCTCAATCTTGCCATTCCATTTTGATATGTGGATTCCACTCACACGTGGGTCCCCAACACTAAATAATGTGGGGTTAAACACTGCAGGCCCCGGGGCCTCGCTGTGCCATCAGCATCCTACAGAACACTTATCTACTGTGCCTGGATCCTTCATTCTTTTGGCTGCTAGCTGCAACAACTGCTCCCTGTTTTTTTCTTGCTTCCTTTTTGATGCTCTGGCCTTGAACCACACGAAATTTCCCAAGTCTTTTGAAAATGCAGAAAGGTACAGAATCATCACCTTTGCCAAGCGGTTTGCAGTCTGCTGCTTCTAATGTTGGGGGCAGAGCATTTCCCCTGTGCCCTGCTGTGGAGCGAAGCTGGGAGCTGACAGTGTGCAGGGCACCCAGCTGCATGGCCTTACTGGCTCCTTCCACCAGGAGAAGGTTGCAAAGCACGTGGAGCCCTCTGCAGGAGTTTGGGAGGGAAGAGCACTCCTCGCCAGCTTGGCTGAGCGTGGGACACATCTGGTGATTGGTGTTAAGTGACATTCATCCCTTCAAGTGCCACTGAGGCGAGTAGACACGGCATGGGAACTTGGTGTGGCCGCTGATGGAGGACTCATATGCAGGGAGCTATGGAGGACAGACTGAGTGATGATAAGACAAGTGTGGAGGGTGGAGAGATGGCTGGGGGGTGAGGTTTAAGAAGCACTTGCTGCTAATGACATACGCCTTTAATCCCAGCACGAAAGTGGCAGAAGCAGGCTCATCTGTGAGTTCAAGGCCAGCCTGGTCTGCATAGTGATTTAAGCTAGCTAGGACTACATAATGAGATCTTGTCTCAAAAAAAAAAAATAGGTATCACTTCCTGCACTGGTCTCCATCCCCAGGACCCACACTGAGCAGCTCAATGACTTTAGTTCTGGAGGAACTCTGGCCTCCATGGGCACTTGCATATACATACACATACATACATTCAGACATATAAAACTAAATCTTTTTTAAAAAAAGAGTACAAAGGAAGAACAATATGTCATCTAGAACTAGTTTTGGCCAGTTCTGAAGAAAACTGGAGACTAGAAGCCGAGTAGAGGGTTCTGATGTGGGATTCTGTGAGGTTCTGGGCTCAATCAATGCTGCCTTGGGGCCAGGTGACCAAGATGAGAAGACAGGAGCCTTTCCAAATTCTCTCAAACTCCATGGCAACAGTGTCAACATTAGGCACTGTGTGCGTGGATGTGAGGGGCAGGTGGGTGCCAGAGAAGCAGCTGTGGCCTTTGGTGTGCCTGGCAGGAAACTGGAGCTGGCCTCTGCGGAAGGCGCGGCGGTGGCCACGCCAGGGCTCCATAAAGACACTGCAGCGGACAAAGCCAAGTGACTTGATCTGATCAGTAGGTTCTGACAGGCCTTCTAGATACAATACCCAAGGATGCTCTGAGGAGGGTGAGCCAACTTCTATCACACAGGAGAGGGGAGCTCAGAGTCAGGCCTTGCGGTGAGCTCAGATGCATGAGCCTTGGCTCACTGGCTCCCAAAGCCTGGAGTGGGAAGGTCTGTTCACTCCATTCACAACCCACGCACACACACACACAATCCAGAAGCTTTCCTTGGCCCTAAATATGTATTACAACCATTTTCCCTACCTCCACTCTTCTCAAAGACAGATACATAATGATAGAGACTCAGAATGGTGGCACCAGAAGCCAGGGCAGAAAGCCAGGTTGAGCATCCCCGACACCCCCACCCCCCACACGAGTGATGAAGGTGGACAAGCACAGTTAGGAGTAGACCAGAACCGGGAAGAAAGCCTGCCTAACGTTACCAGAGGCCAAACCCGGGCAACAGGTTAACACAACATGAATGGTCTAAACAACAAATTTGCAATTATTTTTGTTTGTTTTTTTGAGACAGGGTTTCTCTGTGTAGCCCTGATGTCCTGGAACTTACTTTGTAGACAGAGAGCCATCTGCCTGCCTCTGCCTCCCAAGTGCTGGGATTAAAGGCGTGTACCACCATGCCTAGCTAACAACAATTTTTTATATGGAAGAAGTGACAAATGTTTTTTAAAAAACAACAACTTACATTTCACAAGCAAAAAGTCCCTGAATTCCTGGTGGTCTGTAAACACCGGTGGGGATGGCAGGGGTGGGCCAAAAAGTGGCACACTTTCTTCTGAGAATATTTTCAGCCTATGTAGAGAGCATTCCAGAATTAGTTGGTTCTTTTCCTCAAGGATACTAATATTTAAGCCAATGTGCTCAGAAACATATGTCAGGAAGCATATGCCAGGAAGATTCCTCCCAGAGGAGCCTGTGTCACCTCTGAGTGCTCCCTTCCAGGGGAGAGGCCACATGTTTAGGGTTTAATCCACCAGACTATGGACAGGCTGGACAACAGCAATGGTGCGCTGACCAGCTACTGCATACCAGGCAGGTGCTTTGTATTTTAAGGCTTGCTAAACACGCCAGAGGTAACTTATTCTTATTCTACGCTGGGCTCAAGGTAACTGTGGAGAAATCTTTTTCACAAATCCTCAAAGTCAGTAAATGACTGAGATGAGGTTTCAAGCCACTTCCCCTAAATGGTAGAAATTGACATTCCTTTCACAACATCCTTCTAATAGATACACTTGGGAAATGGAAGGACAAGTGAACAAGGGTCAAACAGAAAAATTTCCCCCATAAAGTACAAACACCGAACTAATCCTGACCCCTGGGCCCACTGTGTATATAGCATTACTATGCTGAGCAAAACTTTCCCAGAAGAAAGAGGCAGGGTATTCTAAAAGATGACAGCATGTCTAATAAACGCCCAGAGGAAGCTCCTCCGGCTCTTCTGAGAGCTAATGCTGACAGGTGAAGCAAATTTTAGAATTAGAGCAAGAATAGAGATGAGGTCATCACCTACCTGTAATTGTCATTTTGCTGGTCATACCTCACTAAGGCAAAAATATCTGTGGGGATAGTCAAGGCAACTCATCAATATCCTTGATGCTTACGCCTCACAGCTTGTGCCCTGAGAACCCTTCCTGCAGGAGCGATCTTGAGCAGGCGAGGAACCTACTGCTCTGAAGTTGGGACAAAAACCTCACCTCTTTACAAGAGACAGCCTAGGAAGACACATGTGAGAGCCCTGAGTCTAGGTTGGCATCTTTGTGCCCTTCTGCTGGGAAAAGGTTAGAGGAATCCTACACAGCTGTCAGAGAAGCATGTAAGTACATACATTAAACAGCCAAGCAGCCAATTCCTTGCCTGCAACCCAAAGGAGATCCTGACATGGTTACTCATCTATTTCATCTCACACATTTTGGGATGGGGAAACAATTGGAACGTTTCTGCTGTACACCTTCCCTCTCCTTCTGCCTCTGGTAGACAAAACAGCACTGGAGAACAAGCCAATGTAGCTGGTGGCAGCTAAGCAGAGTCAGCGCTGCTTGGGCTGAAGCCCGAGGTGTCCAGAATAGCTCAACTCCTCAGGGTGTGGATCAGTGGCAGAGCACTTGCCGAACATGTGGGAGGCCTGGGTTTCATCCAGCATTTAAGAAAGGATACATGATATGCTATGGGGCTTCAATCTCAATACAATTCTTTAGAAATAAAACCAAACAGCACAATTACCTGCAGCCAGCAGTGTCCCTCTGTCCTGCCTGCACCTCTCCCCGCCAGCCCTGGCTGTGACGGGCTGCAGTGGGTGATGAAATACCTCCACTCCTGTGCTCCATGAGATGAATTCCCATTAACTACCTTTTGATTCTTTTCAGAAACCCATATGGAGGATCTCTAATAAGGAGCACCCTAAAACTTCTGACTAACAAGCCACCTTGTCTTCTGGTGCTCTGCTCAGAGCAGCATTCTGTCATGTAAGACATATCACCAGAAAAGGGGAATTATTGATGCCAAAGCCCGATGAGTGGGGAACATTCTGCTGGAAGTAGGATGAACAAAGGAGGAAAAGACGTGGGCTTTCACCTTCATTAGGATTCTCTACCTTGAGGAAGAAATCTGGCCACTTCAACGTTTAAATACTTCCTGGTAGGATCTGTTGTCTGGCTTCAGAAGACAACTCAGAATATAGACAGCAGCTTTATTGGCAGGTACCCTAGGCACAGCGGTCTGTCTCTGAATATTTGTAGTAGGGTCTCTAGGAACAGAGTAATGAGACTAGACTTCATTCTGAAAATGCCCACTAGGTGTCCTTTATTTACTGTGGTCACTCTTCAGAACCACCATCTTGAGTTTTGCTCTCATGACCCATGACTACAGCAAGTGGGCAATGACTCAAGGTCTGGCAAGCAGGATGGGCACACGCCCTGGGGTTATCTAGATGAGACTATTCAGAATGCCAGCCCCCTCCCCCAGCCTCTACAGACAGTCTGAGCTGAGCAGGATGAGGGGAAGTGAAGAACACCGTTAATTTTACCATGCCTCATACTTCAGTTTAGCAGCCATTATCAGGGCTTAGAATAATTTCTCATGGTGACCTCCTGCTTCAGCCTGTCAGGTGCTATGATTACAGGTGTGAGTCAGCATGCCCAGAGAGTTGTTTTTGGTTTTTTTTCCATATTTGAGAGAAGGTTTTGCTATGCCCTGGATGACCTCAAATGTGTGATCCTCCTGCCCAGGCTTTCAGTGTTGGAACTGTAGGCTGAAGTGACAAATTTTACACTTGAAGTTAACTTCGCAGAGGATTCACTACTTATTCTTCAAATTCATTCACTACCATTGCATAACAGGAAGCTCTCCTCATTTCACAGACTCCCTGAAAAGAGAAGACATGCGAAAAGTCAAAGCTGGCTGTGGTGGTGTGAGCTTGTGACCCTAGCACTCAGAGGTCCGCAGCAGGGGCTAGAAGTTCTAGACTTTCTCAGAAGTTAGCTGTGAGGCACTGTCTTCTGAAAATGAGCGATGCACCTGCAAACTCATAGCTATGGTGCCTACCAGCACTGACTGGGCCCATCAACATTCCACTGTGGATGGGGAGGGGCTGGAGAGGCCCACCTTCTCTCTAAAGAGGTATAGGCAGTTGATGGCTGACGGGATACTGAGTCCTGTTTCTCAGTAGTGTGGCCTCTGGTAAGTTGCCTTTGCTCAGATGAATTACTATCTCCCACTGCTTTTAAAGCAACCCTGGTTAAGTACAGTGGAGGAAGTAAGAGGCAGGCTAGTTGGGAAGAAGGAGCCATCAGGGAGGATGATGTGAGGACAATGGAGGGTACAATCAAGGTACATCATATATGTGTATGAAATTGAGAAAACAAACAAAAAATTTCTTGAGAATCATTATCCACTGCCTCAGAGAGTTGAAAGAGGCCAAAAGAAAGATGCAGTGCTTAGGCAAAACTAGCCAATGGTGTGTGTCAGACTAGCCATCAAGAAGCCTATCACATGTCCTGTGGGGTCCAGTGAGGCTGTTAAGCTGGAGCATTTATAAAGACACAGGATACGTGTGAAATGGGAGCGAATCATGGAAGGCTTAAAGGCGGGAGAAGATTCCTCTCCTTCTTGGAACACGATGGTGACAATGTCATTTCCAATGTGGCGCTTCCTTTCCACCTGTGGTGAGCATAAATGACATGATGTGAAGAGTTGCTCCAACAAGGCACATGCAGTTAAAACACACTGTAGCAAACCACCAAGGCCATTTCACAGCCTGGCCTCTATGTAGCCGTGACAAGCTGCCTGGGCTTCTCCCCCAGCACAGGCTTCATTTCCCCTCACCAGCCTCAAGGCCTCCATCATTCCCTGAGCTGTATTTGAAGCCCAAAAGGCTCACAGGAGGCACACACAAGGGTGTCCAAGAGAGACTGAGTGCACAGGGGGGCTTCAAGCCGGCTATTCAAGTGCTCCACCACTAATCCACACTGCCAACTCACCTTAGCTAATTTGAATGCTTATACCTGGAAAGGCTCTGTATAACCTGACCCTAGTTCATCTTTCCAAAATGATTTTCTGGATATGCAGTCAACACATTTTTTTCCCATTAAAGGCCAGACAGTGAATATTTGCAGCTTCATAGACTATATATATGGACTCTTTTCAGCTGCATGGCTGTTAAAGCTCATCAGCTGCCCAGTGTGTGAGTGGGTGTGGTACATGCCAGTAACACTGCACCCAGCAGAAGAGGAACAGGCCAGTTTACCAGCTCTGTTCAAGACCTTCATCCATCTGCTCAAACCGAGTAACTGCTGGTCCCCTGGATCCCTGTGAGTGAGTCCCTGTGCTGGTTCTGTGGTGGACCAAGGATGTTCACTTGTTCTCTGGCTTGTCCCTCACTGAAAGGTGGAGTTTATCTGCTCTCACCTGCCCTATGGCTGCCTGAATGCTGCAGTCATGAATGAACTGTAGCAAAGATGACTGTGAACCAGTGCCTAGGCTAGCTTTTAGAAGGACCCGAAGGGGCTGGAGAGATGGTTCTGTGGTTAAGAGTGCTTACAGCTCTTACCGAGGACCTGGGCTTGGTTCCCACCACCCACACTAGTGGGTTCACAATGGCCTATAAGTCCGGTTTCAGGGGCTCTGATCTCTATGGCTTCCTCTGACATGTACATACATATGCTACAAATGGACTCATGTAGATATACTCATGTAGACTACATATACATAAATACAGAATAAATTCATCAGTCACAAGTAAAGGACGATCAGCGTTTGCCACCTTACTCTCAGAACAAATGCTTTTCGGGTCCTAAGCCAGTGCACAAGTGTTGATGAGGAAGCCACTGAGAGGCCACAGCAGAAGCCTTGGCACTCCATTCTGTGGGGAAAGGGCAACTCTGCCAATATTCCAGTTGAGCCAATGATCCCAGCTCAGCTGCTGGCTGACTGCAATAGATGAGAGCCTCTATGAGACCTGCCTGTTGGGCCTTGTCAACACAGAGCCTTAAGAAACCAACTAATTATCTTCAGCTGGGGAGTTCTGTAGTGGTTTGTTGCAGAGCAACAAATACACAAAGCATGGTCTATGCATGCCAACTTACCTTGTCTAGCCTCGTATGGCCAAACATCTCACACATGGTTATATGTCTAAGCTCAGGCAAATGCACCTTTTCCAGGAAGGCCTCCATGATTTTTATTAGCTGTCATATTCTTTCTCCCTCCCTCAGCATCCACAGAACTTTTGTGATAGCATTAAATTTTTAAGTGTGTGTGTGTCCCCACCAAAGCCTGGGGAGGGCAACAGATTCCCTGGAGCTGGAGTTACGGGCGTTTTGTGAGCTGTCCAATGTGAGTGCTGGGAATCTCCTCTGAAAGAGCAGTAATTACTCTTTATTGCTGAGCCATCTCTCCAGCCCCCAAGATGTCATTCTTATGTGCATTATTCCTCTATGTGTGCTAACGGTTCTTGGCTATGATCCCTGTCCTCTCTTTCATACCATAAAACCCTGGAGACTAGTCCTCTGACTGAGCCACAGTGCATATTCTCATGCCTGAGTCATGGTGTACATTCCCATTTTTACCAATGATAAAATGAAGGTGTAGAGAACATCTGAGTGCAGCTGGGTTAAAATGATTTCTTGGGTAACACTGACAGTACAGACAACAGAAGAGAGGTAGACTCTTCTGTGAGACGATACCACAACAGAACCTCTATGGAGCAAAGGGTACTGTCAGTGGAGGGAAAGGCAACTTGATGAAGAGAAGTAGTATCTGCAAACATTTGCAAGAAGTTCTATCCATAATACACAAAGTTGTTACTGCTGCTCAATAACAACTGAACAGTTGTACAATTCAATAAAAATAACTCAATTAAACCAACAGCAAAGAATGTAAATGGCCATTTCTTAGGAAGATTTGTAAACATACAAAAAACACAGGAGAAGTGAGTATACTAGTAACTACAGACATGCAAGCCAACATGAGCAGTCGGTGCAGACCACTAGGATGACAGTGTAAATTAACAAATTTGTGGTCAGAGTAAGGAGAAACCAGACCCTCTGTGTATTACTGATGGGAATGTGAAATGGTGTGGCCTCTCTGGAAATGGTATAGTGGTTCCTCAAAGAAATAGCCATAGGCAGCTTGAAGAAATGGCCCACTGATTAAGAGGACTTACTGCTTTTGCAGAGGACCTGAGTTCAATTCCCAGCACTCACACCAGGCAGCTCACAATGCCTGAGATTCCAGTTCCAGGGGATCCAATGCCTTCTTCTTGCCTCTTTGTGCACTCCATACATGTGGTACATATATACATGCAGGCAAAACACCCATACACATAAACATTTTTAAAGGCAATAAAGCACTCTAGCACTCTGGAGTAGGCAGGAGGCTCAGGAGTTCAAGGCCAGTCTGAGTTACTTGAGACTGTATCTAAAACAGCAGCAACAGCAGCAGGGATGGAGAGATATCTCAGTGGTTAACTGGGCATGCGGCTCTTGCAGAGGACCCAGGTTTGGTTCCCAGCACCCACATCTCTGGCTTTTAAAAACCTGTGTTTTCATCTCCAGGGGATCTGATGCTCTCTTCTGATCTCTCTGTACTGCACTCATGTGCACACATATATAAAAAATAAAATGAACAAACAAACAAAAGAATCGGAGATACAAACTGCAACACAAACCCTTGCAAATATGCAATGTACTAGACATCAGTTTCTAAAGACATACATTAGGGCTAGAGCGATGGCTCAGTGGTCAAAAGCACTGGCTGCTCTTGCAGCTCAATTCCTAGTATCCACATGGTAGCTCACAACTATCTGTCACTTCAGGTCAATGGATCTGTGCATCTTCTGAGCTTTGTGGGCTCCCGCATGCATCCGGTACACTTACAAACACTCAGACACACACATGGATACACAGAACATTAAATAAATATCAAAAGAGCATTACCGCATTGCATAATGTATGCATGTGTGGCTACTGCTCCATCTGTCATATGGTGTGGGCAGCGTGGAGAGCGCTGGGAGCCGGGGAGGGCACCGCAAAGCACTTCAGTGGAGCTTGTTTGTCCACTGTATGTGGTGTGCTGGCTTTGATGCTTGAGCCCAGCATCTCACACGTTAGACAAGTGTTCCACCCCTGAACCCCAACCCCCAGTGTAAGTTTTCTGATGCTACTGTTGAAATGTGAGAGGTCAAGAGCATTCATGATGGCAGAGACGACAGTGTCTCTCCATATGATCCCAAGACCCTAAGAGCTTTAGCCACTATGAAGAGGCCTGACAGCAGAGACCTGGGTCTTCCCAACCAAACAGAAAAGACATCTTGCTGTGTAGCGAGTCTCAGGCATGTGCACCTCCTATTTCAACCTACCCAACCAGAGTTCTCCTAAAACAAGAACAAGTTCAAGGCCTCCATGCTCTCTATGGCCCACGAGATACCCATTAGCTACTTGTCCAGTCAGACCATGGAACAGCACTTGCTGTTTCCTCCCTCCCTGCACATTCCCCAAAGTGCCTCTACCTCCCAGTACTACACTGCCACCCTAGGGCAGTGATCTGTTGTGCACTTTCCCTCTTACTACAATCAGAATTTTATGTGCTCAGAAAACCTTTCTGACTTCCTTCAAATTTGTATGTCTTTGCTGAACAACTGTTTATGTCAGTGACATTTATTCATGCAGATGCCTTCTTTCAATGCAAGTCTCGAACAAGCTAAGCATAACTCTCCAAATCTCATCTGGCAAAACCCAGTGTCTGGGCCCTGGGGATGGCTCAGCAGTTAAGGGCACTTGTTGCTCTTACAGAGGACCTGGGTTCAATTTCTAGCACCCACGTGGTGGCTCACAGCCATCCCTCACTTCAGCTCCAGGGGTTCAAAGTCCCTGTTCTGACCTCTGTGTAGATATCACAGCACACATATATACACAGCCAAAACAGAGACATTAAAACAAAAACAGACCCCAGCAGGCCACATCTTTGCTGTGTCTAAATTCTAACAGGCTAGAATTTTTTTTCCTAAAAATAGCCAACCTCTGAGGTAGGGAAGAGAAGCTCTGGGGTGAGGCAGGGGGCATTCCCAGCATGGCCAGCCCATGCAGACATCATGGTTAACTTTAACATCGATCTCAGAACCACTTCTAACACAACTGTCTTAGGATTTCTCTTGGCTGTGAATCAAACACTATTGAGCAAAATCAGCTCGGAGAAGAGAGGGTTTATTTCAGCTTCAATGTTACACTCCATCATCCGAGGAGTCACAACAGGAGCTGATGCAGAGGCCATGGGGACTGACTTCATGGTCCAGAATCTCATTCTTACAAGGCCAGAGGCACACTGAGACAAGTCACAGGGAGAGAGGATGTGTTAAATACAGGGCAGTTTGCAAAGTGTCTCCTTGTGGTGTGAGCAGGGCTCCCAGGTACACGTGTTGGCATGGCGCCGCTAAGGGTGGGGGGGCCTTTCAGAGGGGGCCTGGTAGGAGGTGATGAGGTCTTGGGAAGGGCTAATGCTTTTCTCACGGGAGTTCATTCTTGCTCGCTTAGGTCTGTCTGTAACCTAACCTGGATTTCTCATGATTCCTGTTTACCATGTGATTTCTTCTACATCTGCATGTGATAACCACCATAAGGGTCTCACGAAAGCCCAGAAAATACCAGCGCTCTTGAAACTACGTGACTCTGGGCTACATAAACTTCTTTCTCTATAAAGTACCCAGCCCCCAGGCATTTTGTTATGGCAACACAATATAGTTAATATGTCTTTAGAATCATAGTCACACATGTGCAAGTACACACATGTGTATACCCACAGATTCACCCTCTCTCTGATTTCGTCTTGAAGATGATGCGGACAGTAACAGTATGCTTCCTAAGCCTTGTTTGCATTCACACATAGACATTAAAAAGATCCTGAATTGGCAGTTGGCAACTGAAGTGGAGCTCACAGTAACACCCCTCGTCTCTAATGTTATAGATCATTGCAATACCCATCCCACATTCAGCCGCATCTGATAGTTTGTGTGCTCAAAGAGCCTGGGGTCACATGTACCTGCTGTCTGTTCTCTTTGGAATATGGCAACATGGTGGAAACGTGAAACATGACCTCATGCCCTTGGTACACAGTATAGACTGAGTTGATCCCTGTAGTATTATCTGTAAAACACAAGAACACGGTCAGCGAGCACAGAGTTTTACATGGGAATTGAAGATGAAGGCATGAACTCCACAGTATATTCTCAAAGGCCATCTGGGTTTATCAGCATTGGTGAGCAGGAGTAGATCACCTGGTGTCCAGTCTCTACTTCACAGAAGGCTCCTACCCAGTCCCTCACCTTCATGTGGCTGCAGGGTCAAGGATCAATTCACACAAGACAATGAAGCTGTGATGCTCACAGAATCAAGGTAAGGCTTCAAAGGTATAGGCTCTGAAGATAGATGAACCAGACCTAAGTTCTCATTGCTTATTTGCCTCCCCAAATTCAAGGGCTTTATCATCTTTTTGAAATTTAGTATTTAAAGCTATGTTGCTTTGTGTATGTGTGTGCACATGTGTGGGGAGTCTAGAGGTCTATATACAGTGTCTTCTTTAATTGCTCCCCACCTTATTTTTTTCTTCAAGTTTGGCTATTTGATTTAAAGCAACATATTAATTATATATTGGCAATATATTAGTTATATATTGTTGTATAAGTTATTCCAAAGCTTGGTGGATTAACCCAATGAGTAACACTTATTTTTTTGAAGATTTATTTATTTTTATTTTCTGGGTTTGAGTGTTTTGCCTGCATGAATGTCTGTGCTCTGTGTGTATTCAATGCCCATAGAATCCAAAAGAGGGTACCTTATCACATGGAACTGGACTTACAGACAGCTGTGAGCTGCCATGTGGGTGTTGGGAATTGAACCCAGGTCCTCTGGAAGAACAGCCAGTGCTTTTAGCTCTTCCACCATCTCTCCCTGTCATATGTATCTATCTATCTATCGAGACAGAGGCTCTCACTGAACCTGGTGTTCACTGATTTGGCTTGACTGGCTGGCTAGTAAGCCCCAGGAATCCTCCTGTCTCTGCCTCCCTAGTGCTGGGACTGCAAGCATGTATCCCCATACCTGGCTTTTTAAAAGGGATGCTGGAATTGAACTCAAACCCTCATGCTTACATGGCGAGCACTTTACCAATGAGCTATCTCCCCAGACACCTATGTTACTTTGGATAAGTCATCTTACTTTTCTCTGATCCTGTTTCTTAAGTTGAAAATGGACATTAGGAAGCCTCAGCAAGATGGTCCCTGCCAAGTGCTTAACTAGCAAAAGTCCTGGGTTCTCAGAGAGCTCAGCAGATGGCAGCCAGAACTGCTACAGTGAGGCTGAGGGCTGACCATGATGATGAGCTCACAGGAGCTCAGGAACCCATTACACACATGAGAAAGTTCCTCAGAGGGAAGCTGGGGCCACACCTTCCACTTCTGAGCTGTTAACTAAGGAAGGCCTTTCCACAGCGGTCTTCACACTCTGTATCTGTGTGGGCTGCCAGGAAGAGAGGCTCCCTGTGAGGCTCCCTGGACAGGACATCTGTCACATTTAGGCTAAAGGAGCCTTATACCACCTGCCTGACTTTCTTTGAGGCTTGACTGAAGATAAAAGTAAACTTCAGACATAAAAGCACAAGAAAATGCTAGAAATGCTCCTCAGAAGCTGACCCAAGGGACTTAAGTCTATACCTGCCACTAGTCTCCCTCCATACACCTCCTACCTTCCCAAGCTTCCCCTTCAATACCCCCAGGTCTCCACCAGCTGCTTCAGGCCAGAGACCCAGGGGCCTGGTGAGAACCCTTCTTCCTCTTCATCTCCATTTTCCAATATTATGGGCTCCTGTGTCCCCTTCCTGAGAGGCACTGGAGTTTGTGTGCTTGTTTCCCTGCCAGCCTGCTGTTCCCCCAATCATGTCAGCCTCCCCCCCACACACCTCATTTAGACTGTAGCATCTGCTTCTCCAGGGGCTCTCCAGTCCTCTGCCTCTAGATTATCTTCACAGCTTTGCCTTAATGGGACCTCACTGCTCTCCTAGGCAGTGACATGCAAGGGGACTTCAAACTCCCTCCAGGGACACTCCTTCCCTTCTTTAGTCTGTACTGCAACCTTCTCTGTCCCTCTGCTCCTTCCAGCTGGAAAGATATTCTCTTAGTTTCTAGATTGGCACACCATGTTCTTTCCTGCCTTGAGGACTCTATGGATGCTCCGTGTTTGAAATTCTTTTCTCAAGACTCTTCACCTGCTCCCACTCATCACTCCCTTGCTCCCTCAGAAAGTCTTCTTTAATCCCCAGAGTGGGCTAAGCGCATGCAGCACTCTCTATGCCTCCTGAGTTCTGAAAGCACTGACTGCCAAGCTATTTCATAACCATTACCCGTGTGCTGCCTGTGCTGTCCAGGGGACTGTAGGCTCCTAACAAGGCAGGGACCATGTTGAGCCCAGCATGGTCCTGGCATGCAGATGGTGCTCACTGGTAAACATAGCTGTGGGAAAAGTGAGACTTGTGTTGTAAGGCGGCTTTTATTGTTGTGTGACCCTCCCTGAGGTGGACTGCAGGAGTTACTATGTTACCAGGTAGCATAACCTTATGAGACTCCACAACAGATGTGATCCTTCACTGATGGAAATGTCATTCATTTATATGCTGGTTAACTGTGTCTTTTGGTGCTTCCTGTGTGCTCCAAGGGCTGATCAGTTTTATAAAGCCAATGGGGTATGACCATGTCCCCCGACTCAGGTCATACTGGGGAGAATCCTCAACTGCTGTCCAGTTTCTGGCTCACACGTCCCCCTCTCTTGGATATAAGTAACAGCATTTAACTAATTTTGACAAGGGGCAAGCTTACTTTTGGTGTCCAGACCACCACGGTAGCCGGCCCAGCCCTTTAGAATGATGGTATCACCGAGAAGATTTAAAAATTTTTGAAAAGCTTCACTTCCAATTTCTGCAAGAGAAGGCACAGAATGAGAAAAGCTTTTCTCTCTGGTCCTCATTTTTTAACCATAAAGAAATCAAGAACGATGAGGTGCTGTTGATATGCACCTCATCGGTGCTCATCAAAGCATGAGGTCCCATTGCCTTCTACCCAGGGCCATAAGGAAGCCCCACAATTCTCAGGAACCCAAGGGAGACAAAGCAGAAGCAGATGAACCAGATGTGGGACATGCAGTATTGAAGAATGAAGGTGCTATTGTTGCTCTGACCAATGATAAACCAGGTTGTAATATGAAAGAACAAATATACAAGGATTTGTATATTATTCTCTATGCCTTTTATATGCCTGAATTACTTTATACTCAACCAGAAACAGCAAGAAAGTTCTTGCACTCTGTAGAACCAGATTCCCCAAACTCATGTGTGTTTCCGCCTCACCCTCATTCCTGGCTGTGTTCTCCAGTCCCCATTACAGGGACTGGTAGATGTTAGGTGATTAGTAAAATGCCTAGCAAATGGAACCAGTTAAGAGTTGCCTTATAAAACTCTGTAAACTGCCTCCTGATATTGGAGATTCCAACCAGACATTCGGTTTCAGCTTCCAGAAAGGCAGTAAAGGGCAGGGTTGCCCTCAGCAGGGGTGCAGAGGAGGAGGTGCTTACCATTGCTGAACATCTCATCATCTGTGAGCTGCCCATCTTTGGCAAAGAGAACCCCAAATTTGAAATTCACAGAGCCCTTACAACAAGACAGCAAAAGACATGAGTTAGTTTTCTCAGTAAAGCACACATAGTTATAAGTTTACCATTTAGGGTCACTGCTGTCACCAAAGTGGACACTTGGGGGGATTCTCTCCTCCCATTAGTCCCAATACTGACGAAAGTTAAGTCACTCTTTTTTTTTTTTTTTTTTTTGTAGGCTACAAAATAGCTTACAGATGAGGTGATCCAGGATTTTATCAGTTAATTCATTTGTAATTTCATTACTCCTGGAACCAGGAGGCACTAGGTCCATGCAGGAGCACCATGGTGCTGCTGACAAATGGCCACAGGCACCCATAGGTCTGGCACGACGTTCTGACCCACCCACCAGCAACAGCTTCCAGAAAAGAGTAGGGGAACTAATTGTAACTCAGAGCCAAACCTAACAATCTTAGGCTGAAGTCTGGTAGGCTCTTCTAGAAATAGATATGGAAATTGTGGGCAATTTATATGAAAAGCTCTTTCTCCCATTCCTGAAGATGTTTAATCCGAACAGGCCCAGATGTGCAAATGAAAGACAATGCAAGCCAAGCAAGCAGCGGCTATTCCCAGTTTGTAATTCTCAACTCTGTGGAGAGATTGATACAATCTGACCCTGCAGAAATGACAAACACCAATGTGTGATGGTAGCTGCTTCAGGGAAGATAGGAAGACGGAGGAATGGAGTCAAGGAGTGGGAAGTAGGGTCTCAACTATTACTTTTTAAAGACTTAGTTATTATTTATGTGTTTGTATGTGTTACCATAACTCATTATCATGTTGTATGTATGTGGTTATATTCACCACACAAGGGCAGGTACCCTCAGAGGCCAGAAGACAGTACTGGATCCCTTAGAGCTGGAGTTACAGGCAGTTATGAGTTGCTGGATGTGAGTGCTGGGAACCAAATCTCTGTTCTCTGCAAAAGCAGTACCTGTTCTTAATTGCCGTGCCATCTTTGTAGCCCTTCAACTCTGTATTCTTAATGATCTTTCCCTTAATCTGGGTAGAGGATTTGTGTATTATTCTCTACACCTTGTGTATGCCTGAATTACTTAAAAATTAAAGAGTCCATTGTTGGAAGAATATCAACATTTCAAGGCTGTCTGACCCACACTAGGTGAAGATTTTGGATGTTTGTCAGTTAACTTGTGGGTGATCAATAGTACTAGTCAATGGGGAAAGAGGTGGGGGGTCAAGACAGAATGCTGGCATTCCAAAATGGAATGGCAAAATAACAATCTGAAAACACAGCTTGGATGGCTCAGTGATTAAAGTGCTCACCTCGCATGCTAGGGAACTGGAATTCAGATTCCTAGAAACCACATAAATCCTTGGTAGGTATAGCAAGGTGCCTGCTGTTCTAGTTCAGAAAGGCAGAGAGAGAGAGGGTATCCCCAGAGCAAGCTGGATAGTAAGACTGGATGTATCATGGATCTCTGCATTTGATTAGGAGATCTTGAGCTCTGTATTTGATTAGGAGATCCTGCCTCAATTGAATAAGGTGGAAGAGGGATAGGGGAAGAGCCCTGACATCAACCTAAGGCATTCATTTATGTATGCCTATGAACCCACACATGCACACACAGCAAGTGCATGTACATACTGATGAAAAGAAGAAAAAAACCTGAGAACCCAGGCCTGAGGCTGAGCGTCTAAACTTTCCTCTGTTCCAACTATACCGAGGATGTATATGCCCTTCTGTAATAATGGCGCTCTAGGTGGATACATAAGTAGGGAGAGTATTCCTACCTGGCCCTTATACCTGGAACTCTCCCTCATTCTGGGGCTGAGCCTCAGCTCCAATGGCAGCTTTCAGAGAGACCACCACAGCACTGTTTGCTCTCTGTACACCACTATCCCCACTGGAATTCTTTTTTAAAAGACACATCACTGGAACATTTAATTACATTTTCTTTTGCAACTACAAGTTAAATGTATTCTAGAGAAAAATAAAAAAAAACCCACCTCATTTACAACAGTGACAAACTGTAAGACACTCAAAAATTCCAGTAACATTGGAAGAGATCGAAATAAAGCTATTTTATGGAATATGAAATGTGACCTAAGTTAACAGAGCTTTACAGTTTATCTCTGCATGGAAAACCACTGCAGTTTAATGTGACAAAAGTAAGAATTCTGAAACTGTAAAACACATTTATACAGTTTCTAGGCTTACATGGATAAATAGGTATATTCAAACTATCAAGAAAATATTGGGGAAACTTTCACAAAAGGAGATTGATTGTGTCAGATACTAACAAATATTGCAAAACAATACCAACTAAAATAGCTTCCAGCACTCAGGAAGCAGAGGCAGAGGGATCTCTGTGAGTTTGTGGCGGGCTTGCTTTGCATAGTATCTACTGCAGTTCTTATCATGAACACATACAGGTATCTGTTTTCTAATAGGATCACACATTCTTCATTACTGAGTTTGCAGGGAAGAGCAAAAGGCTGGGGACAATAGAGAGGGTGGACAAATGTGACTCAGTGACTGCTCAAGAAACAAGAAAAACAGCAAAGGTGGACAGAAAACACTTCTTTTTAGAAGCTGCCCAGTTTTTGAGAGAAGTTTTTGGTAGATTTTTAAGCCTTATTCTTATTATTTTAAAGTATGTGTGTGTCTGTGTGTGCCTGTGTGTGGCAGCATGTGCACATTAGTGTAGGTGCCTGTGGAGGCCAGAGGTGTTGGATCCCCTGAAGCTGGAGTTATAGAAGGTTATGTGAGCTGCTGGAAGCCTAACTCAGATCCTGTGAAAGAACAGTACATTCCCCATAACCACTGATCCATCTCTCCAGCCCCAATTCTGTAATTTTGTTAGGGATTTCTACTTTGGGTTTCTATGGCCATCACTTTTCTTCTTCTCTTTTAGAGTGATGACAGCAATCACACATCTCCAAGATGCTGGCACCTCTTCTGTTCTTGGATCCTCATTAAAAACAACAACAACAATAAAACATAAGCAATCTGGAGTCTAGCAGACAGCCCTTTTGGAGCAATCATGAAAAGACTGAAGCAGTGGCCCACCATACTTGGTCTCCAGGCTGAAGGCATTGGGAGCCCTGGAGGGGTTGTTAGGAGACAGCTGGCTCCCTTCCCAGTGTTTCCAAGGTCAGTAGGTCTGGTATCTGGTTTGGAAGTTTGCATCAAAAAGATTTCATGAGATATTCCTTTTGCAAGAAACAGACTCTAAGAACCAGTGGACAAAAGGAACTAATTGGGAGGCTTCCAGGAGGCCCAGGCCACAGTCCACAGACAGAGCAATCTAGGGAAGAAGAGATTTGGCTAAGACTGGTCAGCAAATAGCAGGAGGAGCTGGGATCTGGGTCTCTTGATTTTTGACTCTTGCCAATAGCATGACACATTATTCCCAGGACAGGTCTGCACTGAGCAAGGCTGAGAGCACAGGCAGAGATTTCAGTGGCCAAAACTTTATGAAACTTCATAGGGATGTCCTGAGACTGGCAGCCTGCTACCAGTATCCTGGATGAAGGCCTTGGGAGGGCAGAGTTGTAAGACATGTTATCAAGGTCAGGCTAAAGCACTGCAAAGTCATAGGGCACGGAGGATGCAGGTATGCCGGCATGATAAGATTTTCATTCTTTAAGGTCAGTTTAAATGAGAAGCTGTATAGAACCTTCTGCTTCAGGTAGACATTTCAGAAAGTCCTTGAACCTCATAGGGTTCTATTGAAATAACCTGAGGTCTGAGGCTACCCAGACAATGTCCATGATGAACATAAACATTCATCTACCATCAGAAACCAAGGTATTAGACAACATAAGGCACTGCTTCATACTTTAGGAGAGGTAGTTTGATCTGGGACTACCCAATCATAATAGATTGTTTTGAGTTGCTGTCTTCTGGTGCTGAGCCCAGGGATCCACCATGTATGCTAGGCACATGCTCTAACACTGCGCTCCACCCTCCAATGTACCATGTTGGAATAAGTCACTAAACACATCAGCGCTTCATGAGCACTGGATTATGAGGGATGTAAGGAGCTTTGCAGGTCCTAAGTCAAGCCTGAAGGGAGCTGCCTATTGGAAAGTTATAGGCACTGATTTCCTCAGGACAGGGTCCTTCTCAGACCCAGAAATGGGCCACATTTGTCATTTCTATTTGTTTATAAGTTAAAGTGTTCCTAAATTGAGCAGATCTATTTACTTTTATTTTATATGTATATGTGTTTGCATGCATGTATGTATGTGTACTACATGTGTGCTTGGTGCCTGTGAAGATCTGGAAAGGGCACTGTATTCCCTGAAACAAGTTACAGATGGCTGTGAGTCACTGTGTGGGTGCTAGGAACTGTGAACCCAAATCCTCTGCAAGAGCAGCCAGTGCTCTTTACTGCTGAGTTAGTAGTAGCCACTAGTTCTAATTTTATCTGTGGGATTAGTAATACAAATTATATTCCTTCTGTGAAAAGCAAAATCTGAGCAGAAAGTCCCAATGAATCCAGAAGAATCACTGGACCTGAGAAAGGATTCAAAACAGCACAGCTAGTTCCTCGACACTGTTGCTTATGCAGTGTCCTGGCTAGGGTTATGTCAGTTTGACACTGCCAGGTCACCTGAAAGGAGGGAACCTCAATTGAGAAAATACATCATAAAATTTGACTCTAAGTCATTTTCTTAATTAGTGATTGTGGGAGAGGGCCCATCCCATTGTGACTGGGGCCATCCTTGGGATGGTAGTCCTGTGTTCTATAAGAAAGCAGTTGAGCAAGCCATGATGAACAAGTCAATAATAAGCAACACCCCTCCATGACCTCTGCATCTGCTTCTGCCTCCAGGTTCCTGCCCTGTTTGAGTTTCTGTCCTGACTTCCTCCAATGAGAACAGTGATGTGAAAGCATGTCCCAAATAAACCCTTTACTTCCCAACTTACTTTTGGCCATCCTGTTTATCACAGCAATAATGACCTTAACTAAGACAGATGGTCTTCCGTATTTATAGGGTCCTGCCTGTGCATGGTTCACTGGTTCCTCCCCCTCACCCCCATGTGTACAACAGCACAGAACGCCATATCTCTTGTGGGGATGCCTATATGTGCAGTCATGAACAAATAAAACATGAGTTTCAGATCGCCAACTTCACTTTACTAAGTAACCTTTATTTTTTCCTGCCCATCATCACAGCTCATAGTTTATCACTAGAATGAACTGGAGCTAGAGTTAAGGCCAATGTTTCTAAGTGATTCTAGCTGAGGAGCTGTGGGATTGAATGGGAATGCTTGGGTCACTCGTCTCTCAAAAAGCTTTGATGACTGGTGATTGCTGCTCACCCCACCCAAGTCATCAACAAGGGACATTTGCCTCTTCAAGCAAATACCCCTTTGAAAGGAGAGAAACTAAGAAATAGGGATCTGGCCTATACAGTGTAGGCCAGAAATGAAGCAAGTGCTATCAACACACTGGAGTGGTCATGACAGATGTACTAGGACACATCTGAGTTCAGGACATTTTATTAAGATATGTCAACTAGGTGAGGTTGATGGATTAGGCTTAGGATAGTTAGGATTTTATCAAGTGTGACCCAAGCAACCAGACAAATGATATTTCCATTTCTCTACGGGTAATATGCATAAATCATCATTTCCTTACTCAGTTATCTACCAATTACATGCTGAATATTCCTCTCTCTTTCTCACTAACACACATATATGTACACACACATGCACACACACTTAAAATGAAGCATGCATATATCTTTGGCATCTAGTATAGTAAGAGTGTATAGCTAATGCACAGACATCCTACTTGAACAGAATTGAGCAGCTCTTTACATTATATTCATATATGTATGCATATATAAGGATATTTGTCTATTTATAGAGAGCTCTATGGAGAATTCTGCAGGAGAGCTTGGAAAGCCCCTTAAGTGAAGGCTCTTTGTGAGAACAAGCTCACACTGCAAATGCACAGAAATCTGTCTCAGGGAGAGGGCTGTGCTCACAGTGAAGGGGTCTGACACTGGCAGAGAACAAATGTGCTCAAAAGCACTTACCTCTTGCTCTTCCAGAACCAGCAAGTCCTGCCAAGCAAAAATTCAGAAGTTATGTTTATACATCATAGTAGTTACCAGATTTTGGTTTTCTGTGACAGCCAAGCTTTACATACTCACACAATTTGATGTTATGACATTTGGAAGTAATAGAAGTTGGTTATGGGCTCTCTCTTTAAGGGAAACAAAAACAAAAGTAAACAACAACAGAAAACGAAACTCCGGCTGGGCCACACATCTCTCAGAAAAACCTCTGACAGATACTATTGCTCACCCCTTCCTGAATCAATGGACACTTACTGCTTCAAGAAAACACCCCTTTTGGTATGGATATAAAGTTGAGACATAGAAAACTAAACACCAGTTTCAAAGGCTGATAGCAAGGATCAAGATGGTGGTCTAGCTGGGTGTGGTGGCATAGGCAGAGGTAGGGGATCGCTGAATTCTAGGCCAATCTGGTCTACAGAGCGAGTTCCAGGCCAACCAAGGCTACAGAGAAAAAGACTGTCTCAGAAAACAAACAAAAACAACAAACAAACAAAAACCCAACAGATGGTGGTCCATCCACATCCCATTAGTTGCCCAGCACTATGTCAGCTGCCTGAAGAGACCCTCTCCTGAGATCAGCATGGAGCAGTGACCCTAAAGAATCCTGGCTTTGAGTCCTTACTGGGCTACCTGCAAATATGTTTGTGTACAAATTATTTGACCTATCTGGGTCCTTATGCATGGTTCAAGGATAACTACTATCCTGCCTCATGCAGCTCACTTTGGAGAATGACAGGATGAGTTTGGGAGATGCTTCTCACACAACCTCAGGTCACCTTCCCTTCCCAGTTACTTCATAATGAATTTCTGAAGAAGTTGGCAAGTGGAAGGTCAAAGGCTCTGAAAGGGTTACTAGGTGAATGTGGTGGGGAAGGTGGATCCAAAAAAGCCATGGCTGCCAGTGGGAATAGAGGGGAAGAGGATGAGGTTAGAGTGGAAGAAGTTAAGGGAAACATCCTATATGTCAAATGAACAGCTGACAATTCTTAAAGTATGTGAGACACAGAAAATCTTTTTTTTTTTTTGTAATGTAATGGCTCTTTTGTTCAGAATTTAACCATCTGAATCCTGGAAAAAAATAAACTGCTGTGTGTCTTATACTTCGGGACACACTTCCTATTTGCATGTCATTATACACTTCATTGCAAAATACTCTCTTCCATAATTTCCTTTGATCTCAACCACCCTGCCATGCAGCCTAATCATCCCAGAATTACAGGTAATGAACTGGAGATTCAGCAGGGCCTGGGTTAAGGTCATGACTTGGTTCTTCTGACACCTGCAAGGGCACAGTTATTGGTAAGACAAGAGGGAACTTCCCAATTGCCTTTAGTCCAGCATGTTTCAGAACTGGGACATTTTGCTACCAGCCACTGGCCTGTGAGAGTGGCTAAGCTGTGGGAGTAGCCTTGCACCAGAAGTCCTCAGGTGGCACGAGGGATGCCACAGGCTGCCAGGTCACATGTCCTTTGTAGATTCCTTGGTTTGGATTATATCTGCTAATAATGCTCCTAACAGGGATTGTGATCTACCAATGTCCCACTTGACAGCATTCAAAATTTAAAACAAAACAAAAACCTCTCATTTCTGAATTTGTGAGTACCAATTAGGTTTCTTTTTGTCATTTTTCCAGTTTTTAATTTCAGCTTGAAGGTCTATTTTATGTTAGTAATGGTATTACTTAATATAGCACTATTGGTGTTTTTTCTTTGTGTCTGCATGTACATGTTTGTGTATGTATGAATATATGCATGTATGTATGCATGTGTCTGCCACAGATCATATGTGGATGTCAGAAGACATGCTGTGATGTTGGTTCTCGTGCTCCACATTGTCTGAGACTGGGTGTTTTACTGTTCTCCACTGTGTACGGCAGGCCTCTGAAGATTTCCCTCTGCCTTTCATCTTGCTGCAGGAGAGCTGGGATTATGGGTGCCAACAACTGCTTTAAGTAGGCTCTGGGGATCTAAAATCAGCCTTCAAACTGATTATGGGGTGCCAGTTCCTGGTATTGTCTTTTATGGAATCTTGATTCTGATTAGTTTCTTGTTAATATTAAATTTAAAAATGTTAGATTTAGGAGTGCATTATTTTTCAGGCAGTGGTGGTAGACACCTTTAATCACAGCAAGTTTGAGGCAGAAGTAGGGAGATCTCTGCATTCTAGGCCAGCCTGGTCAACAGAGTGAGTTCTAGGACAGCCAGGGCTGTACAGAGAAACCCTGTCTGGAAAAACAAAAACCAAACCAACCAAACAAAAAAAATTGCATGATTTTACATATATTTAAAAAACATAAAATTTATATTTAGTTCTGTTTTTTTATAAACTGTCTTGAATCAAAGGTGATGGAGAAAGGCAGGAAGCTAATGCACAGAAGCCTCCTTTTTCCTCTTACTTAAGCCAGCTTAATCACACACTTTGCATCTGGAAAGATTCTGGTCAAGAAAAACTAGTCACTGCATCCTAGCAAGCAGAAGCAGAGGGACAGCATTTTAATGGGAACAGCCACCTTCTTGCTCATAACGAGGTTGGGTATGCTTCTGTTCACCCAGTGGCTCCTGTGACTGTCAGGGTTTCTAACAGTAATGTGCAGAAGCTGGGTGGCAGCTCAGAGGGCGTGACTGTTGGAGACTGGCCCAGGAAGGCTAAGAGGAAAAAAGCCAAAACACAATTATAGGAGACATGAAATAGCTTTTTGATAGAAAACAGAAACAGCATGGTGACCTCAATGGGCAGGCTGTGCCTGACCCCGTCTGGCCGGCACAGCAGCTGAGAGGCAGGGCGCCACAGGCAGCTCCTCCACGACTTTGGAGTGGGGTCTTCTGATCGGGGCTAGCAGTGGTGAACAGAAGACAAGAGCTAAGAGTGTTCTCACAGATGAATGTGGGGTGCATGCCTGTCACCTCAGCACCCCAGAGGCCAGCACAGGAACAGCATGAGCCTGAGGTCAGCCTGAATTACAAAGTAAGTTCTACGGTAGTCTGGGTCATGTGGTGAGATCCTGTATTTAAAAAATCCAAGTTGTATTATGAAGTACTAAAGGCACATTGCTACTGACATATTGATCATTCTAATTTGTTCTCAAGGCACCTATAGCCACTTTAAGCACAGCACAACTTAAATTTGATTATTAATCAAATACTAAATTTTGTCTGAGTTTATTCTAGCAGGGTGCAAATGCTATTTAATTGTTTATTTTTGTCTTACTCATTTGGTACCTGTGTGTGTAGGATGCACACAGGTGCTTTGGAGCACATGGAAATCAGAGGACGACTTGCAGTTCTCTCCTTATACCACTCACAAGCAGTATTTTACAAATTAAATGGACACAAAGCCACGAGAATATTCAACTCTCTATGTTTGGGTTAAGCCACATGAAAAGGCAATGAATAGCCTCAGTTTGAAAGGTACACAGAAAAAAAAACGTTTATGCTCTGAACAGTCCTCCACATTTGATTTCCCCACAAGTGAACTCATTTACCTCACTGTGCTTACAGATCCCTGCTGCCTCCTGAGCACAGCTCCAGGCTGCCTCTACAGCTTCCTCCTTGCCCAACCCTGAAGCACAGCTTTGTTCTGTTGACTAGCATCTAGTGATGATGGCTACAGTTCTAAATTTCCAGAGCTAAATTGATTACAGCTGATATATATGTATATATGTATATGTGTATGTATATATATGTATATATGTATGTATATGTATGTATATATACATATATATGTATGTGTTCTTTATTGTTCATTCCTTCCTTTCTCTTTCCTTCCTTCCTTCCTTCCTTCCTTCCTTCCTTTAAACTTGACAACCTGACCCTATATAATGCCATACTTCCACACTTCCTCCTCCCTGGGCAGACTAGCCTGCCCTACCATCCTGGCAAGATGAGATGAGTCCATGCATTAGGTTATAAAGTTCCAGGGCTTCCTTTACCTTTTGTATCTCAGGATGAAAAATTTCTCTAGGGCCTTTCTCAAACTTGTCCAGGTTCATGGCACTGAAACAGAGCAGACAGAGTGAGCCAGCGAGGAAGGAACTGAAGAGGCAGGGAGTAAGGCATAGTTCTCTGAAAAAGATAGACAATATTTTCTAGAAAACTCATGATGGACTCTCTGAAGGGCCAACACACTGGAAATACAGATGACTAAGTGAGGGAAGAATGAAGGAATCTACCAAGTTCACCAACTGCCACATGTAAGTGTCGCTTCAGGACACTAGTGCAGTGAGTGAGACAGTCATCAGGGCATCTGTTTTAAGCATCCTCACTAATCTCCCATATTGTTATTGACTTATTTATTGTACTGTTACTGGCAATTTCGTATATGTATATAACACACTTTACCTCTGAGCTCCAGAGCCATAGAGAGCCAGGTTTAAACCCTGTAGCTTACTAGCTCTGCAGAATCCCTCCCATTCTCTGAGGCCCTGATTCCTCTGTGAATGGAGACAATTGTAGGTTGACTTCATGCAGCTGAGTTAGAGTCACCGAGAAAATGCTGGTAAAGCATTCAGTAGTGCCTAACAAAGAAGCTACTGTCTTTAGGAAGTCTTATCTTAGCTGGGGCAGAGTGACAGGCTCCATCTGGGTGGCAGTTTCCCTAGGCCTGGCGAGAGATGAGAGGGAGGTGGGAAGCTAGGGCAGGAGCCAGATGTACCAATGCTTTCACTCTCTGTTCAGTGAAGAATAAAGCACATCCCCCCAGGGAGTCTCGGCTGACATCTGGGTTTCTATTTCAAAGTATAAAAATAAAATGAAAATGATTTCTTGATTTTTTTTCTAAACCTAAAGTATCCAAGCGAACACACACACACAAAATAGTAGCAGGCAAAGAATGCAGCATAGAAAGATGCTGAGGAGTCATGACCGGATGTGTAGGACACTGGCTGTGAGATCCTGGCCTTCCTTCTCTGAACCTCCATTTCATCACCTGTAACATGGAGGCAATCCCGCCCTCTGGGGCTGCCTTAAAAGGCTCTGGGAAGGAATGCCCGGCTTGACAAAGTGCCTGGCGTGTCAATCAAGGATCCCAGGAATACACAATCAGTACAAGCCTCCAACTTGTGTGGGCCTCCGTCCATGAGTACTCACCTTAAGATGGACTTCACAGACAGCGTTTTCGTGGGACTGTAGGGAAGGCAGATTTTTTGTGTACCCTGGAAGAATCAAAGCACCAGTCAGTGATGAGTCTGGCACCCTTCACCTTGGAAGAGCTTCACCTGCTCACTCTGGTGGAGCCATTCCTGTCCTTTCTCACTCTTCTTAAAAAGTGTGTGTGGAAAGAAACATACTGTGTCAGCTGACCGCAGCCCTCCCTCTCCTGCATATACACTGGTTCTGAGTTGAACTCTTTAAGACATCAGGCCTCAGCTCTTTGTACCATGGTGGACAGCTGAGCCATCAGCTACAGTCTGGATACAAAACACCCAACAGCCACATGCCGAAGGCCGTGTCACAGTCTGTGGTACCATTAAGAGATGCTGGAAGCTTTAAGAGCTGGATCTAGTGTGAAATCTCAGATAACTGAAGTGATGTGCTCTCAACTGAGCATCTTTTTTTCTGAAAACATTTATTTTATTTATTACATTTATTTTTATTTTATGTGCTCTATCTGCATGTCAGAAGAGGGCATCAGATCATATCATAGATGGTTTTGAGCCACCATGTGGTTGCTGGGAATTAAACTCAGGACTTCTGCAAGAGCAGCAAGTGCTCTTAACCAACCACTGAGCTGTCTTTCCAGCCCCTGATGTGCTCTCAGATGGGGATGTAGAACCCTGGTTTCTTGGTTCTTAGCTGCCATGAGGTGAACCATGAGCTTCTTCTAGCTCCGCTGATCCTGCTCCGAAGTGTTGCCTTACCACAGGCCCCAGAGCACGGGCAGCCAACCATGGTCTGAAACCTGCATAGCTGTGAGCCAACCATGAGACCTTCCCTGTTTTCACACCTATCATCATCTCGGCTTAACAGGGCCCGGGAACCATCCAAAACCACTGAAAGGGGATTTGTCTGGTCTCTGACCTATAAAAGTCAGTTATGTGTCAAAGATTATAAGATTTTTTTTAAAGTCTCTTTTTTCAATGAAACTCAAGTACCACATTACCAGGTTAAAGTCTTTTAACCAGAAGTCACCCAAATCTTCCATCAAGATTTTAATAATGTGGACATTATCTGTGCTGGCTTATTTAAAGTCATTTATTCATTTTAAAATGAGTCCCCACTGTGACTAACTCATAGGAAGGGCTGAATAAGGTCTTATCTACTGAACAGAAACACGCGCTGCCCAAATAGTCCTGTGTCCAGACCACCCAGACCAGATGATCTGGTCCTGTCTTCTCTCACTGCCACTCACACAGGACTTACTGTGCATGGAGAGCAGATGAGATCATCAAACAGTACCTATTTAAAGGCTTCTTTGTAATTTTGGCAAATCATAAAATTGACATCATCAACAGCTAGAGAAAGGTCAGGATATTTTTATAGAAAATGAGATTGTTTAAAGTCATTATTTTATTGCTAGAGATGCATGTAGGTGTGTAGGGTGTGGGTGTACATGTATACATACATATATATATATGTGTGTGTGTATATATATATATATATATATGCTTTTTACCAGGGTATTATATTGTCTGTATAAAAATGCTTCTAGAAAATAATATGAAAAGAAGAAAATAATGGGACATTATTTTATGAAAAAAATCAAATGCAAGAATTACTAGAAAAACATATATGAATCAGCATGGCAAGTATACATAACGAAAGCACATGAGGAAAATATGAGACCTAAAACAAATTCCAGCAGAGCAGCTGGAGAGACAGAGAGACAGAGACACCATAGGGGCTACAGCCAGATAACGGCTATCTGTTCTCTCAATACAACCAAAAGGAGGGCCAGTTCAGAGTGTTATAACACAGAGCATTCGCCACTCAAAATAGCCAGGGTCAGGGCCTGGAGAGATGGCTCTGCTTTGGAGCAGTAACTGTTCTTCCCTGGGGACCCAGGTTTGCTTTCCAGCACCTACATGGTACCTCATAATCATCCGTAACTGCAGTTCCAGAGGATCTGGTGCCCCCTTCTGACCATGCTGGGCACACGTGTGGTTCATACATACACATGAAGACAAAGCACACATACACATAAAGTTACAAGAAACATAATTAAAAAAAATAGATAGAGCTAGCTGGGTGTGGTGGTGTACTCCTATAAGCTCAGCATTCAGGTGGCTGAGGCAGGAGGATTGTGAAATTTGAGGCCAACCTGGTCTACATAGCAAGTTCATGAATAAAAAATCAGATCCTATCTCAACAAACAAACAAAGCAATAAGTAAAAACAAACATGCCAGATGTGTTAGCACGTGTTTTAATCCCAGCACTCAGGAGGCAGAGGCAGGCAGAGCTCTGTGAGTTTGATGCCAGCCTAGTGTACAAAGTAAGTTTGAAGATAACCTGGGTTATATAAGACTGTCTCAATAAACAAAACCAAAACCCTTCATATCCTACCCTCTAGCCCCCAAACAAAAAAAAAATACTGCTGCCATTAAAAAACCACAAAGGTAAGCCAGGCTTTGGAGGCACATGCCTTTAACCCCAGCATTTGGGAGACAGAGGCAGGCGGATCTCTGAGTTCTAGGCCAGCCTGGTCTACAGAGTGAGTTCCAGGACAGCCAGGGCTACACAGAGAAACCCTGTCTTGAAAAACAACAACCCAAAGTAATATCTAAGATTAATTAAATAATATGTTCTAAAAAACACACCGCTATTTTGCCAGAGGTCAAGACTTAGGAGACGCTACTATTAACCAGTGCTTGAAGGCTGCAGCTTAGAACAGTGAATTCTGAGCGTGTACAATGAGAGGAGTCACCTGACAAGGCACCACCTGAGCCCAGAGATGGTGGAGTACGAGGCCCTCCTGCCATGTGTGCTGATCAGGTGACACCAGAGTGCAAGTGCAAGGTGGGTACTCACTGTTTTCCTCCACAGAATTGCACGATACTGAGGGACACGCTGATTGTTCTGGTCAGAAAGGGTGACAGACAGGAAGAAGGGGCTCTTCTCTGCATCGTTTCCAATGTAATTCTGATGGACTGGAGAAGAGACAGTTGGTGAGAAAGCCGCTGGTTCCTTCAAACAGAAGGGGCCAGCCCCTCATGCTAACCCAAGGCTGACCTGACCACTGATCATGCAGCCACTTCCCTTTGCCAGAAAGTGGTTCTGAATGAACATGTGATTCAACGCTCGCTGGCTGAGGCAGAATGAGAAATCTACCAGGTGCCTTTTGGAAACACTTCCCACTCTAAATAAAGGTGCACCTCTTCCTCTGGATGTCACAGTGTCAAGTGAGGTCTGGAATTGCTGCTGCCATTATATGGCTGTAAAGGGGCAGGAGGCAGTCAAGCCATCACACTAAGGTTGGGCAGCAGAAAAGGCCAGAGGGCCTAGGCCTTTAACATCACTGTACTGTGGATGCCACCTACCAGGCCTTCCTAGGCTAATCTGTAACTTGCTATGTAGACTATGTTGGTCTCAAACTTTATTGCTTGATTCCTTCCTGTTTAAACCAGTTCGAGGTAGGTTTGCATTACCTCTTTGGATGCTGGTGGCATTCGAACCCACAGCAACCTTTTGTTGTAAAGCCAATGCTGTGGCACATTCTGTGCACAGCCATGAGGAAGATGACCAGCACACGTCTTTCTTTGTAAATGCTTCTATATTCCTCCCCACACCTAAGTAAACCCTGCCTGGCTAGACCTGAATTTCTTAGAATAACACTATGATGGTTTTCCTTTTCTTTTATGTGCAGCACATTAGTGTGTATGTGTGGGTTGCACACACATGGCTGTGTGAGTATGCATGCCTGTCTGCGCACTTAAGAAACCATGGGAAAATTCTGGGTTTCTTCCTTCATTGCTTTTAGTTTTACTGCCTTGAGGCAGGGTCTCTTGCTTAACTGGATGGATATTCTCCATTTCGGCCAGTGAGCTCCGAGGATCCACCTATGTTTGTCTTTCCAATACTGCGTTGCAGGCATGCTAAGCCATGCCCAGGTTTTTCACATGGGACTTGGGATTTGAACTCAGGTCGTCATGTTGCAGAGCAAGCCTGTAACTGGTTTTTAAAAAGACATTTCTCTCATTTCCTGGCTTGGGCATCATGTTCTACAATGGCTATCCCACGGCATTTTTCTGCTATTTCAAGTTTCACATCAGCTACTTTCCCTCCATTCCCAGCCGCCTCTCTCATTAGTGATAAACCTGCTCTCCATCTTTCTGTGTGCTCTCCCTAAATGCACAGCCTAAAACCTATGAGCAACTGAGCTCTTGGGATGTGTCAGGCACCGAGCATGAGGTCATTCTTGCACAGCTCATTGGAAACTCTGCTTAGACCTATTCGGAGGGATTATAAGCAGCCCCACTTTACAGACAGAGAAGCCATGTCCAAGTCTTAAGAAAATGAGAGCAGAACCCCGCTGTAACCCTGGTCTACAGGCTCTGTGAGGGCAGGGGTGTGGCTCACTGTGCACTGCACCCACTGCTGTACCAGACAGCTAGTGGTGCTTACATACTTCCCATTGGTGAGTGAATGTGGCAAAGCTGTGGTCTCATGGCCAAGAGGTTGCTCAGGGAACCATTGTTTTCCTTCCTGGTCTCAAACTAAAGGCTTAAAGCTCACGCAGATAGGGTACTGACCTTGTGAAGTTAAAGCCTTTTTTCTATCTTGAAAATTCTTATCTCTCAAAGGATTTACTCAGAGACCTAATTCCCTGTTTACCAGGGATTAAAACAGCAACAAAACCCCAACCCCCACAACACTCCTTACAAGCAGAGCCACCCACAACCAAGAAAGCCCTGGGCTGTACCCTTTAGCCTTCAAAGCTCACTGCTGACCTTAACGGTGAGTGCCCTGACACTGTCATGGCTGAATTATTTCATTCTACTCATAAAGGGTGTTTGCAGTTTTGAGCATGATTTCTTCCCCAAGTAACCACCATGACAAAATTACCTTGCCCTAAAAAATACTTGAAATACCACCGGGTGTGGTACTCTGGGTTTTCTAAGTGCACGTCTGTTCTTCGCCAAGTGCCTGGCAGAGCAGCTGCGTTCTGTATGGAGCAAAGCAGAGCTGTGTCATTAAAAAGTGTGCTTAGAGAGTGAACATGAAGCTAGTGATAACAGAAGCCAAAGAACCAGGAAAAAAAAAATCACCATTAAAAGCACACACATAAAGGCTGTAACCACATGTTCGCATCAGCAGTGATGCTCAGTGTAAAGTCACATCACAGAAACATTCTGGAAATCTCCAGGTACAGAAATAAAAACGAGTGAAGCCAGTTCTAACAGGTGTAAAGTCTTTCTCTTCTCTGGTCTATGGCATCCAGGTACCTGGGAATGGTGTCCCCTCAGGCACCAATTAGCACTACCCTATTACCAGCACATATCATCCAGAGGACATTTCTTAGCATCTTACTCAAGTCCCTTTGCTTTGTAGAACTTTCAAATGCATCTTAATAATTATCTTGTTGGTGTGGAAAATATGGACAAACAATGATTAACCCTATCAAAAGACAGTTATTAATGTTTTATATAAGTGACGATTACAATTAATCTCGGCTGTCAACTTGACTAGATCTGGAATCAGCTAAGAGGTAAACCACTGGGCACATCTGTAAGAGTTTTCTTGATTGGATTATCTGAAGTGGGAGGACACACCCTACAAGTGGGTGTCACTTTCTGGTGCAGGCCTGAGGGAAAAGGCTTTTTTTTTTTTTTAAATACATATCTTGCCGTTGGATTAACTACCCTGCTGCTGCCACTGCTGTTATTCTTTGCTGATACCAGAATCCTGAAGACCAGTGGGTCTCCATGCTCAAGGCCGTCAGCACCAGACTGGGACTGTGAGGCATCCATCCTTGTGGACCAGATAGCTACTGGGTTCTCAGCCTTTTCAGGATGAAGATAGCCATCGTTGGAGCAGTCCAATCACACCATGTAAGCCAAGCTAATAGATCTATCTCCTTTTTAATAGATACTCATTCCGTCACTTTTGTTGTTTTAGAGAACTTCAACTAACAGCTGCCCCCAACCCCGGTATTTTTTTCTTTCTTTTCTTGTTTTTGTATTTCAAGACAGGGTTTTTCTGTGTAGCCCAGGCTGTCCTGGAACTTGCTCTGTAGACCAGGATGGATTAAAGACATGCATCACCAATGCCTGGCTGGTATTTTTTTTTTCTTAACAACATGGAATCATACCAAATCATGTAGTTTGTGGAATTTCCTTTCCACTAAATATGTTTTTATACACACACACTTCAGTGATATTACACTTAACAGCCATATGATAATTTATTATGTGGACTAATATAGGTGCCTAATAATACCAGATTGTAGTAAACAACGTGTTTTGCATCAAATTCCACATGTGCATAATTACTTGACCAATTGCTTCTTCAGAATAAATTCTTAGGACTTGAGTTGTTTTGTCAATAGTTGCTTTTTCCAGGGATCTGCCAGTCCAACCTCTAGAAGACGGGTACAACAACTCAGTCCCAGCAGCAGCAGCGGAGAGCACTGCAATCCCTATGCCCTTGGCATTTCTTCTTAACAGTTTAAGAACAAAGGTGTAATTTTAATGTGTTTATATTCATGCTCCTTGGCATAGTGAGTAAACTGAACATGATTTTCATTTAAAAACTGATAAGCCAGGCATGGTGGCACACACCTTTAATCCCAGAGGCAGAGGCAGGAAGATCTATGTGAGTTCAGGGCCAGCCTCATCTACATAGTGAGTTCCAGGACAGCCAGGGCTTTGTAGAGAGACTCAGTCTCAAAACAAAACAAAACAAAACAACAAAAACCCTGATATTTATTTATGTGTGTCTGTGGGTGGGTGTGCATGTGTGAGCCAGGGAGGAGGGATCTTTTTTTTTGCATATTCCAGATTATTTATTTCATAATTTTATATCAATATAAGGCAATGAATCAATCATTACAGAGTTTGGAGACACTTTAATAACACTGGTAGGTGTCAGGCTAGTAAGTATCTTTGTATCTTGCATTGAATTTATAGCTTTATACAACGAATTGAGTTTATGACCCAACTATAGTTGAATATTTTCTTTTATCTTTTTTAATATATATTATATATTTTTTTATTTTTATTTTTTTAATTTATTTATTTTTATATCAATCACAGGTTAGGTACTTTGCATCCCAGGTGTAGCCCCCTCCCTCATTCCCTCCCACCCTCCCACTCCCTCCCTCATCTCCCTCCTCCCCGCCCCCTCCAAGTCCACCAACAGGGGAGGACCTGGGAGGAGGGATCATCCTCTAATTATTCCTTTGAGGTAGGATCTTTCCCTGAACCTAAAGATTCCATTTTCTCATCTAGGCTGCAAGTCAGCAAGTCCCAGTGACCTCCTGTCATACAAAGGGTACCTGTCTTGTTAGTAGGTCCTGGGATTCAAACCATGGTTGTTATAATAATGATTAAGATGCCATGCAACAGATCTGGTATAAAGGAAGTTTACTGTGGGAAAGAGGGAAGGGTGTAAGGGAGAGAGAGAGGATGAGGTGCCTATGACAGAGAAAGAGACACAGTGAGAGTGAAACCCAGGGGAAGTGTAAGTGGAAGGAGAGTTGTGCTCGGTGATGGGTGGGTTCTTTTCACTGGGGGAGCTCCTGGCTACAGGTGATAAAGTTAGTCATTGCCAGGCCCCTGAAGGCCCAAGGCAGGCCATGTGAGTCGCCTGTTACACCAACACTAGTCATCATGATTATGCAGCGAATACTCTCAAGCACTAAGCCGTCTCCCCTTTTCCGTTCCTTTTTATTTAATATTTGTTTACTTAGTTTGTGTGTTTTTGTGTATCTGTGTGTGCATGCATATGTATGCACTATATGTATGTATGGATGCACGTGCCCCTGAGTATGTGTAGAAGTCATGACAACTTGCTGTCTCCACCATGCGAGTTCTGCAGATCAACTCAGGTGGTCAGGCTTGGCAGCCAGCATCTCCACCCACTGAGATTTCTCATTGGTCCACTTCTTTTCGGTTGAATGCACTCTTTTATTATGTGCTTATTCCCTTGAGAATTAACTTACTCAAATGATAATGGCCTTAATCCACTTTCTTCATATAGTCAGTCATTTATGATTCTTGTTTTGTGGGCTACCTATTACGTCTTTCATTGTTTTCCTAAGCACTGTGTAGTATTTTTAAAATCACTTTTGAAACACAGTGCAAGTTATTTCTTCTTATTAAATTTTTTACCCCAAACTTGTTTATGGCAAATTTGGCTTCACAGCTGTTCTAAACTTCTCAGATTTGCTCCAGTGGCTCTAATGTTTTAGTGTTGTATTAGAAGGACGTCCCCATATCATTACTAATAAGGCTATGTACTCCATATATAGATGTTCTCTCATACTTCACTGTCATCTGTCTACGATTTGTTGGATATTAAAGATCATTTCCACTAACACTTTGTCAACTAACCCAGGTCTAATTATTGAAAAGTCTTTCCCATATTTTTTTTTACTTTTTTATTTATATGTATGGGTGTATGCATGTATGCACATGTCTCTGTGTCTATGCGAATTTGTGTGTGTCATGTGAGTGCAGATGCCCACAGTGGTCAGAAGAGACCATTGGATCCCCTGAAGCAGCTGCCATGTGGGTCCTCAGCAAGAGCGGTTAGTGCTCCTAACGTCTGAGCCATCTCTCCAGCTCCCCTTTTCCTATCCTCACAAGATATTAAGCACCCTCACAGTGAACATGATAGCCAGGCTAAGATTGTGTTATAAGTCACTGGAGAGAAGCTCTGAGGACATTACATTGTGCCGTGTGTGGGAAACCGCCTGTACAGAATATGTTTTGTGATTCTGACATGCCTGGGTGACTTTCTAGATGCTTGTGATCAGTTGTCATCATGCTGACGTTTTCTTCAATTCTGAATTTACAAAGAGCCTTTCATTTTTTTTCCTTGCCAGATCTTTGTAGAACAGATTAAGTGGAGGAGAATGCTACATTGCAATAGTCTTCTGATGTTGAATGGCTTTCAAGTTTCTGAACCTCCCTATTAGGTCATGGTATATTCCCTGAACAGGCCGCTGGACTTTTAAAAAAGATGGATGTGCCATGGTTGTTCCTGAGGGGATCTGCTGGCTGCTTCTCTGCATGTGCTTCTGTCATGCTTTCAGGCTCACATTGCCTTATGGAGTGAATGAGGAAGCTGTCTGTGCCATCGCTCTGGGCATCCTGAAATCTGCTGAGTGCTCTAGATGGCAAGCTGCATTGTAGAACGCTCCAGCTGCCTCTGTCTAGAACCACTTCCAACAGGGTTATTAAGAAACTGAATTTGCTCAAGGGTGTGTTGACCAGCAGAGCTGGGGCTGAAACTCCTCCAGTTGTACATGGGTTTTGCTTCTGTTTTTAAAATCTTAGCCATTGCTTGTGTCCCCCGCCCCCTTTAATGCCCAGGGTTTTTAACCTACTAGGGAGTAAGACTTAAAGTTTCTTTTTTTCTCAAGACAGAGTTTCTCTGTATAGCCAGGGCTGTTCTGGAGCTCACTCTGTAGACCAGGCTGGCCTTGAACTCAGAGATCTGCCTGCCTCTGCCTCTTGAATGCTGGGATTAAAGGTGTGTGTCACCAGCACCTGGTGAACGTTCTTATTTTGTCCTCAGAATTTTTTTTCTTGCTTTTCTCAAAAGCTACACTTATGCATGTGGAAGTAGTTATTTGGAAGTAATTTTAAGCTTATCTAAAAGCTACAAGGATCAGAACAGGTGTGTGTCTACCTGTGGAGGCCTGCCATTGATGGTACTATCTACTTAACCCTTTGTGACCTGGCCTCTCATTGAACCTGAAGCTCACAGATTGGCCAGCCTCTCCAGACAGTAAGTTCCAGGGATTCAAGTCTCTAAAACCCACACCAGTACTGGGATTGCAGGTACCTGTAGCCATGCCAGGCTTTTTAGATGGGTGCTGGGGATCCCAGGTCAGGTCCTCATGTTTGTACAAGTATTCTACCAGCACAGCCATCCATCCAGAAAAACATATTCTTTTTTTCCCTGAGCCACTGAAGACTCAATTGTACAAGTGAAAGCTCTTTAACCCTAAACACTTCAAGGTGTATTTCTCAGGAAAGAGGTCTTTTCTTACATAACTAGATCACAGCCTTTTTTCTGGTGCTGGGGTTTGAACCTTGATCCTTCTGTATGCCAGGCAGGCACTCAACCATTGAGTTACATCACAGACCTGCAATTCAGCTTTATTAATCTCATAAGCTTAACATCTATACAATGTGTTATCATCTGTATTCTGAATTTGTCAGCATACTCAATGCTGATGAATGCTTCTCCCCCTGTGGTACATGATCATTTGTTTCTGTGTCTCATTTAGATTCCCTTCGGAACATTTTCAGATGTTTGTCTTTTGTGACACTGGCATTTTTCTGAAGCACATCATGTCCTCCCTTCCTTGCTTTTTCAGTAAAGCACTCTTTATCTTATGGCTGTCTGATACTTTCTCACAAACAGATTCAGGGTCTGCAAATCCAGCAGAACACTGTGTAGGTGAGGCTTGTGCACAGCTCACTGTGATAACTTACTTAAGCTGCCTGTGTGCTCCTTGTTGGAACGGTTAACTGTGATCACCTCAAGGTGTTTCCTTTCTGTTTTGACCTTTTGGGGTGACTCGGGAATAGCAATGAATTGGCTTCTGTTCCTTGAAGGATTTCTGCATGATTCATTGCCTACAGTCACTTGTCTTTAACCATGAGTCCCTGGCAGCACTCCTGATCCACAGACCTTTCCATTATGCAACCAGGTACATATAGCTAAGGCATGACTCTGGGGCACACTGGCCAGCCTCAGGTTGCAACCTACCCAACAAAGGGCCACAGAGAGTGGGCCTCAGCTGCTCTGACTCCATAGAGATTGGTGTCATCGTTTCAAGGCCCTAGACCCTAGAAAGTTCCCAGAGAGCCTTGAGAGACCTCTGTGGCCACAGCACAGTAGGCTTCTGGAGCTTCCCAGCCTCGGGGGCTTAGCCTGCAAATCTTTCTGTTTCACTTTTTTCATTTCTTCCCTTTTCCTTTCCCCTCTCTCTCCTCTTTCTGTTTGAATGTCCCCAAATATTTGACTTTTGGCAGGAAATGCCCACATACATTCAGACTACAAATAAGACCAAGGTTTTATGTTATGCCTGTGAATCCTCAGAATTCTCTCCATAGTGAGGTTGACACAGGACTGAATGCATTTAACTAGCTTGACTTCCCAGGCTACACTGCTGAGATAATGCCTGGGCAAGGCAGGTTGATGCTGGCATAATGTTATTCCACACTGTGTAAAAATTATCCTTGTATTACTCAAAGGCTGATTTCTCTGCCCCAGTATCTGGTTGCAGTCCCGGCATGGTACTGTAATACTTATTCTAAGAAACTCCTGTCTCAAGTTGTATAAACATTGCTCCTCATTTATTCTCTGATTTGTCAATAAAACTGATCAGCGAATAGCTGAGCAGAAGAGAGAATAGGGCTGGACTTCTGTTTCCAGCAAGGGAAGAGTAAAGAGGAATTTGGCAACAAGGAGAGAGAATACAAAACAACTGGAGCAGAGAAAGCCATAAAGTGCAAGTATCTCAGGGATTTGGGCTGGGACGTGGGAGATTAGCTCAGAGGACTAATATACACTAATATTGCTCAGTTATTGTGCATAGAAACTTGTTGAATAAAACTAAGGTCTCTGTCTTGTTTATTTGGGGGCTAGCTGGGTTAGAGAAAAACTGCTAGCTTTAAATTTCATGCATTAGGTTGGACTTTTTTTTTCTTTTAAGGACTCTAAATATTTTAAAATTACTGTGGCAATTGATTGGACTGGGAAATACAGGCTCAGGTATTTGAATGTGTAGGTCTCAGTTACTGGCACTGTTTGGAAGGGTTAGATGATGCAATCTTGCTGGAGGAAGTCTGCTCTAGGAGCAAGCTTTGAGATTGTATAACCTTGTTCCACTTCTAGCTGACTCTCTCTGTTTGTGTCTGGGTTAGGGGATGTGAGCCCTTAGCATCCTGCTCTTGCTACAGTGTCTATCACTGCCATGCTTCCTACCATGATGCACTCTTATCCTCAGGAACCACAACATAATAAACTTCCTTTCCTACATTGCCTTTGGTCATGATACATTGTAACAGCAACAGAAAAATGCTAATACCATATTCCTGGGTCTTTTTTATGTATTTACAGAGATGTGTTTACTTTACATGTGCCTACACACAAACCATACATTCACGTATTATACAGATGCACAAACACACATACACATACACACAGTAGTGGTTTATCATACTGATACTTGTTCTTTTCATCTGTTCATTATTGTAATCCCACTGATACACATGAATATGTACAGGTAAAATACTATATACATAAAATAAAATAAATGAATCTAAAACAAAGAAAAAAATTACCCTGGGGCCTGGGAATGGAGCTCGGTTGATATAGTGCTTGCTGAGCATGCCGTGGTCCCTGCAGCCCTCCCCAGAGCCACAGAGACCAGGCATGGTGGTACAGGTCTGCAAGCTTAGTATTTGAGAAATAGGGACAGGAAGATCAGTTCAAGTCCATCCCAAGTCACATAGGGAGACTGAGGCTAAGCTGAGGAACATGAAACCAAAAGAAAGAGGGAAGGAAGAAAGAGACGGGCAAGGAAAAGGAAAAAAAAAATCTAGAGATATTTTCTATGTTAGAACATCTTGATCTTCTTTGTTCTTGTTAATAATTGGTAAAAATCTTTTTTTTTTCAGTTAAACACTTGAGCCAGGCATGGTGTTGTAATCTATCCCAACACTTGGGAGGTGGAGGCAAGAGAATCATGGGTTCAAAGCTCCCATAGGCTACACAGAGTTCTAGGATAACTTAGGCTATATGGTGAGACCCTGTCTCAAAATTAAAAAACAAACAAACAAAAAAAAACAAGCTTTTAAAAGATCCAAATAACAATTCCATTGATAAAGACTTGTAAGATATGCAACCTGCATAGAGGAGCATAAAGCAGGACACTGAGGCCCTCCAGCTGTTTTCTGATGTCTCCTTGTTATTTTCCATAAGCACGTATATTTTTAAAGATTATTTTAAATTACTTTCAATTATGTGTAGGCGTGTGGAGATATGCACGTGAGTGCAGGTGACTGCAGAGGCCAAACGTGATGGATGCCCTAGAGCTGGCATTAGGAGGTTGTGAGCTGTCTGAGGTGGGTACTGAAAACCAAACACATGTCCCCTGCATGAGCAGCAAGTGCTCTTAACTGCTGAGCCATTGCTCCAGCCCCAGAGACAGTTTTAAATTCTTATTTGTTCTTTTAGAAATGTTCCCACCTATTGAAAAACATGTTTTCCATTATCCTGAATTGGTTTTTATGTCCAGTACTTAAACATTTTTTTTCTGTGATAGTATATACACAGTGTGTGTGCTGAAAAGATGTACGTATGCAGGTGTGTGTTCTTGTGTGTATACATGTAGATGCAAGAACAATACATCCAGTGTTTACCTATATTGCTCTCTGCCTAATTTCCTCTGAGCCAGGTCTTTCACTGAAACAAAAGCTTGTGTTTTCAGGTAGGCTGGCCTACCAGTGCGCTCTCAGGATCTACCCCCTCTGTCCTCTGACACTGGGCTACAGACATATGCAGCCATGGCTTTGACATGGGTGCTTGGAATTGGGACTTGGGTCCTCATGCTTGCAGAGAAAGCACTCTTACTCACGGAGCATTCCTCTAGTCCAACTTCATTCTGTCTAAGAGGATACAATTCCACAACTAAGCATTCCAGTGTGCAGCTGTGTTATAACTCACAATCTCTAGGATAGAAATTAAGGTTGTCCTAGGTCTTCCCTATTTTAAATATTGCCATAATACTCCCCAGAAGAATTGCTAGCCAAATGATACAGACTTTGCTATTAACTTCTCTCCGCCCCCCCTCCCATCACATTTTCATGTCCCCAAACAGTAGACAATCCTTCCCATGCTGACAAAAGTAAATGTGTAAAAGGCTGGAAGATTGTGCCCTCTGTTCTGTCATCAACTAATTGACATACCAGGAAGCAGTGAGGTGGTCCCCAGTGGTCCACCCAGGGCAATGCTCATTTTAATTAATAACTGGAACGAGCACACAGATGGCAGAACAAGCACATCTGAAGAGGACATAAAGCTGCTCAGTGGGTGAGCTAATAAGACAGGTGACAGAATCAAGATGTCACAAAACTCCTGACAGTTAGTAGTCGTGGGATGTGCTAATGAGATTACACTCAATGTGGACTATGCGAAATCTTGTGCTTAAGTACAAAACACAAATTGCTTGTGGGGAGACCAGGTGCTGAGGGCAGTGCCCATCTCCATTCTAGTTAGCAGAACACCGACTCAGAGACATTGAGTCACAAATTAAGGGTAGCCTGAAATTTAAATCCAGTTCTGTCTCAGCCTAAAGTCATCTCCACCATACCCTGATGCTGCCCCACATCTCAGCAACAGTCACATGAGCTGGACTGCCAGACAGAGGAGACTCAGTACTCAAGAGCATCTCCAGTAAGGAAGGGTCAGGCCCGCTTCTTCTATGGCTCTGTGGAGCATGCCTAGTGTCCTGCATTAAGCTGAGAGGACCTATAATCCCAGTGCTCCAAGGAGATGGAGACAGAAGGTCTCATCCTTAGAGAAACTGAGGCTCATGAAAGAGGCTGTGGATCTCCCTCTGGTCTGCTGTGGGCGGAACAGTCCCCTGTGTCTGCCTGACTTTATGACAGTCTTTGAAAGAATATGTGGAATTACCATCATCTTCTATGACCCCAGGATGGTATTTCTCCTTTATGCCTACTTTGTGCAAAGCTCTAGAAAAATTATTTGTTCCTTCTAGGGCTTGGTTTAGGCAACTCATCTGTGCTCATGGGATCAGTGTCCACTGCTCCAGTTGAGAGCTTGGTGACAATACAGGAACTAGGGGTGTCCTTACCTCATCTGTAGAACCATTTTCCACTCGGAATCTTCCTGCTCTTTGGATGGCTCCATCGGCATCGCTAGATATAAGCTGGGGAGGAAAGAATGTTCAGTTATGTAGCTGGGCCTCCATTTACAGAATTCCTTTGACTTCTTCCTAGAAGCAGCCCCATCTGCTGACAGTAGCTGGTAGACACAGCCTAGAAGCAGAGTCTACTGTGAGCCCCAAGGCCTTAGGAGTCTGAGAGCAAGTCCCACCTAGATGGAACATTTTCCCAAGCTGAAAGCTGTGATCCATGGAAAAACAGTCTTAATCCACATCACATGTGGACAACTGGCAGCTCGCAGATGGCAGAACTCAAAGCCAAGCCCCAAACTCAGCCACCTTCCCAGGAAAGCCTAGAAAACAATTAGTGGCTGGCACGAACTCAAGGCATAGCCACCAGAGAAAGCTCCTGTGCTTCATTCAGTTTTAAGCAGTTTCTGGAAGGCCAGTGAGGTCCTTTCAAGGCCAGCTGTGTGCCGCTTGCCAGAAGGCTGCCCTTAGGGAGCTTGGTTCTAGCAAGGAGAACAGAGCTTGGTCCTGAAGTCCTTAAGCTACTGTCAAGATGGTTTCCTTCAGCTTTCTTGGAAGCACCATGGGAAAATGATGTCTATACACTTTCCAACTTTTAAAATCTACCTGCAATTTACAGTAAAGGTCTGTCAACAATGTCTACATCTCAAACCTATCAGAACACATCTGCCCAGGGTGCTGCTTCTCATCTCTAATTCAGTCTCACTCTCACACCAGAATACAACTTCTTACGACTGTGACCTCATGCTTCTACCCATGTTTAAGAGACATGAAGGTGTGAAAAAAAAGGACACATTTTCCAGAACCATCCCACACAGGCAAGTCTCGCCATATTAGAGGATCCAGAAAAAAAAAAGATTGAAATATTTTCTCATGGTAAATATGAAAATAAAAGGCAGGAGGATCTTTGAGTTCAAGGCCGGGTCCATCTACATTGAGAGTTCCAAGCTATCTAGGGATAAAGAGTGAGATTCTGTTTCAAAAACAGGATGCTCGTGGTAGAGTTGGCTCAGCAGTTAAGAGCATTTGCTGTTGCAGAAGACCTGGGTTGGACAGCACCCACACAGCAGCTCACAACCAAATGCAATTCTAATTACAGAGGATCTGATGCCTTCCTCTGACCTCCACAAGTATGAGGTATTGACGTGGTACATAACACACAAACCAAAATCTAAAATGTAAAAACAAAACAGAGAAGGGCCAGAGAGATAGCACAGATGCTCAGATCACTTGTAGCTCTTGCTGATGACCCAAGTTCAGTTCCCAGCATACACAATGACTCACAAATGCCTGTAACTCCAGTTCTGGGGGATTTGCTCTCTTCTAGCTTCTGTGGGGACCAGGTGTACATGTGGTATACATACATACATGCAGGCAAAACACTTATATACATCAAACAAACAAATAGCACCCCAAATATAAAATTGTATCTAGTTTTTATTATGTGCTCCTATCTACCATGTATTCTTCTGTTCCTAACAATACAATCTCAGATGCTTTATGTAATAACACTACATGCAGGTACTAGTATTACTCTAAGTTTTAATGAGGAAAAGGTTAAAAATCACAGCTAAGGTTACACAACTAGTTGACAGAAGCACAGCTGGGCTGTGACAATGGTAGCCAGGCCTCAGAAGCTGGCAGCTAGCCTGTAAGCGTCACCTCACCTAGAAGGTCCAAAACAAGCCTAGGTTTCATTGCTAATCCTCAGCCTGAAAAGGACCTCTGAGCATACATGGATGGTGTCTATGTCTGGGGCTGGCAAGTGGCAATGATAATTCTACATTGTCATAATACACAGTAGGCAATGGAATTTCACCTTGTCCAAACAGAGGAGGTCTGAACCTCTCTTTTGAGTGACAGTGTCTCTTTCCTTAAGAGCATCAAGCCATGTTGGCAAGTACTATGAAGTTGGTGGTAGGGTTTTAGGTCATGCATATTAGCTTTCCCTCAGGGACTTGAGGCTAAGGCAGCCATGTGATCAAATTCCACTAGAAAGCCAGCCACCCACTCTGGCAGTGCTCTGCACATCATAACTAGGCCAAACCAGGATTCCACTAGAGAGGACATTTGGAAGCTCTATGTGGGGACTTGCTTGGATTCTGCTTGTGCGGAGTCCATGTCCTTTGGCTGTCACAAACCAAGTGTGCTAACAGCTACCAGTGAGTTCTGTGAGTCTTTCTAGCAAACTATAAAAATGGAGGGCGGTCAGGGCACAAACTGCAGATGGTACAGGAAGGAAGAGTGAGCTTGTGGACTGACTTTCCCTGAGGCCAGTTCTGAACTGCAAGAGAAAGGGCCTGAGAGAAGGCTCAGTGGGGAGAGTCTTACTGAGGGAGACTGGTAATCTGAGATCAATTCCCACAATGCACATAAAGGTAGAAAAATAGGTTCTACAAAGTTGTTGTCTGGCCTCCTGTCCACATGTGTATCATGGCACTAACACACAAAATAGTGATGAAGGACAAGTGAAAGGTAAGGTAAGTTCTCCAGGGACTCTGCCATTCTCATAGGGGAGACAGCAGTGCCAGTGTCTCCATGGACAATGGACACTCACTGTTAAAAGCACAGGGAACAGCAGAGAGGATTTGAGTATGGTGGTACTGCTGCAGGGGCTTGGGATGAAGTGTCTGGGGATCACACCAGCATATGGCAGGCAGGAGCAGAGCACCACAGGCACCTCACAATGTCTCCCACGGGTAGAGGAAGGGACAGAGCCCACTCATCCTCACTGTTACTCCTGAAGTCTAAGCAGTGAAGTTCTGGCCATGCAAGCATCCTGGAGGACTTGAGAGAAGAGCTGATGACCATCCATGGTTCATCCATATATCCACAGAATGAACATAAATAAGTATTTCCCACTACATCCCCAACACTGCCAAGCACAGGCAACCGGTCCTTTCCCTTTGCTGAGATTAGAACAAGAGGCATAATGCTTCTCAGTTTGCAAAGTTTGAGAAGAAAGGAAGAATACATTTCATGATTTAATAGTTGGAAAAGAATGAGTGCCCTTTTAACTGTCATGAAACCTAGAAAGAGACAACTCAGGTCATACACTAAGACTCTTACCTCTATGGTTTTTTTTCCATCACCAGCTTCATCCCGAGTGCCATCATCTTTCACCTGGATGCTTGTGGCTGCCTTATTTACAATTTGCTCTTGACCTATATGTCTCGGCTCTCTCTTCTAAGCCACCCAAGTTCCCATTGTTTCAAGATGCCTTCCTTGGCTTCCTGCCTGGACAAAGGGCCACTCAGCAGAGTGGTGTTTTATATCCTTTCCCGTGATTATGTCATCGCATTGGGTCTATCCATGGGCAAACCCTTTATTCCTTAATAAGCTCCATGATGACAATGCCTGCATTCATCTGCTGTCACCACTGCATCTGCAGAGCTAATGTGCTGTAGAGTAGGTATTTATTGGGCATCTATAAACAATAGCTGGAAGCTGTGATCTTCATTAGGCTGAAGGCATAGTAGGCTCATTACTCACATGAGAAATGTCAGACAGTCGGCTTGTCTATCACATGGAGAAGACCAAAGAGAAGAAAACGCCAAGAGGCCCAATGAACAAGAGCAAAGTGAGGTCAGCCTGGGGAGTCCCTCACAGACTCTTGCAGGCTTAAACAAGTGCCATTATACATGTGCTACAAGGGCTTCTCAGACAGTCAGGTGGAGCAGTGGCTGGAAAGGAGGTCCTGCTAGTGACATGCAGGCTAGATGCACGGTGACAGTCCTAATGAGGGCCACCCTGTCCCTGTTCTATAGCTGGCTTGAGCCTCTGAAGACTGTCACACCAGCTGATGAAAAACAAGGTGCCCCAGAAAACTAAGGGACTACCCCCCCAACATTACAGAAAAAAGGTCTTTGACCACAGTAGAGAAGCTATTGCCAGGTAACCTTCCTTCTCTCAATTACTCTTCACTAACCTCTGGTCTGGCCTATTAAAAGCATAGAAAACATGGCACAGAAAATTGACACTAGCCATTTTGTTAAAAGACTGGACTCAGGAACGACTCAGTATCCCCCAGAACCCATCAGAATGCCCATAGCACAACCCAGAACTCCCCTCTTCCAATCCATCCCAGGGGCACACAGGTCCATGTGCTATAAAAGGTCCACTCATGCTGTCTTCCATGGTGCCATAGCCATAGTCAACAAGGCTAGACTTCATTTCCCATGATGTAGCTGATCATCTGACCTGATTCTCTCCATCAGTAGGTATGAAGAAGTCCTGGGTAGCATGTACAGAACCACCTTCAAGAGGGTATGCCTCTCCCCTGGGCCCTTGCCTTGCCTCTAGCAACAACCCCGGAGGCCACGGAAGACCAAATAAAGATCAGAGAATCACCTTGAGCCTGAGTGTGAGGAGAACAGCCAGCAGCCACTCAATAGCTAGCTGGATATGAGGGAGAATGAAGTCATTAAGTCTCATTTCACTGTTTTTCTGTCTGTATGGAAGGAAAGCACGCACCCTGTGACCAGTTCATGATTCTAAACATGGAAACTGGTCTGAAGCATCAGAGCATGTGTATTGAAGGAATAACGAGCATAACGGGTTTTGCTATGTGGCCCGGGATACCTCTGCATTTATGATCCTCCTGCCTCAGCCATGTGAAACCTCTGAATTTATGATCCTCCTGCCTCAGCCATGTGAATGCTGGGACTACAAGTAAGTACTCCACAGCTGCCCATAAGTGCACAACTTCTCAAAGCACTCAATCAACTTTAAAATATGGAGCTAATACTGAGCATGAACAATCCTATAAAGTACCATAAAAGAGAAAAATTCTTCAAAATGCTGTGAAACTATATAGCTCCTGTTTAAGTATAATACAACCAAATGAGTAAAGCAACTAGAAATTAAAAAACCTACATTTGAGAAAACTCTTGGCTTCAAATGATTCAAACAGCCATGACAGTGAGTACAGTCAGAACATGCGGTGCCTCAGACATTTCAAGTGTAATAAAATTCGTGCTCTGAAGTGGCTGAGCACGGATGAAAGCAGGGATCCAGGTATTCGCTTCTGGAAGACATGATAATAGATTCCAGAGCACAGCCAAGGCAAGCAGGACAGGGGCCAGGAAACGGCCAGAGGGCAAAATGCAGAATGAAAGGAACAGAGGCAACAGACTGAGATGATTATTAAAAAGCAAAGGGCAGGTGGGTAAAGTGGTACACACTTGGAAACTGAGGCAGGAGGTGCCAGTAAAATCCTTAAAAAGGAAGACAGATGTGCCCTGTCAAAGAAAAGAAAATATAATCATCAAAATAAAGGTTCATTTTAACGAGACACACAGTTTCCTCGGCAAACAGAGAGACTTAAAAGGAGAAATTCAAATATGTCAGTAACTGCAGAAACTGTAGATACTGAAAGGACACTATGGCAGGGGTGACCCGGCTCGTCTGAGAAGCCCAGAGCCCACACACTGCAGGGCCACTTTCTCAGGGAAGAGCTGGCCGGTCTGGGTAAGTGAGTCAACTATTTATTACAGGTTTGCTTTGAGAAAAAAAAATTTTATCTAAACAATATCCATTCACAAAATTTTAAAAATTAATTTAAAGCAAATAAAAACAGAACAAAAAATGTTATTAACTACCATTCAGTAAAAATGTTATTAGTTTTATATTAAAAACAATTAAATGACAACCTTTTTAAAATTAATATAAATACATATTTCTTCAGAACCAAAAATCTCTCTCTGTTCTGCTTAGTTGCTCTGTGATTTTTGTTCCTTGGCAGCTCATGGGTCCTGTTCAGCCTGCACTTGGCATCAAGTGTACAAATCACAGGAACACATTACACTTAGAAAAAAAAAACAAATTCCTAAAGGTTATGTAAAGTACACCTTTAAAAAACAGTATTTTATGTTTCCCCTCCTTTCTTTAAAGAGTGGGTGGTAGTAGGTACAGATTAGGGCCAAGGCTGACCAGTTCAAATCGAAGTTTCATATTTGTTGGTTTTGTGGTCCTGGGGTGGTGGTACAAATCAATCTTTGTTCCTTATCTCTAAAGTAAAACAACAAAAGATAGAAGCAGGAGACTCAAGTTCAAGGTCAATCTGGGCTACAAGGAGATTTTGAAGCTGGGCTACCTAGTGAGACTTTATTTAAAAAAAAAAGTACTCTATGTATGTAAAATGAGTGAAGATTATATCTGTGTTTAACTTTGCAGAGAGAACTCAATAATGTAAAACACGTAAGAAGCCAAGAATAGGTCCCTGGACTTATTCTTGTAGGCCCACAGCAAACACTACAGTACTAATTACGTGTTATTGTGGGAACAGTTAACACAAGATGTTCTGCTGGCTATTAAAGCACTACATAATGTATTGCTGATAAAACTGCCTTGACACTTGATTTAAAATCTTGGAATATCTGTTTAAACATTGGTATATCTGGCCAAAAAAAAAAAAAAAAAAGGTGAGAGCATGATTTTTCAGGACCTGTACTAACTGCTGTACTAATAAAGACAAATTCCGCCCAGTTCTTGCCCTAGAGGACCTCGATCCTACTGGGCGCATGTGAGAGGGACAAATATGTATAAACAGATAAATCACAACTCAACCTGGTTAAATGCCATAACAACAGAAGCCAGCACAGGGCGGAGGTTAGAGGAAATGGAGGCCAGCTCTGCCTGAGGGAGCTTTGGAAGGTTCCAGTGCTATAATGTAATTTATTCTGTAGCTATAATGCAATTTATTCTGCAGCTATAATGCAATTTATTCTGGTACAGGACCTTTGAGAAATGATTTTCAATATACCCAGGCTTATAAAACTATAAACATTGGTCAAAAAGCAGACTCACTTGATGTTTTATATGCAAATCTCTCTCTCTCTCTCTCTCTCTCTCTCTCTCTCTCTCTCTCTCTCTCACACACACACACACACACACACACACACACACACACACACACACACACACAGACACATCTTGTTTAGAAAGTATTCAGAAGGGAAGAAAGTTTCAGCTTTGTATCAATAGAGGGGTAGACTCTGGGAATGCGGCTCAGTCTTGGGGTCTCTCTCCAGCACTGTCAATAAGCATAAATGAAAGGGCAGGAGCAGGCAGAAAGGTGGGCAGACGGAGCCGTGCTGCGTTGGAGAGTGATGCCATGTGCCTCATCTCCTGTTCGGTTGTGTCTCATTTCCAGGTTGTGTCCACTGCATGCAGGGCGGGGTAGGGGAGACATGCTCTGGGATGGAGGGGTTCCCTCACTGTCAGTCCTGCTCAGCTAGGACAGGGGACAAGGCAGCGACGTGGGAAGCCTGGTAGCCAGAGGGCTCAACATCTTGGTATTTCACTAAGGCGTTCCTATGGGAGGCAGGAGACTCGCCTGGAGTACACAGCACAGCGCCGAAACTAGGGAGCTGGCCTCCACATGCTTGCCGTGGCTCTTGTCCATACACAAACCCTTAAAAAGTTGGGGGATAATTCTGCTTATGAGCACCTCGATTTTCCCTTCAAGGAAAAAGCAGGCCAGGACAGACAAAGCTACAAAGAGAAACCCTGTTTCAAACAAACAAAAAGAAAACAGTGTGTAGGGGGGGGAACATTTTCTAACCACCATAAAAGAGACCTCTGAGGGACTCTGCAGAGTGGAGAGGTCAAGAGCCTGGGAGAGAAGTTCACCCAGAGAATGCTTTAAGAAGCAAGCAGGAAGCTCCTCTGTGCAGAACTCACGCTCCACCACACCAGGAGCGCAGGCAGGAAGGCGGGAGTGAGGTCCAGCAGGCGGGCATGGAGAATGCCCCGGCGTCCCCTGTCCCCTGTGCACTTGTCGAATTCAAACATCAGGGTTGGAGGCTGTGGAAAGAAGGCGTGAGCTCAAGGGTCTGACAGAGGTCACAGCCTCTTGGCCTTTGCTACCTGGTCAATGGCATTTTGTTAAGTTAAAGAGCTCATCAGTTGATATGCTGAAGGTCAAGGGATCATTTATTGCTTAGGGTAGTTGCACCTGAAGCCATATGAACATATGTGTGATTGTGGCAAGATCTTTCAAGAGCAAATTGCCTCGAGACAGAGATTTGATTGTGTGATCGCCTGGTAAACCCAGCACCATCTGCATGAGGGTCAGCTGCTGGAGGCATTCAATGCTGGAAAATGGTCCAAAGAAGCCACTAAGGAGGCAGGACTAGGAAAAGGACCTCTCTGTTAGCAGAGTTGGTGACAAGAATGAGCAGGTCAACAATCTTATCAGAGGATGAACTAAGCTGTCCATGTGGTCTTTTACTCACAAGCTGAAAAGAAAACAAATAGAAAAGTGGGGGGAGGAAAGAGGGTTTCACAGGAAAGCACCACACACAGGAAACGTCAGGGAGGGTACTGTAGCAAATGTTTCAACGAGAACAGTTCCGCTCTGCTGCCAAGTGGCTGTCTGAACCAAAGGATGGCTGCACAGGGGCAAGGTCCTTTTCACAGTCTCTCTCCTGCCCTGTGCTTCCCCTAGCTGTTATCGTCTCGTGTGCTGTAGGGAGCTGAACAAAGACTATTTCCACAGCCCTCTTCCAACCAAAGCTCCTGTTCTGTGTAATTCTGGAACCACTGGTTCAGATCTACACAGGAGAAGACCCTACCAACCATACCCCACCCCACCACAGACCACTGCAAGACAAACACCAGCTAGATGCCTGGAGTTATGAGGAAGCTTTGTGTAAGCTGCCAGTGCAGTTGCTTGGATCGGAGAAGCTACAGTCCAGGAGGCCAGTGATGTCTCAGGGCTAGGTGTACATTTTGAAGGCTGAAGACACAAGGTCTGAAGAGCTGTTTTGTTTTGCTTGAGGATTCTGCAGGAAGAAAAACAACAACACGACAACCCTCTAATATATGTGCCATGAAGGCACACTATCTATGACCATAAAGATAAAATGGATGCATGCATGCTTTTAACTACTCTTTAGTATAAAGCCAAAATAAAATTGTAGCAAAGCAGTTGTTCCCTGAGGGAGATAGAGGACACACCCTCTTTACAACAGCATGCTCTGCAACACACAAAGCCTGTGCACATGGACAGGACAGGAGGTTCCCAGAAACCTCAGCTGGACAATGAAGAGCTTTCCTGGGGAAAGGAAACAAAACAGTTTTAGAACCCAAACAGCACATCTAGGGGCAATTGTGCTTCCTGTATTTCCAGGTACATGGGAGGGCAGGGCAGGAGGATCATGCATTTGAGGCCAGCTTGGATAACACCAAGTGACCCTGTTTCTTACAAAGCAAAAGAAAAACGAAGCAGGCATAATCCTCAGTTTAGATGCCGAGCACAACATGAGAATGGACAAAATGAGCCAAAAACACAGAGAAAGAAAAGCTGTCATGGAGCATGGAGGAACGGGAAATGCTCGCCCTTATTTATTTATTTATTTATTTATTTATTTATTTATTTAGTTATTTATTTATATTTTTTAAATGCTGGGAATGAAGCTTAGGACCTGTGATTACACAGTAAGCACTTCACCAAGTTCCTTCTCTGGCACCTTGATTCTTATTCTAAAGGTTACAGCCAACAAATGAAATTAGACATAAATAAGAAATAAGAGATCTAGATGTGAGACAATACTGTTTGTGGAAGAGTGTCTATATAGTCAAGACATGATGCTTGTTTTTAAGTAAAGAAGAAGAATAAAATACAGAAGCTTATTCTGTATGTTAATGTGATTGCTAAAGGGACACATACTAAATCTTCACAGTAGCTACCTGCAGGTGGCAGGATGTGAAAGATGGATTTAATTGTCCTCTCTGTGTTTTTCAGTGTCTTTTCTCTCTCTCTTTTTTTATGTAACCCTGGCTTATTCAGTAGTTCAGGCTGGCCTTGAACTCAGAAATTCACCTGCCCCTGCCTCTCGGTGCTGCAATTAAATGCATGTGACACTATGCCTGGCCTTTTCAATTTCAAATTATCCTATAGCCAGCATATATTTTGTGGCTTTTTGGAGCCACAGAATGATAATAAGAAGCATATCCACTTTTTATGCCCACATGCATATACACAAAGTAAGAAATAATATAAAATGTAACAAAAGGAAATCATCAGACACTGGATTTTTAGCGGAACTGATGCTCTAGCCAGTATACTGATATCTGGCAATGAGCTTGGAGCTTGTTGGTGGTACAATAAAAAGGTGGTCCCCATGCTAGGCAAGATGAAGAATACCTGCAACAATTACAAGGCAAAATATGACTGGTATCTTGGAGAAAGGCAAAGAGATGCAAGTCTCCAGAGACTAAAAGATTAGCGGTCTATTAAGGCAAGCAGGAAAGATTGCATAAAAGAGCTGAGGCGTGGTAAAGGCATGCAGAGAGGGGCATTCTGGGAGGATGGGGAAGTATGAGGAGACCTGAGAGGCTGTGATAATCATAGGTAGACGTCTGTTTGCTGGATCCTGGAACCCATGAGCTCAGGCTCAGTGATGGATAAGAGCAGGTGCAGAAGCCCTGGGATGTGAAACTAAGCATGAACTGTACTGCCTAGGAGCATGATGCCGAAGGCCTGGTGCTGGTACCTGTTTGGCTGAAAGCGTCAGGATATTGCCAGAGCTGTACGTGAGGGCAAGCACTCTGAACAGCAATAAGGAAACCAGAGCCCCATGCTTCCTGTTAATTACAGCTGAGGCTCTACTCAGTCAAACTGGATCTCATCTTATCAAGAACCTTTGAATGGAATCTTTCAGAAGTCAGAGGAGCCAGAAAAAAGGCCAGGTCAAAGAAAAAGGAAATGAAACAGATGGTACCCAAAAAGGAATCCAGGAAGCACGTATCTCTGCTCTGTCCTTAACCTACCTCTGCAGGAGAACAGGCAAGAAGCACACAAGGAAATAAAAGCCACTTTCAAAATGAAATCTCCTAAAAAGCATGCATTCCAGACATACTGAACCAGAATGCAGAGTTAAAGCACACTGTTTAGGAACTGGAAAGCTCAAGGGGTGCTGGATCATAGCATTTTAACTTTTATTAAAGATTTACCTTTTATTTTATTTTATTTTACTTTATTTGTGTGTGTGTGCAGAGGCTTGCAGAGGCCAGATGAGGGTATAAGATCCGGAGTTACAAGTAGCTGTGAGCCTCCCAGCATGGTTGCTGGGAAATTAACTTGGGTCGTCTGGAAGTAGCAAACACTCTTAACCAGTAAACCGTATCTCCAGCTCCAAGATCATGGCTTTTAAAGTAAATACAATCCACTGCAGATAAAGTATGTATATGGGGGAGTGGGCAGCCTATAACCTACTACCTGTGTCACAAGGGGCAAGTTTGCTAGCCTTTCAGAATCTCTGTAATCTCTTCTGTAAAATGGGGTAATCACCTGTGAGGGTCTTGTGAGATGTCAATGAGTTTGCATATATAAAGCATTCAAAAGACATTGGTGTGAAGAGCAAGGAGGCCTTTGGAGCTCCTGTCAGGACAGGTTTGGGTGGGACCAAGAAGGGCAGCATCAAAAGAAGCAAGGAGGAGAGTCACAGAACTGCTGGGAGGCTCAGACAGAGAACTCAGAGAACAGCAGACATGTACTCCTAGACTGACTCAAACATCCTTATGGCTATCACTCCAGCTCAGCTTGAGATGTTTGAAAGACCACTATGTCATGGTAACTGCAAATGACCGACTAAAAAGCAGAGGCCAAGAAGCACATAATCCCCAAAATATCTGCTTTTATTAAATGGGTGAAGTAATTTACTATAAACTCCCATGTAACATACTCCCATAGGGGTATGAAACTGTGGGCCTTTTCTGGTATATCAGTCACAGTAGGGGACATTGGACTTTCTTTTGTCATGATTTTTGCTGCTAAATTTACTTAGTAGGTAAAAGGGACACAAAGAATTGTGGATCCTCTCTAACAAAGAAGCATTGAAGCTACTCCAGCTGTGGAATGGATATGTGTGCCCTCTGAAGATGATGGTGTGCCCTGAGTCAGGAGGAAGCTCAGAGAGGGCCTTGGCTTAAGGTCACCAAGTCCCATGACGCTGCCAGAGGCTAGTTAACATGCTACATAAACTAAACAAATGCCTCTGCTTCTAGGGCTCACAGCTCTGTTTGCAGAGTTCACGTGAAGAAAGGCTGGCCAAAGGAACCTCCCCATCTAGTTTTCAGCAGCACCGTAAGAAGGAAGACAGCAGCTCTCACGCTGCATGTTCATGGCACTCTGTCAAGTCCTACGAATTGGATGGCAGACCTACATCAATTCAGAAGAAAACGTGGGACTTTTATGAAAATTTCAGAACTGAAGAATTAACCAAATAAGCAAAGGGTTTGCAGTTTGTATCTCTGGTTATGAAAAAAACAAAACCAAAACCAAAAAAACGTCGATACACAGATCGAAGTGTCTCTTAAAGTAGAGCAGGGTATCATATCCTACCACTGGGAAGGCCACAAAACCAAAGAGCACCACACAACTGTTAGGGGCCAGAGACGGAGTTGAGCCAAGGTGGCTGCAGAGGCAGAGAACTGAGCAGAGGCCCTGAGAGCATGGCCTGAGGAGGCAAACCAGAACACCCACGAGAGAAGATCTGTGGCCTCAGGGAAAAGCATGAGTGACACACAGCCCACAGAGGGCAGGGAGCCTCCTGTTTGGAGAGTGGAGGTTACTGCACCTGCTGACATGGGGGCTGCATTCTCGAGGCTGGCATCACCTGGTATTTTTACATGTGAAGCTGCTGGTCCGGTTTTGTGCCTCAGCTAACCATGTCATTAACCAGACCCTGGTGCTTAAGATGGTCACCAAAATGGCTGGTCAGGTAGTATGCTAAATTTCATGTTTTGTTGGTCCTTAAAAAGAAAACGAGTAATAGAATCAAACTGTAGAGAAGGTAGGGTGGTTGTTGGGGCAACAAGAGTCAAAGCCATATTACACACCAAACAGTGTCAATGGGAGACAGAAGTACTATGCTGCTCAGGGTTGGATAAAGAAAATGCATTTTGTTTACACCCTACCTCATGTTTTAAAGAGGGGTTGAGGCAGCTTATGGAACTATATCTTACTCAAAGAATAAAATTAGACACAGAAGCACACGAGGGAGCATTAGATGTGGGTAATCAATCTGAAAACAAGAGGGTGAGGTTAGCATGTGTGTCATAAGAAGCGAGCCACAAAAACAATCCTTAGCTTCCCGAAAGCCACTGTGAAGAGAGAAACAACCCCTTTAATGTGCACCACATGCATGCAGTGCCCAGAGAGGCCAGAAGAGGGCGTCAGAGCCTTGGGCACTGGAATAACAACTGTGAGCTGTTTCTATCAGAATCCAAGTTTGTAGACGAAGACACAGACCTGGGTTTAAATGTCACTTCTGCCATGTGTTAGCTGTGAGACCTCAGACCATTACTGCATGTGACCCACTAAGGACTCATACAGGGTTTCTGGACAACACCTACCTCACCTGGTTATCTGTGAACATTTAATATGCAAGTGCATATTCGGTATAGCACATGGTAAGCATTTAATAAATGTTAGAACCAGTAATAGCAGCAGTAAACTAATAGCCACAACAGAAGACATCTGGCTCCACGTTGATGCATAAATACGCTGAAGGCCCCTCTAGTGCTACTCTCAGAAAACAGCCTAGTAAAATTTCAAACTTGGCAAGACTGATCACCTACAGGCCAGATCATGTTAAGCTGCTGGTGAATATTTTAAGACAGATATATGTGTTGAGGTCCCTCAGGGAACTGACCTCCTGCATAAGACTCAAGACACAAGCCAGATACACTGAGGAACATCTGCCCAAGTGGGCATTTTAGTTGTAGAATGCTTAATTCTTGGTATTCCTGAGGAAACACGCTGTTACCTTCTCTAATCTCTCAATTTGTTCATGCCACATGGAAAATAGATTTATCCATAAAATTCCCATAACTTCCCCACAAACAGAAGGCATCATCAGCTCCAAATGGAGACCAAAATTGCTCTATTAGGGATGCTGAACCAGCAGCTAAGGGACTCATTAGCAAAGGATCGTCTCTGTAGAATGGTCCCCCGAGTGCAGTTTATATTTGTGCCCAAGCAAAAATACAAATGTCTCCTTGCCAAATTTTGAGGGAGGACTAGGTGATATCTTGGCCAGAAAAATGCTTCCACATAAGCATGAGGATCTGAGTTTGGTCTACAGAAGCCCTGTTTAAAAAAGTTGGGCATCTGACTAGGTGTCTCATGTCATCAAGTAAAACCTCCAGTGTTGAGAATGAGTTACATCTTGCTGAGTCACTGGACAAAGGGGTCCCACAGACACCCCGACTCCAAACATCACAGGCTGTTGCTGAGTGTATTGGTTTTTCTCTCCACAGCCTGGTGGCAGAGTCTTATTGCTGAAGACATTACTAAATTATGTCGCTGACTATGGAGACACTTAGCTGGTGCTCAGCTAGAAGCTGCATCCCTGCTGACAGCACTCACAGGACTGGAAGGTACAGGGCCAGGCCACACAGCCATGAACCCTCTAACCTACAAAAGCAGCGGGTCTACAAGATGTACTGGTGTAATAGTGGCCACAAAAGCTATGGGCCTGACAAAGCACTTCATGAGCTGAAATCTGTGTCTGACACCCAAGACTAGATAGGTCATGGGCCCTAGGGGAAAACCCACTACTCTTCTTCTGCTAAAGGAACAGCAATAAAAGGAGAGTCGCAACTGGACAACGTGCACAGTGAGGGTCTTCTCAGCCTTAAATTGGATGTCCTTATCAAATCCCTCCCATCTAGGCTCAGAAATCTATATGGAAGAGGAGAGAAAGATTTTGAGAGCAGGAGTAAAGATGGGTGTCTGTTCTTCCAGACACAACAGGGATGAAGCACATACGAACTCACACAGACTCTGGCAGCAAGCACAAGACCTACAAAGGTTCAAACCAGACAAAATCCCAGCACTGAGAAAGGGGTGTAGAGACAAAATCCTACCTTTACCCAAGAAGCGATATGCAACTGATGCCTCCTGGGAAACGGAAAATCAGTTTTCTTCAGTGGAGTGTCATTAGGTATATCAACTACATTGTAGGGCAAGCCCCATGCCCAGGAGTAGATGGTCACCACAAAATGAACTCCATTTGGTTGTGTGTGTGCACCTGCACATACTTTTAATTTTGTTTTGGTATATTTTGTTTTATTGGGGCTTTTTTGCTTTAATTTTAATGCTTGTTTTTGTTTTTTGACAGAAAGAGAAAGAAAGAACATGATGTTGGGTAGGTAGGGAAGTGGGGAAAATCTTGGAGGAGTTGGGAAAAGGAAAACATGCTCAAAATAGATTTTCTAAAATCTTTGTAACAATGACAACAACAACAATAAAGCTGAGCATGGCAGCATGTGCTTGTGATCCCACTCCCACTTCTGAAGAGATGGGGGCAGGAGGAGTCTTAGGGCTTCCTAGCCAGGCAGCCTCAACTAACTGTTGAGTTCCAGGCCAATTAAGAGACCCTGTCTTAAAAAGCAAGGAGTGTGGAAACTTGAGATGTGACACCTGATGTTAACGTCTGGCCTCTATACATGCACACACACAAACTGAACAACAATAAGAAACCTTTGAGGATCTTCCAGTATGAAAGGCTGCATACTCGGAACAAGTTCATTGCTAACCATTCTGACAGCACCTGTGCCAGATATCTTCTGAGTTCTTAACAAACCCTTGCCACCATGAGGGGGGAGCATCTCCCTGCCTCTTTCCTGCACAGCAGAGCACCATGCACACAGAGAATGTGAGCCTACCCACCAAGACACAACGTCAAAAGGAATGGACAACATTCCAGCCTGATGTATGCTAACCTGAAATCACTTGCAGACTGTGACTTCCCGGGAGCATCAAGAGGCAGGGCGCATGACAATCTGCAGCTGGGATGCACTGGGCAGAGGTCTATATTGTGCTCAGACCATTTACCACTTCTACCACATCAGTTTCCTGCCTATCCAGTCAAAGGCCAAGAATAGATCAATAAAAGTTACAAACAATCTTTTGCTGCCCCTGACAGATTTCGATAGAAAGCGATGAGAGATGGTTGATGGTGTAATAGCTGTGCCTTGCTTGGACTGTGGCCAGGAGAGACTGGACTTGCAATCCATCAGGAAGAAAAATGGCATATGTTGAGGCAGAATGCACAGCAAGCTAATGAGTCTAACCATGTTGGTGGCAGCCAAAGGGGCTTGGTTCTTCTTTTCCTTTATTCATTTTTCATGGGTTAGACTACTCTCTAGTTTCTTCATTCATTCAATCAATATTATAGTGACTAATGCTATTACTGTGCTTAGTACAGGGTTATAGGAGCAAACAAATAGCCAGCTTTCCTATTTGGGGGAAGCTTAACAATGTGTATCCTTGCTAATGGGACTAATGAAAGTGGCAGGGCTGAGGGTCCACTAGTAGAGAAAGGAGGTTTCATGAGACGTGTTTAAACAGTCCACTGCATCAGAGAATCTTGTGGATCCATCTGGGGCGGGGTGCGTTCCAGTGTCAGGTCAGTCCTTGTTGCGGGCTTGTGTGTACATGTGTGTGTGCGCACGTGATTGTGTGTGCACATGCATCTGTATGTGTGTGCATGAAGGCTGGAGGTGGACACCAGTGTCTTCCTCTACTGCTCGCCGCTTTGTTCTTTGAGATGGTGGCCTCACTGAGTCTGGGTCATCCACTGCTGAGACTGGCTGGCCGGCGAGCCCTCAGGTTCCACCTGTCGCTGTCTCCCAGCACTAGAGTGTGCTGCCACACCAGTATTGAGGTGTGGAGGATATGAACTCAGATCCTAGGCTCACGCAGCAAGCGCTCTCTCCCTACTGAGCTACCTCTGCAGCCTGCTACCATTCATTAAGCTGACTCTGTCTATATCCTCTTCAGAAATAACCTGCCCTCTCCACAAACTTTGTTGAGGGAATGGTTCTAGAAGGCTAATTTTGTATTAAATGATCCACTACCCTGAGACATACCCAATTTAAAAGAAATGAATCTATGATTTTTCTTTTTTAGAGTTATTTATTTATTGTTTATTATTTACACAGCATTCTGCTGCTCACCAGAAGACAGTACCAGATCTCACTACAGATGGTTATAGCCACCATATGGTTGCTGGGAATTGAACTCAGGACCTCTGGAAGAACAGCCAGTGCTCTTAACCTCTGAGCCATCTCTCCAGCCCTATTTTTATTTTTTATATATACAGTGCTCTGCCTGCATGTGTGACAGCAGACCAGAAGAGGGCGCCAGATCTCGTTATAGATGGTCATGAGCCACCATGTGGTAGCTGGGAATTGAACCCAGGACCTTTGGAAGAGCAGTCAGTGCTCTTTAACCTCTGAGCCATCTCTCCAGCTCTGATTTTTCTATTTGAAATTTGAAACTCCAATTCTAGAAATGAAGAGTCTATGGGTGGGATTAGCATTTGGAACATATATGACCCAGGGATATTGGAAAACTGACACCAATTTAGTAATTAAAAAATTATGAAACCATAGTATATGCCAGTCTTGTGTTGGGTTCTAGAAATACAACAGTGAAGAAGACCGGCTCCCACCTCACTTACAATGGATGAAAGTAGGGGTGAGTCACGCACTGCCAGCGAGAACGCGGCAGGGGGTCGGTGTGGAGTGGGAGGGTGGGCTTTGAGAAGTGGTGGGCAGTGAGCTTACACCGTGAGAAGCACTAGGGAAATCCTTGCAGAAAGCAAGTGCAAAGTTCCTGGGGCATGGAAAACGGAAGCTATTCTGGAGACCAGTGAGGTCAGAGGTCCAAGCATGATGAGTACGAGACAGGAGACTAGAAAGAGCAAGGTGGAGTAAGGGTAGTAAAGTTCGCAAGGGTAAACAGTCCAAAATTAACATCAAGGGCAATCAATAAGGAAAAGATTTCATATTCTTAAGTTATAGACTATCACTCTGCCGTCAGACAGGCAGATAGGGCAATGAGATGGAAGAGAAAGCTCCTAAATTAACCCATGAAAATGGCCAACTGATGCTTTTGAAGGGTGCTGTGACCTAGCACAGAAGGAAAGCACAGTCTCCATCAAATGATGCTGGGAAAGCCCAATGTGAAAGAGTGAGGGTGAGCTCTTCACTCACTCATATATGGAGACTAACTCTTAGAAGAAAGGGGGCTGGGCAGGTGACATGCAACCAAAGGCAGCTGTTGAGAGAGAAACGAGTTGGACAGAAAAGGAGAGGAAAAGATGGGGCACTGTATAGACTGGTAGGAAGGCTCAGCTGGGTGTCCCCCATTTGATTCCAGGAACACTTCCCCAGCAAGTTACATCACGCCAGAGCCAGACTGACTGCACGCAGCCCAACCACCTACTTCCATGGAAGGAGACATGTTCTGGTTACCACCATGGACACAGCTAAGGGCCAGCTAAGGACACAAGCCAGAGGCAGTGGTTTCTGAAGCCAACCATGGTTCTCTGGGAGCTGACACAGACCAACTTATCTCTCTACTGTCTCTGAGAACCCAGCACAGCGCCTACCACATGTAGGTCTTCAAAAACTGTTGCCAGGAGGCTGAGGAGGCAAAGAACCCTGCCATGAGTCCACAGAGATCGGGGCTTCCAGTCTGTTAGGAAATGTATGTCCACCTGACACCTGTGGAATGAAGCCCTAAGTCTACCCTCACTACTGATAGGAACAGCCACACTCAGTTTTGTCCAAAGACTTCTATAGCTGTGTTGTTTAAAGCCAACATTTATGTTAAATTTTCAATTTCCTGGTACCTTTCTCTTCAGTCTGAGCTCTGTTGTTCCCAACAATCTTCATCATACCAGGTTAAGAAAAGCTAGACTCATTTCCTGATGAACACAGAACATAACACATCAATTTGCTTTTTAAAAAAAGCCACACAGTAGGTGGTTTACTGACATGAAATGTCCATGTCAGTAGATGCAGCCAATTGCATGGAAATATTAGAGGAAAACTGTCTTTTATGAACATGTATGAACTGTTAGCTTCTAACCTACAGCAAACACTGGTTCTGTGGCATTCGTGTTGTATAAATGCTCAGCGGTGGTTTAATATATAGAGAGGGTGTGTGTCAGATATATGCAAAGATGCTACTTTATGTAAGGGGCGTCAACATTCTTGAATTTTAGTATCCAAGGGAGTCCTGAAACCAACTGTACTGTGCTACTCTGAGGTAAGAAGACACCACCCTCTTTAAAAAAAAATTAAAAAGTTGCAATTTCAATTTGAATAAAAAAAAAGGAGTTGCAATTTTAACTGATCCTTAAATCAATTTGGATTTCTGTTCATTTCATCTTTCCTCTTTCCTAGCCATTCCAACTATCAGTGCGGATGTCATTTCTGATATGAAAAACTAGGCACAACGTAAATTTACAAAAGGAAGGAAACTGTTTCACAGAGAATGGTTCATCATTAAGTTGGACTGTCATACCCAGATCAAAATGGTGACTCTGAAGATGACACGCACAGAAGATATTTACAAAACAAGTTAAATGGAAAAAATAGAACAATGTAAAATTCAGTGTGTGATTTTATTACAACTATGCAAAAGTGAAGTTTATAGTCTTAAAGTGCAGAAATGCTGAAGAGAAATGAAAACACTTGCTACAATGTAATGAGACTGTCCATTGAATTTTAAAATATAATTTGAAAAATTAAAATATAAATTTTAAATGCTAATTAAATTTTATTTATTTATTTTTATGTATCTGAGGTTTTGCCTGCCTGCATGGCAGCGTCTGTGGAGGTCACAAGAGGGAGTTGGATTTCCTGGAGCAGGAGTTACAAGTGACTGTGAGCCACCATGTGGGTGATGGGACTTGAAACTGGGTCCTTTGGAATAATAGCAAAGACTCCTAATTGCTGAGCCATCTCCCAGCCCTATTCAAATGTTATTTTATAATATTTTAAGAGGACACACACAGCTCCAGGGGAAAATCATGAACACATGGATGAGGAACTTGCCACCCACCAGCTTCCCTATCAGGTCAGGGGAAACTGATAAGTACTCAGACTTGTAAATGCAGGCTCTCCAGGTGTGGTCCTACAGCCGGCAGCACCAATGGCAAACTGGGAACTTGTCAGAAACTCAGACTATGGGCTAACTCTTGACCTGCGGCATATTGTAACTTAGCAATTCATGTTTAGGCAGCTTTCCTTCTGACTCTGAGGTTTGCCCAGCTCACCTGCTGCTCTCAAGGACCATCCTGGTATTCTGTGATTTCTCCAAGTTTGTAGAGTTCACCTGTCACACCCATGGTATTTCTCTAAGCACTGTTCACAAGGGCTCCAGTGCAGTCTTTATTTGACTGTGAAAGTTCTACTTCTGCTACTGATTTTTAGCTTAACGACTGCGGCAGGTTAAATGGAACATGCAAGTGCTGGGTGCCATTGTCTTGTTTCATCCTCATGGCAAAGCTACAGAAGAAAATGCCAATCTCCCTATTCTATGGATGAGAACACTGGGGACAAGAGTGTTCAAGATCTTGTCAGCAATAAACGATGAAACGAGAAAGACTTCCTTCAGAGCATCGGCAGAGAAGTAAAGCTACTGTACTGGTAACCGGTGGCAGAGATGTATGGAGGAGTGGAGATGTGAGCCAAAGCCTGCGTGCTTTGCCACCACCACTCCCTGCTGCCCCACCTCTGCTAGGCAGGGCGATTTGCTCACTGCCCTTATGGACCGTCATTGTCAAGAATATCTGCCATCTCTTCTTTGCCACCCTCCCATATCCCACTGTCCTTCACGAGGTCTTCCAAATCATTCCCCTGAAGTTCTCTACTAGGCTGGGTGGCTCACTCCCTTCTCTTAGCTCCTATAACATTCTCTTTGTATCTCTTTCTATTTAGTCTTCCTACTCTGAATTATACTCGTGCCCAGGCTCTGCAACGAGAGGCAGTGGTCTGAGCCAATGGGCAAGGCGTTGACATGACTGACAGGACAGGTACCAAGTCAATTGATGCTCCTTTGCTGTGGCTATACCCATTCTTTAATGATGCATTGGATCTGCTCAGCTGAAGCCCCTTAAGAACAAGGACCAAGCCTTTCACTTGTTATATATTTGCAAGATACTCAGTCCTGGGCCAGGCACTCAGTCCAGTCCGTTATAGATGCTTAGAATCAAACAGAGGGCCACTGGTACTCGGCTCTGGAGTAACTGCTCTCCTAGTAAACCCTGTGAAGGTGCAGTGGGCACCTGGCTACTATGCTAGTAGACAGAAACAACTCATTTTAATCAACCAATAATGTCCTCTATCATAACCAATAATAACCAGTACAGTTTATAAGCACATTTTTCTGAAATTGGTACAAATCCCATGCAATTGAAAGACTAAATTTCAAACCTATCTCGAAAAAACTGAGTCTATCAATGCTTTTATTTCATTTTCCCTCTTTTAAGAGGAATATATACTCTAAAAAAGTCATATCACGAATTCTATTGTCTCTTGTTATAAAAAATTAGATATTTTCATTTTAGACATTTATCATCTGTTACAGTTACTGATCTGGTCCAACTAATTGACCTATAACAGGAAGATATTTTGTATATTCTAACTCTGGTCCCATACCTAGTAAGCAAAGACAGAATCAGAATGTCAATAGTCATTAAACTTTTAAAACTAGATCTGTAAACTTTTAGGACCAAGATAATATAGAAATGAAATGCTATCTTCATTTACAAATTACTTAATTTAATGCTATGCACTGCTTAATAGAGAAAAAATACAAAGGCAGAACATTTTTTTTTTTTTTTGGCACAACATATTTTTACCAAACTGGAAGACACAGGGTTAAAAGTGCGCAGCAATGAGAAGAAATAAAGACGATCAAATGACCATAACCTTTCAGCAGTTACTGATTCAAATTAAATCTTGACATGACACACACACAGTTTAATAGTAAACAGACAACAAAAGGGTTGATAAGCTTGGCAATTGTCCCTAAGCCTGAATTCAATGTACCACTACCGAACAGACAGTATTAACTTACCAGCTCCACAGATCCATAATGTTTCCTACTGAAATCCCCACGTCTACAGCCTAGGTCTTCTGAGACAGAGCTGGAACAAAAATGCTTCATCAGTATTATACATAGCGATCTGGCTACACACCTTCTGAGAAAAAAAAAAAAAAAGGCTGCTACGGAATAGGCTTGCAGTGCCTGGGCGCCTCACTGCAGGGGAGCCTCCTTGCAACAGACACCGTCCCCAGCAGCCATTGCAGACTCAGGCTTTCATGAAGCCCTCAGTCAAAAGAAAAACGACCAAGTCATCCCTAGAAGTATAGGCAATGATTGAATTCAATATTTAGTTCATTTGTAATCAACTGAAATTCCCAAAGCTATTGGGGGCTGATGATTTCATTCGGCATTGCCGAAGGGGACAGCAGCCCTGCAGGAACTTGAGGCCAGGGACAAAGCTGCTGAAGCAGATCTTGCAATTATCTTTTGCTTAAAAGAGTAGAGTCTCTTTGTCCCAAATACGCAACATAAAAATAACCAGCATCACTTAAGGCTGTATTTTAAGGAGACAAAAATTCCCAAATCGTCATAGGCTCCCCTCCCCCAGCATTTAAGATATTTACGTGTTAACATGAGAGAGAGACAGAGAGAGAGAGAACAGAACTAACAGAAAATATAAAAGTCTAACATCTGAGTATATTTATTTTTGACATGGCAGCAACTAATACTTCCTCCCCTCCCCTCCATCCCCACCCAAACATGCTTAAATCAGATAAGCAAACTCACATGCCATGGTCCAAGAGCAATTAAAACAAAGATGAAAATTGCTACTGCGTTTGCATCTTGCATGCATAGCTCCCTTTCAAAAGGCACATAGCTAATTGGCTACTTAGTCTACCTAGGACTCCACACAGTACCCATGAGACCAACAGAGCCCCCCCTCCCCCCAGTACAAACAGTTTTAGTAAGTTTGCCTTGACTATGTCATGCAAACAGCTCTAATACGACAGAAAATGGAATTCTGCAAGCATCATACGTTTCATCTATTCGAACTAGTTGGACTGTCACATGCAGAGACAGGTGTGCTCGGTACCTTTTCATCCTTCCTTACAAGGTAGCTACATTTTCTAAATTACAGACCTCCTGGCACATTCAGAGAGAGGCTGACTCTGATGCTCAGCACCCACAGAGTTGACTCTCTGCCAGGACACTGTCTGATAGGCTCCAAGAAAGACAGCATGAGAGAAATGAGATTAGAGTCTAATGGTATTCTGCCTCCACCATTTCACAGAGATGGCTGAATTAATCTTATATGAGAAATTTAACCTTTTCTTGCCTTTACTCCTTTAGCTGGAAATGTGAAGTATACCAATGAAGATAGTTTGGAAGGGGGTACCTAGGCTACCTGCTTGGATGGATGTATGTCTCCCCTCACTCACCAAAAAATATCTTTAAGAGAGACTAAAACAACTTCCTTCTATTCCAGTCTAGCCTCCCTGCCCATTCTTGGAATGTGGTCTGAAAACACTCTTGGAGACACTGTTCTTGCCCTGAATTTTGATTCCAAGCTACTTTCCTGTAAGTCTGGATCACCATGGGACAGTAGATGTCCTTGACAGACGGGTCTCTACATGGCAACGAGCAGGCAGAACGGATGTCTGCCCAGACTGCAGTCCCAGCTGTGGTTTCAGTCAGGACCATGATGAAACCAACATCATCAGAAGGTCAAACTCAACCACTCCTAACATGAAAAAGGCGGAAATAGGAGTTCTGACCCCCTCCCCGGGATACCTTCAGGACCACTTAACGGCTTCTACACATAGTACCAGCTCCTTATCTTTGTCGACAGCCAGAGACAAACACAGCATAGAAGACAGCTCTCAGCCCCACGGCTATATGCCACATAGAGTATCTACCTTCCCTAGATGTCTCCTAGAGGGGCAACAGCACTCCATGAAAACAACCAAGGAAGTCACAGCTATAGAATACCTGCTTCCCGTTGCCATTTCCTCCTCATTACATTCCATCTGGTACTCTGCAGAGGGCTTGCTCACGGTAAGGACCAGGCTGGGGGCACATATGGTGGACTGTAAGAGGCATTCAAAGTAGCTGTGTTTGAAATCCCTCCCTCCCCAGGGGACCATACAAAGTTCCCAGTGTCAGGGGTCATGCAAGGCTACAAAGAATTCTGATTGCTCCCAGTCCCTGCCTGGCACAGGGTGGGTATGCAATAAACATGCATTCATGATGTTTATACTCATCACCCAAATCTTACTAGCCAGGGCCTGACAGCATTCCTTATAAGTACTAAGGCAGGTTGCCTGCTGCCTTTCTCCAAGATGGGGCTTTTCAGTCTCTTTATTTAGGCAGGCTTGGCTTACAAGGTAGACACTACTGTGTGCTAGACTGACAAACCTCCTCCATTTTCTAGACTCACTGTTGAACTATATTTGCTTCATCTTATGATGAGACCATGTGATCTAGCTCTGGTCAAGACAGGGTGAGAGCAAAGTGGCACACACTACTTGAAGGCCCATGCCCTGGGAGGTGCAAAACGTACAACAGCCTTCCTGGTATAGTCGTGTGGGACTCTCTTAAGGCCTGCAGCAGGGCAGAACTTCATGATGAAAAATCAAGGACTCTGTGCCTTGTGGACGGCATCAGAAGGGGAAAGGAAGCCACATTTACCAAAGTAAGTATCTTACACTGGGTGTTACGACCACAATCACATCATATGTGGCCCAGATTTACAGGACCTAATCTTTGGGGCTAGAAAGGCAGTCATCTGCCTTATGCAGCAGCAAAATATTTGGTAGAAGTGAGAGCTGCAGGACTTCAGAAGGCGGACTGCACACTTTCTGAAGCGCTAGCTCAGAAACCATACCTTACATAGAGTGACAGCATGTGCTGGCTCCCACTTTCACAGGGAGGAAAGCAGGTTCTGGAAAGAACGACATGGGTGTTCTGGTGTGTTTTCATTTTCAACTTCACACAACACAAGAACTGCCTAAATCAGACTAACTTGTGAGAGAATTGTCTTCATTGATGTGGGAAGGCCCAGCCTGCTGTTGGAGCCATCATCCATTGGGAGGTGGTCTGGGATATAGAAGCCAGCTAGCTGAGTATCAGCCACGAGCAACCAGCAAGCAACACTCCTCTCTTGTTCCTGTTTCAAGTTCCTGATCTGCCTGAGTCTCTGTATTGACATCTCTCAATCGTAGACAACAGCCTGGAATTGTAGGTTGAAATAAACCCTTTCCTCCCATAAGTTGCTTTCAATCAGAACATTTTTTTTTTTTAACCACAGCTACAGAGAAGCAAGCTGGAACAATGGATTTAAGTAATAACAGAAATACAGAGACTACAGATAGCAAGAGTTTCGGGGGCTTCAGAAATCAGTTTCTGTATCCCAAGCAAAGAAGCATTCTGGCCAATGAAATATGATGGGTATGATGGGCACCTCATCCGGATCAAGTGGGAGCATTTCCTGTGAACACTGTGGTCTGTTTCCTTATTCAGTTGCTGGAATGGAGAGGACCAGGAGGACCACAGAGGGTACAACAACCACAGGTTTCAGGCTTGGTCTTAAACAACTGTAGAACAGAGACTGAGTAGAAATAACCTCACTGGGCTGTGCTCACTAAATGCCAGGTTTATCTACTGCAGTAAGCCTTTTTTTTTTTTAAGTTAATTGTTTCTTTTCTTTTCTTTTTTTTTTCTTTTGGAACTGGGGATTAAGCCTCATGTGTTCAAGTACTCTACCACTGAGCTAAGCACGTTTTTGTTATTGTTTTGTTTTAACTTTCTATTTTTGAATAGAGTCTTGCTAAGTTACTGAAGCTAGCTTTGAGCCTGGATCCTCCTCCCTCAGCCTTCAAAATAGCTGGATAATAGACCTATACCACCAGGTGCATATAATACTTAACTTTTTATGCTGGGTGCCTAGGGAGGAGGGGCTTTCTGACACAGCTGCTTTGAATGACCCCTGCAACCCAAGAAATAGGACACATGTGCAGTTCCCACCATGTGCAAGCTCTGTAGCTAGCTGGAAGAAGTGTGACGTAACCAGCATAGAGGGAGCTGTAGAAGATGCACAGACCAGGATGACTACATCAGCATAGCACTGTCTCCTCTGGAAGCAGCTTTCTTGGAACACAGCCGCACCCACTGATTATGGATTGTCCATCTGCTTTGGCATTACAACAGAGGACTTGAGTTGTTCCAACAGAAACTCTGATAGCTTACAAAGCCCAAGCTATTTACTAAGAAGCTCTCAGGAAAACAAACAAAAACTCACATTGTCATCCCCTACCCGTAGTGGTCTCATGAATCCCTATAGTTGGTCTCAGGGTAACCCATAGCTCCACATTCTTAAGATCCACACATACACTCAACCTGACTCTCTGGGAGAGCTTTCTAACAATGCAGATTTGCTGGTCCTGGTTCCAGAGGCTGTGTTTAGCCCATCTGCCAGCCTGACAACAGCCTGGGGAATTCTGCTGCAGGTGGTCCACAGGTGATGCTTTGAAAACTGCTTTCCCAGATGCTTCTGGAATCCCTGGAAAACCTGTTAACCATGCTATAGCATGTTCATAAGGAAGCACCAGGCCTAGGCCATGGTTTCTGTCAAAGGGAGGAGGTGAGTGTCTTCCTTCCAAACACTACTGCAGCCACAGACCTGGGTTCCTAGCCTCTCTGAACATCAGGTTCCTCATCTTTAAATTGTGGGTGAAAATATCCCCTGTTTAACAAGATTATAAAGAATCCAAAACGCTGAGTTGACATTTATTATAGGAAAGCTCATCTGAATGTTGGTTCTTATTATTACCTGTATTAGTAATCTCAATTTCTCTGGGGATTTTAGAGAGATCCAGGAAAAGGAATGTGGCATAAAGAGTTAACCTTTAAGAGACTTAAATAAAACTCCTTCCCTCATGCATCCATCACTAAGAGAGAGCCTGGCCCAAGAAGCAGGCTTCCTGGAACCAGATCAAGGAGAACGCACCAATTTTAATACCCATCTCCTCCCTAAGAGTGTTGGCCTAGCAGTGTGACTTCAGTTAGAAAATACTCGAGACCTACTGTTGCCGTGACAGGAGAATAGGCAAGTAAAGCCTAGTTAGAGTGGGCCACCAGAACCAGGCAGGTGCAGACGGGTACAGGGAAGCATCCAATTCCCTATGTGCCATGCTGTCCAGGCTCTAAATAGAAACCCTTCTGTTTCAGCAAATTGATGTGCAAGGGTGCTGGATCGCACTTTGGAAGCTTGAACAGTGGGGAGGACCTCCTTGTTAAGTCTCTACATATGGCCTGGGATGGAAGCAAAGCCTTCCGCTCCACACACAGGCTAGAGCAGCTGCTATTACATAAGTCAGATTCCTGGAAAGCAGGATCAGGCCCTCTGCAGAGTCAAGAACTGTGAAGACTGAGTAAGGAGACACGGGGAGACAGGTGGTTCCCAAGGGGAAGCCCCCCAAGCTGGCTGAGATCAATGCCAACACTCACAACTGGCCAGACACATCCCATAGGTCTCAGACCCAGTTAATGGTTAAAACCGTCAGCATCAATAAAGACTGCCCCTGGATCAGTGAAGAGACTCTGAGAAACACCAGGCAGTTTTCTGAAGCTCACCAGCAGGAGACTTCGATGTCCCAAGCTCCCAACACAGGGACTCTTAGCCCCTGACAGACACACAAGTGGAAAGATCCCCCACTGAAGGCCAAATACACTTTTCAGCAGTGCCAGACTATACACTGAGGGTCCAGGGTTTCCTAACAACAGGTATCAAAAGAGCATGGTATTCAAGACACCAGTTGTCTTGCTTTCTGAAACACACCAAGAGACACAGAAAAACAGAGATGTGATTGTGCATTAGCGTCTAATGATGGCATGCAAGAATTCCTTAGTGAAGACCTGGAAAAAAATCTGAAAGTAGGAAGCAAGGAGGAAAGTTTCTGGGGTGAATGAATTCCAAAAATCAGGGCCCTTTGATTCTTTTCATTTTAATTTTTAAATGCATGAGTGTTTCATAAGTATGCATGTATGTGCATCAAATGTGTGCATTCCCTTAGAGGCTAGAACAGCGCACTAGATCCTCTGGGACTGGAGTGACAGATGTTTGTGAGTTTTCATGTGGGTGCAGGGAATTGAACTCTGATCCTCTAGAAGAGCAGACTGTGTTCTTAACTGCTGAGTCAGTTCCCCAGCCTCCTAGCACTCTTTTCGCCCCCCCCCCAACACTTTGAAATACATTCTTTTTTTTTTTTTTTAATTTATTTATTTTTATCTCA
>CM053752.1:104780592-104946844 GCA_028658305.1 Pachyuromys duprasi | reverse complement strand
AGGCTTGATCTAGAGTCTTAATATCTGCTCTGATACATCGCTACATTGACCCCCCCCCATAGGTCCTCTTTGGCATGCTCCTATTCTGTTGCTTGTTTTCTCCTCCGCTCAATGTCCATCCCATTTCTTCATCCAAACAAGCATGAAATACATTCTTTATATAACATTTGTGTCCACTAAGTTTTGAGAGAGGCATGTACCCAGAGCCTACCCGGTTCCTCCACATAGAGTCCTGTGATAATTCTCTGCACAGTTCCCTTTGCTAACAATCTCTACCAGTCTTTAAAACTGCTGCTTTGAAGTGAACAGTGGTGACCACTGAAAAAACTGGAAGCTAGGCCACTTGCTCACTATAAAAGAGGCCATGAAATGAGATATGCAGTTACCATATGATCCAGCAATTACACTGTTGGGGATTTATTCCAGAAAAATGAAAATATTACACACACAAACACCTGTGTAAAACGCATTCAGTTTATGATTATTAACAATAGCTTCAAACCAGAAACAACCCAGATGTCTTCCTAGGGGCAAAGAATAAAACAACCTGCAACATATCCACACCCTGGAATATCACACACCAACCAACAGGAAACGCAACCACCATGGACAACATCGGAGATGACTCTACAGGGAGTGGATTTAGCCAACCCCAAAGGTTTCACTAAATACAATTCTACTTACAAACATTTTTCTTTGTTTGTTAGTTATTTTTAGAGACAGCCCAGGCTTGTCTTGAGCTCACTATGTAGCTAAGGATAACACTGAACTCTATCCTCCTCTCTCCACCTCCTGAGTTCTGGGATTACAGGTGTGCCCCACCACTCCTGGCTTTATATAGCATTCTTGAAATGACAGGGTTCTGGTTACAACAGCCCCTACCCCTGTGGATGGAACTATTCTGTTTCTTATCTGTGGTGCTGGATACAGTCATCTACCCATGCACTCAAACTGCACGCAGAAGTGGGGCAATCTAAGCAAGACCAGTGGGTTCCAGCACTGTTTCCTGCCTGCGACACTGTACAGTGTTGTACTCTAGTCACGCAAGACGTTTCCAATGGCATTCTCTGTGCTGGCTGTCACAATTGCATACAGATCTACGATTATATGCCAAAATAAAGAGTTTAACTAAAAGTGTGTACAATGGTACACACCTGTGGCTCTAGCTTCTTAGGAGGCTGAGGCAAGCAAAGTGCTTGAGTTTAGCAATTCAAGGCCAATGCAGGCACCTAGCAAAATCCCACTTCAGAGAAGAAGCTTAATAAAACAAAAAAACTCTGGAGGCTTAGAGAGATAGCTTAGTGGTTAAGAATGTTTGCTGTTCTTCCAGAGAACCCAAGTTTGGTTCCCAGCACCCACATATGTGGCTCATGACTACCTATAATCCCAGTTCCAGGGAATCTGATACCTTCTTCTAGCCTCAAAAGGAACCCATGAATATGTGACATACACTTACACAGTTAGATATAAATACATATACAAATAAAAATTAAAAAGAAAAAACCTGTTTCTAAGTCAGTGGTGGTGAACATCTTTAACGCAGCACGTGAAAGACAGAGAAGCTCTGTGAATTTGAGAGCAGCCTGGTCTATATAGCAAGTTCCAGGACAGCTAAGGCTACACAGTGAGACCCTGCCTCAGAGAGAAAGAGAGAGAGAGAGACAGAGAGACAGAGACAGACAGACAGAGAGATATCATCCCCAACAAAACAATAACAAAAGAAACAAAAACCCTGTATCTAAAACTGGAAAGGCATGCTCAGTGGATAAAGTGTTTGCCACACAGGCAAGAGAACTTAAGCTCATCCACATGAAAACCTAGCACAGCTGCACATGTCTGTAAGCCAGCACTTGAGGGTCCCATGTGTGTGTGCCAGCATGTACACACACACAAAACCAAAGCCTATGTTACCTGCATCCAATTCTCTTTTTTTCTCTCCTTAGTGAAGTGGAAGTTTCTGGTTTCCTTGAAGACTCAGTTTTGTCATGTGATATTTTGCTACAGGCTGGAGGTTGGCTTGTGAGAGGATGTGATATTTTGCTGTGAGTTCTTTCATGTGAGGGGCCTGACTTTGGCCAGCTGAGCATATCCATGGGTGCTCTAAGGAAAGGAAATATATAGAGGCCTATGTACAGTGAGACATCACTTTTTGGATCGACATTGCTGTGCTGATCTTCATTCTTTGACACTTGACTTTGCAGAGAGAAACATTCCAAAGAACTTCTTGGAATGAGTCTTGTGGCTTTCGCCGACTTCATGTTGCTGCTTGGTGTTGGCTTTCGGACTGAACTGCTGATATCCTGATGACTTTGTTTGGTAACTTCCTAAAGACCCATCACCCCTAATCAGCAGGAAGTAGATAAAAGAGGTCTAAAACCCTTTTCTCTACTAATCACCTACCAAAGGTGGGGGAGGGTTGGAAGGTAGGTAAAGGTGTTTAAGAACCCTAAATAAACCCTAAATAGCTTTGGTGAAAAAAAAAAAAGCTAAGCCTACAACTGAGCACCTACAAGACATCAGGTAGCAGCCAGGAGCTACTACCAAGAGGCATGTGCTCTGTTCTCATAGAGCTCACAGTCCACAGCCCATAGGCCTTCCCACGGATGCATGCCAAGTGCCTGCCTCTGCCACGTCCAGTCTGTTGCACACTCCTCAGCTCAAGACCCACATTTTCAAATGACAATGTTGGCTTACATGAGGTCAAGACCAGAGGGGCTTTCTGACTCAGAGTACAATTTGTTTGGAAGAAGCATTGTTTCACTCTGGAATCTATAAACTCTATGATCAAGGTCAATATAAAAGGTATGATCAGCCAACATCCTATGTTGCTGCCCATCTCCCTTAACCGCCTGAATCTCTGAGGAAATCCCTCTGTCCTGGTTAGTTTTTATTGTCAACTTGACACAATCCAGAGTCATCTGGGAAAGGGAAACCTCATCTGAAAAAACTGCCTCAATGAGCCTGGCCTGTGCCACGCCTATCAGAGGCTGTCTTCTTTGATAACTGATGTGGGGAGAGCCAACATGCCATGAGCAGCACCACCCCTGGGGTCTGGGCTGGGTAAGGAAGACAGCTGGGCATCCGCTGAGCAAGCCGTCAGCAGCACTCCCCGGTTCTGCTTTGGTTCCTGCCTCCCGGTTCCTGCCCGACACCCCTCACTGATGGACCATGCCGCAGAAGTGTAAGCTTATTCCTCTCCCAAGTCGTCTACAGTCAGAGTGGTTTCATCAAAGTAACTGAGATCAAGCTAGAACACCCTTCAAAGTCTGTCTCTTCAGATTCTCCATGCTTCCCACCTGGAATTCACAAGATTTACTCCTAACTGACCCAGGCCTTAATGAGAGATGCACTACCCATTGGGTTCATGTTCATTGATTCCTCTACACAGTGACCAGATGTCCAGAACTGCTGCTATGCAGTGGCACTTGACATGCAGAATTCTAGATCCTGCTCTGGACATAATGAGACAGGATCGTAACTCCACCCAGCTCTCCCAAGATGTATAATCACACCAAAACTGAAGAAGCATGGGTTCTAGGCCTTGGCTCCCAACCCCATCTTTGTATCAAAATCCTCTTCAGTGGCTGGAGAGATGGTTCAGTGGTTAAAGTACTTGTTTCTATTGCAGAGGGCTCAGGTTCAGTTCCCATCACCCACATGGTGGCTCACAAACATCTGTAATTCCAGTTCCTGAGGATTCAATGCCCTCATCCTACCTCCATGGGCACCAGGTACTGACCTGGTGCATATACATACACATAAAATAAAATAAAATAATCTAAAATAAAAAAATAATTTGGACATTTTCCTTTGATTTTGAAATATTTCAACATAAAGAATTATACAATGAGCCGGACACAGTGGTGCACACCTGTGATCCCAGCACTCGGGGAAGCAAAGGCAAGTGAATCTCTATGAGTTAGAGGGCAGCCTGGTCTACGAAGCAAGTCCAGGACAGCTAAGGCTACACAGAGAAATACTGTCTCAAAACACTTAAAAAAAAAAAAAGACTTACACAATTAATACACAGGAAACACCAGTGAGCCTCTCACTTGTCCAGTTTTTATACTTTTATCCCTCACCCCTCTGAGGCAGTTGTAAACTAAACAGGTGTCTACTCCCACCCCATATTTTTATAACTCTACAATCCAGAGAAGCAGTGTACCACACACTCTGTCACACAAATGAACATTTTACCATGCATCGCTTTCTGCAAGTTGCTTCTCTGGTTGAACACCATGCATAGGAGGCTTGTACTGGTGCACTTGTAGCTCTAACTCATGCATAGAGCCCTGGGTACAGCGTCCTGAGTATCACTTCTGGACAGCATCTCACTCTCCAGTGTCAGGCACTTCTGTTTGTAACTTTTAAAAGTTACATTTATTTATACATGTCTGTGTATGTATGTACATGTGCTATAGTGTTGTCAGAAGACAAGCTGTGTGAATGGGTTCTTTCCTTCCGTCATCATGTGGATCCTGAAGATCAATCTTTGGTCTTTAGGCTTGGCAACGAGTACCTTTACCTGGAAAGCCATCTTGCTGGCCCTGCTTCTAATGTTTAAACAATGCTGCCATGCACACCCTTGACTAAAGAACAAGTGATCCCCAGATTGTATATCAAGGAGTGAAACTGTGAGGTTGGGTTCATTGTTACTCTTCCTGCCAACTGACAAACTACATTCCCTACACATTCTCCTCCAGGAGCTCACAGGTTCTCCTTGCTTCTCCCGGCCAGCAAAGGGGCTGTCCCAAGGACATGTGGTTTTAATTTGCTTCCTCAAGTTATCTAAGGACATTTCCCCCTAACCTTCTTGGCCATTGTGCCCCCCCCTTTTGTTTTGCTTTGTTTTTCAGGTCGGGTTTCTCTGTGTAATAGCCCCGGGCGTCCTTTGTTGCTCTGTCGACCAGGCTGAGCTCCAGCGCAGGACCCCCAGCCTCTGCCTCTCCAGTGCGGGGATTAAAGGTGTGCCCCGCCACTGCTCATCGCTTTTCTGAGGTCCCTATTTCACATTTCTTACCCACATCTTTTCCTAATTACTCTGTAGGGTTTATATCTTCCGAACACCAACCCTTTCTTGGTGAATAAATTACAGAAACCTTCCAGACAGCGGTTTTCCTTTTGTTCCTGGTATCTTTATTGATCAGACTGAAAAAATCTCAAATGTGAACCTAGATGTTTTAAATCTCTTCCATTATGGTCTTAATTTTTCTGACATATAAAATGCACCACCGCGATGTGCAGTCTCGCTCTTTCCCTGCAGAAGTTTTAAAGTTTGCTCTAAGAGTATTTTCGCCTAAATATAGAGATGCTCAGTTCTCACTGCCAGCTCCTTGATATGCAGCTTCAGAAGTGGGATCTACACACCTGCAATTTTAACAAAAATATATTCCATCCACGATGCTATTACAGCCAGCCTGGGAAACACTGCCAGGCTCCTTTCTCACCCACTGGATGCTAACGCAAAGCACTTCCTCTATAAAACCCCACAAACCACCTCTCTCTGTTTCCCTTCCTTGGGTGGAGGGAGAATTCTGGAGACTCCCAGGACTACAGACTTAGGCACCATCTGGTGTCTAACCCAGTTCTGTGACCTTTACCAGCTACTTCAAAAGGCTCTCCTTATCCACACTATGCCCCAAGGGGCTCCATTCTTCCTGTTAAACAGGTTTTCTCTACATCAAGTTGAAATCCATTGCAGCTTCCCTTCCGCCAGCTGGGCCTACGTCTACACCCTTTCATTTTCCCTAAACTTCCTCACCATCACTCACACCCCCGGCCACCTGCCGAGCCTGGCTCTGCTCCCTCTCTCTCTCCAGCCACACAGCCTTCCTCCCTCTTCAACTTGCTGAGTTTCTTTCTGCCCTAAGACCTAGAGTGTCATCTCCAAACTTTAGCTTCTCCAATAACCCCTTTCCCTAGGCTATATATTACAAAGAGAGATTTGATTAACATCTGTCATTCCACCAGAATTTAATCCTGTTATTTCTGCTCAAGGCTGAATCCTTAGCATCTGACATAATACCTGGCACAGAGTTGGCCCTTAGAGGGTTGTTTTTTTTTAAATAATGGATGGCTGGATCAGTGAATTAATGCATGTATGCAAGACAGCCAGCCCTTTGGGGCCACAAAAAACAAATTAAGGTCACTTCTGTGACAAAGTCTTTCACATACATGAAAGCTGCCATATTGTAGAGGTTTCTCCTACATAGGAGGTTGGGAGTCACTGGAAACGAGTTCAGCTACACTGCAGAAGTGACCAAGAATGGGACAGGACAAACACACAGACCATTTCAGAGCACTCTCTAGGGTCAGGCCCAGAGAGACAAGCCCTGTGTTCATAGACTCCATAGGTGGCTTAAGTGAGCTGAGTTACATAGTGTATATATGAAATTTGTTTTTGAATCAGACATAAATATTGTGTAAGCCCCTCAGGTTAATCTAAAAAATAAAAAAAAAATTCAGATGTTAATACAAGAGCAGTAGTGTGAATAAAAAAAAAAAAAAAGGCAGTGAGAGCCCTTACAGTGGCCAAATGTCATTTGATGGCAAAGCTAGTGCTGAGGTTAGTGGCTTTCCTAAGCTGAGACTGACAGAACATTACAAACTTAGCCACCTGCGACTATCAAAACGAACCTAACTGTTCTACTTAAGATTCTTGCATTTTCTTCCCTGAACAGTGGAAGCACTCAGGAGGCAGAAGCTGGTGTATCTCTGACTTTGAGAACAGCTTGGTCAACAGAATGAGTTGCAGGATAGCCAGGCCTATACAGAGAAACCCTGACTCAGGGGAGGAAAAGGATCCTTGTGTTTATGCATACAAATTATAGCTTAATAAAAAAAAACAGAGAGAACTAGGAAACAAGACTTAGATGAACTAGTATCTATACATTCAGAGAAGCTGTATGCTCATAAAGATCGCCTGATAATTACTTATCTCTGTCTAGCCCACAAGTAACTCACTCTGTGAGCTTTGACAAGAAACAGCCCCTTCATGGGCCTCAGCAATGACAACAAGATTCGATCAATGAACTAATTCAACAGATGCTGATCACGGTACTTGCTGTTAGATTTAATGAGCAGAGGCATGTGACAGCACTTATGATGGTGCCTGGTTTAAATGCAATAAAACATGAAAGCATATTTGTAGAAAATGTAGGAGAAAGCTAACATTTGCTAGAGTCTAAAATTGTGTCACTTTGGGGAAGTACCTAGCTGTCAGGGAAGGAAATTTTTCCTTCACCACTCCTTATGTTCTCTACCTGATTGCCTGCAAATTGAACTGGCCAAAGTCAGAGTAATGTGATTAGAAAAGACAAACACAGCCTCTTCTAATTTTATACAAATGGAAGCTTGAAGAAAAGGAAGCCCAAAGAAACAATTAGATTTGGGGACCTGTTACCACTTCTAACAAAAAGCAACACATAGTGAGGAGATTAGACAGGAAGAGAGAGATTTGAAACTTCTATGGGTGGACCCTGGAAAGGTAAACATATAGAAAACTGAATATAGGCAAGGCTCCTTAGTAAGGCTCGTTTATACAGATTCAGTTCATGCCTTCATTTTCCATTTTGAAAACAGCTGTCCTGTTGGTTCAGGAGAAAGAAGGGACAATTTCCCCCAGGGAGGGGTAGGCCCTGCTTTCAGTAGACAGGGAAAGAGCTTCCTGTGTTTGTTTTTTTCTCAGTTACTCTCAGCTCGAAATATTCTTTATGCCAAAGTGGCATATTGTGATCCCTTCATAGTCAATACCAGTATGTCAAAAATGTAGTCTCAAACAAAAAAGCAGTCTGTTGAACTGTCATGGATCTTGCCTGAGGTAACCAAGAAGAGAGAGATGATGTATTGTGAGTGGTGGACTGGATTAGATCTACTCCATGTTGTGGATAGAAACATGTTTTTGTTTTGGTTCCAGGTGGAGAATGTGGGACTGATTCAGATAGTCCACAGCAGCAGACTATTTGCTTCGTGTGGGCTCTGAGAGGAGCTCTTTGCCAGCTGCAGATCTGAGGACCCTGGAGACAGAATAAATGCCAGAGCCCAGAAAGTGGTGATCGGAGAAAGAACAAGGCTGCTCCTGCCTCCCGCTTGTTGCTGATTGCTGTTGTGAGACAAGAAGGTGGAGATCTCCTGAAACAAAGACTGGACTGGCTCCAAGGAACCCCACGACCCTGACCAGCAAGAAGCAGCTAAGAGAACTGCGTCCCCTCTCCCACCAACCCTTTCTCTCTCCTACCTGGTGTTGGGGGTGTTGAAAGGGATTGAGTGGTGTAGGGAGAAAAAGATAAGAAACATAAACGAGAGTTTTTTAAAAAAACAGTATGCCAACAACTCCATGCTGATCTGTGTTCAGTGTCCCTGCAGGCACACTCAGAACACACTATGGGGAAGGCAGCTAACTCTCTCTTGGTGCTTTTACACATCAAACGATGAGCCTAAAGTGCTTTCCAAAACGCTTGTTCTCTAAGCTGCTCTGATGCAGAGACTCTCCTAAGAAAGCGAAACTGTGAGACTGACAGCTCAGGGTGTTTAAGAGAAGAGAGGCCCTTCTTCAGAGTAAACAGCTAAACTCAATACACAGAAATGTACGAGACTTAAGTTTCAGAACTACAATATGCATTACTCTAGGAGACAACAGGAAAAGCTGGCCACTTCTTACAGTTAAAGCAGGATTTACAGAAATGAGCGCTGCAAAGGTGGGTCTCAGACAGAGCCACTACTGATGTATAAAAGCATACGACACATGATCAGTATTCACACTGTGTCCTTGTGACACTCTGGTTCTGTACTCTGAGTTCAGCACCCCAAATAGGTTTCTGGTCCTTACGGAGTATAAAACTGGAAAAAACAAGACTTGAATAGTCAAAGGAATGCCATTCTTAGCAGTGGTATAACCTCCTTAGGGAGAAATGGTAGCTTTTGGAGGTTATTCCTGCAGGGGCTGAGGACCTCAATCCTGAGTTCTGGGCATCCAGAAAGGGGCCAGGCTGTCCTCACAGACAGTGAGGCCATCTTCTTGCCTGTTTTTAGGTCACACAAAGTAGCAACAAATGAGTCCTCTCCACGGGCTTCAGTCAGCAGCATCCTTAACTCCATGTCACTGTCAGTGATTTACTTTCCCCCTTCAACTCAGGCCACCTCCCTCCCAGGAGCACTTCATTGCTCCTGAGCCTACAAACATGACCTCAATACTAATATAACTCCTCACAGCCAACCTCCAGCTCCGATTCTTCCATCTGCAAACTATAACTTTCGACTGTTGAGCACAGTTCAACATATACCCTAAGAGCCCCCAGAACGTAACACAGCCCAAATCACTCTCCTGATCTCTTATGAGCCAGACTGCCACTCTCTGTGCTGACACCTAAGGTCTCTCATTTCCTATCAGTACTTAGCCAGTTACTGAACGCTGTGTCCCCGCCATTGCATTAACTTTTCAACACCATGCAACAGAATCTGGATATATGGATTTTGTTCAAGAAAGCAGCGCCTGCGCCTGCTTCAAAGCCCATCAACATGAGGATACAAATGGGAAATCTCCCTTCTCCTGCGCGCATGCCTTGCCCACAGCAACATGGATGGCTTCTCATCTTTTTGCCAGACATACTGCTGTACACATTCACAAAGGAGAGAAATACATACCCACCTGCTTCCACTTCCTTTTTATTGATCATTGGTATGTGTTTTGATATGCTTGAGGGGGGTAACATGTGGAGGCCAGAAAAACTGTGGATTTGGTTTTCTCCTTCCATCTTTACATGGGTCCTGAGCATGGGATCCATTGCTGCCAGGCTTGCACACAAACACTTTGCTCCCTGAGCAATTGTGCCTGTCCTCCCACCTCTTGTTCTGCATGTCTGTGTATGTGTGGTGTATGTATGTGTTCACAGGTGTGTGGATGTATGCAAGGTGCATGTGTGTGGGCATGCCTATGGAGGCCAAAAGTTGACGTCAGCTATCTTCTTCAGCTACTCTCCATATTATATATTGAGGCAAGGCCTCTCAGTTGAACCCAGAGCTCACTGATTTAGTTATTTTAGCCAGTTTGCCCCAGAGATCTCCTATCTCCATGAGTATGGGGATTATAGGCGAGCCACGATGCCTACATCTGAACTACACTTGTGTGGCAAGTGCTTTATCCACTAAACCATCTCCCAGACCTCTCTTCCCTTCTCCTAACACAAATAGCAGCACACTGCAGCCAGGCTTCTGCACTTACAGATTCACATCCGTGGATTCAACCGAACATGGGTTGAAATTATCTAAGCCCCCCCCCATTTTCTTAGCATCAGTACTGATCATGTACAGACCCTCTTCGCATTCTCTAAACAATACAGCACAGTGCTTATCTATGTAGCACTTACATAGGTTTTGTGACTGGTGTCAAGATGATGTGATGAACAGGAGAGGAGTTGTGCAAGCTATAAGCAAACTATGTCCATACAATGCAAGGATTTTGCTGTCTGCAGGAACCAAAGTGTGCCAGAATGAGTCTCCCATGGAAAACAAGTCATAAGTGCACACACAACCCTACTCATACCCATGTGGCAGTTTTGCTTGGTGTGCCTTGGTGGTTTTTCATAATCTGGTAAGGCTACTGTATTCTTAGGTCTGTGCAGTACTCCATTGAAAGAAAGTGTCTTATTTATCCAGCCATTCCTCTGGTTAGATGGCTTCTGGTATTTTACTACTATGGATAACGCAGCAGGATACAGCAGTGGACTACTGCATTCCCTGCCAGTGTCTTGCCTTCCCTCTGTTTCCTTCAGCCCAGACCCACATCATTGTGGAAGCCTCCCAACTGGCCTCTTTAGCTCCTGTCACCTCACAAATACTAGTGGGTACTTGCATGTGCAGGGACTCAGTACAGATAGGGAAGAAGAAATGAATTAAGACACAGGAGAAAGCAGGCTTGAAACCATCCTTGTCTTTCTCGTCTACATGACTGCTGTCAGAAAAGCAGGAGTCAGGCAGATGGGTATAATTTCCTTATTGTTAATGTAATGATAAAAAAAGGCCAAGTTGTATAGCCAAACAGGCTCCTTCTGCTTCCCCTCAAGTTCAGACTCCTGAACAACCCTAGGAGAGAGATGCACTTGTAGACAGATGGTTGCTCAGGTGGTGGCCAGGGGAACTGTTGTCTCATGACTGTCAAGCTCCCACAGGGGACAGATAGACAGGCCTCTATACCAGCTTCTAGAGGACTCAAGTGGGTTTTCCCAAGTGAAGACAGAAAGCAAAATAAGCCCCACAAACAACGGCAGATCTAAGAGAGGGAGGGTCAACTTGAGGGGTCACATGAGCAGCCTAGTCTCTTCCTGTAGTGGAAAGGATTTAAAGCTTTAAAGCTCCTGAGTGACATGTCTCCCCAACTACTGGACACAGCCAGTGAACATCCTAGCATCCCCCACCGCAAGTCAGACTCCGCTGACCCCACCAGCAGAACTGCTACTCTTGGTGTGCTCACTCCAGCTTGGGACCATCTCCCATATCCCCTTCTTTCATAAAAACACAAAAAGAAAGGGAGCAGAATGTTCCTGATTGGACACCAAAAAGTTTACCATCTCAGGCTGTGTTTTAAAACAAAGTGGCTTTTCATCAGGAGCATGTAGTCATTCAAAGCTTTTGAAAGCTATTTTTTAATGCCTGTATTAAAAAACTATTGCTCAGTAGTACATGTTGGTGACAAACTTTCAAATACATGCTAATTTCCTCAAAAGATCAAAATGAAACTATCACTAAATCCTGGGAGAGGACTGAGTCTGAATTGCAACACTTGTCAGAAGTGCACCTTTATTGCAGTGGGAAAGAGACCACCCAACCAACAAGAACCGGAAGATAATGGAAGGCAGCCTAATCCAAAGTTCTTCCCTCCTGACTGACATCGTTTTAGGAAGCACAGCCCAGAATAGCCATCCTTCTTATAGCCTCCTTATAATACCTCTGTGAGGAAATTTTACCTCATGGTCTATTAGGTTGGAAAAGTGAAGGCCACCCCAGAAAGTTGTGGCCCCCTGCATTCCCAGCATACCTTGCTTCTCAGAGATGTGCCACGGCTTCAAACAATTCTCACTTCAATTCAAGACTTCTGTTGCACTTGTCCCTTCACCCAGATTCCTGGCTCCCACCTCTAGGAATTCTCAGTAAACAGATTCCACAATCTATGTTTTTGACAAAATCTCCTCAGTTATGTTTGTGGTGAGCCACACTACCTCTCTTCAATCTCTGGCTTTCATGACCCAGTTGCATCCTGTCCTCTTGCCTCCTGGTCACTCCTTTTTCTTCCAAGGTTGCTCTGCTTAGCAAGGTAAGAACTATCACACTGAGCCATGATGAGGGACAGTCCCTGGGAGATCAGGCTGGGTAACTAGAGCCCTTTCCCAGAGTCTTCTAACTGGGGAGAAGATGTCTTCCTTTGAGTCACGAAGCTATAATCTGGGCTGACTGGGACCACATGGCATGTAGCAGGTGAAAATGCACAGGTAAAAGCAGGTACAGCTGGAGATGGAGGGTAGAAGATTAAAGAAAATCTATCTTGACAACAGACGGGCGTCTTCGGACCTCATCATGCCAGTACCACACCCATTGTGGTTATTAGCCTGGTTATAGAAAGCTTTCTGCCCTAATCTGACTTGGGTTTCTGTGACTTACAACAGATAGACACCTTAAGTTCATCTTTTACCAGCTTTTAGACTTCCTCACTGAACATACTAGAGATGTGACTAGTTCTCCCACGCACACCTTAAGCATTGCCTTACGACCCAGTCAGAGCCTCACAGTGCTCCTACAACTCAGTCTCCATCTCCCTGTGAGTCCCTACTCTCACTTTCCAGACTCCCTATCTCTTTCTGACTACTAAGCTAGCCAGACATATCATGCCTCAAACACTCCAGGACTGTGCTATCTGAGCCCTGCCCATGCTGACCTGGTCTCCTAGAATGCCCCCACACACCTCTACCCGTTTAGATCTATTGAAGATAGAAAAGGGAGGATCCTGCTGCTTTTCAAGATCCATTTCACATTCCGCAAGGCTTTCCTAAGTAGGCTCTACGCCCATATAAGCAATGGCAACATCTTCCACCCTGATAGCATAATGACCTCATGCTCTCAGTTTACCTCTCTCTTAGGCTTTGTGTTGTCACACTTCTTAGCCTCTCTTATTGGAGACAAGACCGAAATCTACCCTGATGTCAGAGTCAGAACTCTGAGGCTTACTTCCTTGCCTCCCATGTATATTCAGGTCCATCCTAACCTTCCTCCAACCTTTCTGAAATCAATCCATCATTCCTGTTCTGCTAACAGACCTATCTTATGAATCCTAGCTGCCCACTGCAACCATTATCTTCCCAGTGTCTGGAATAGTCTGAAGAGTTGCTGCCCCATCTACAGCATCCAGGCCAACGGTTCCCTCTCAATGTCTTAGCTTCTGTCAACTTATCCAAGCTTACCGCTCACCACTCTACCATTAGCCAAACCATACTGCTCATGGCGTCCTTCTAGTCGGGATGCCTTAATGATGCTCACCTTTGCACACATGGTCTCCTCTACCTAGAAAGGTCTCTCTCCACACCTACCCAGAAGAATCCCCAAATTTCAGTTGCGTATCCCACCAAGAAGTCACTAAACACCCAAGTAACCAGTAAGCCCAACTTTACCTTTATACCCTAATGCCCAGTTCAAGGCTAGTTACAACAAAGGAGACACACACAGTTTCACCAGAAGCCTTTGCTGGTTCAGAACAGGTAGTACTTCAGAAATACCCAGCACTGTCCTGGTTAACTCCACTGGTATCCACCAATGACAGTACTTGATATTTGCCAAGGTGTGCTGGGGATACTGATATCCCATAAACAATTTTCTCTGATGCACCAACATTAACAGGAAGGCACTGACTGGACAAAGGATCAAATCCCCACTGTCACAACTACAGTCTCTTGCCTCCCCACCCGAGTCCTCCACTTCCTTATATATAAAGCACAGTTAAGAACAGGTAACTGTTTGTTTTTGTGATGACTAATTAGGATGTTCATGCAAGTGCCTGTACAAAGGTAACTGGTATTTGCAGAATGAATGAGTTTATGAACAAGAAGCCCACAATATAGTAGTAGTTCATGAAGAAACATCTTTCTAGCTTGCTTTCTAAAGGACTCCAGGTAGAATCACATTTGAGTCTAGCCTGTCCCTACTGTAGTCCTTGGCCTGATCCACCTATTCCTATGTAGCCATGAAGAATTGCCAGTGAAGGCTCTCAACTCAAGAGGTGTCACTCCGAGGCTCCACCAGGGCCCAGGGGCTTAAATTGATCCTTCCCAGGGAAATCTAGCCACCCTATTAGCAATGTGGTCCACCCAGTGACATCTAACCCCCAACCCTCTATAGGCCCCATCCCTTACCACATTAGCCAATAGGGCCCCAAGGCTGCCAGCTTGGGTGGCTACAATTGTCTCAATGTTGGTCACAGATGAGAATCACTGGTGCTTATGACCAATTCTAGATATCAGAACTTTGGAGGGGCAGTAGAGACTCTGTAGATTCTCAATGGGTACTGTCATGCACAGGCCAGGCTGATAATACCTGTCAACAATGCTGAAACACACCTTCCTGGATGTGAGCCTTTTCTATGCCATTTGCCAATGTTCAAAGTAGCCTTGGTACCCATCTCCTGCCTGACCCAGCTCCTTCCACAAGGTTGAGCTCATCCTTCCCCAAACCCCAACTCACACCCCCCACTGACACTTTCTGATGCTTCTGCTCTAGCTTGCTCCTCTAGTTCCTTGAATATGCTGTGAGTTCCTTGCAGGCAGCAATGTCCCCTTCCATCTTCTCCAGATCCACAGAGTCTGTGGGGTGGATCTTAGGCCTATGTTGTTCCTTGGGCTTCCTTGGATGATTCTGATCCATGCCCTTCCACTGTTATGACTTCCCCAAAGTACGGGGTGCAGCAAATCTGGTAAGTATTTCCTTCCAGACCAAGCTTTTCCTCCGTCTTGCAGCCAGTCACATCATTATGCCTCAATGTCACTGATCGTCTTAGTGATTTTACAGTTAGCATTAGGATTTCTTCTGTGTTGAAGTTATTTCTTTCCACATACAATTTGATAATGAAGAGTAAAGAAGACATCCTTCCTTCTCCACAATGATGCTGGCGGCACACAGAAACACCTAAACAGTTACCGAACCAAGATAACCAACTTCATAGCACTGTTCTTAGCTTGTCAGAACTCTCCTTTGCAACAACACATGTGAGTGACTATCTGCCTATGAGCTGTAAGTCCCCTAAGGCAGGAACTGGACCACTCTGCTCATCATGCCTGATACAAGACTTGGTACAGTAAATGCCCCATGAATATTGCCAGATATGTCAATAAGACATTCAGAAGCAGAATGTTCTCCCAAGCTCCCTCACCCTTGCCCCTGTGTGAGAGAAGGTTAGCAAGGGCCATGGCAAGACATGTCTTCTTTTACTTACTTACAGGTTGACCTGGGACTCTAGTTCAGGGTCTTTTGTTGGCCAAGTCTGAAGGGGCTGGATGCCAAAGGAGAGAGATGACTTCGCTTTCCAGAGGAGGGTCTGTGCCAGCTGACTCCCACAGGACCCCTTGGTCAGTGGATCCATCAGTGGGCCTGGAGGCTGAGGTGCTGTGCTGTGCAAAAGGAGAGGGGACCGATGCTGAGAATCAGAGGAGACTACAGGCCCACCACAGCCCAAGGACGGCCTGTGTGCTTAAGAGCATCAAGGAGGACAACATCAGGCACAGTAAAGGCCCAGGTGCCCAGCAAGCCCACATCATGACCTGATTGGATGTTACTCAGGAGTCCAAATTCCAACAAACCCCTCATCTACGACCACATCACCCATAAAAATAAGTCAAAAGGATCTTTTTATGATTTGGATGTGAACTGAGTGTCCCTTGAAATTTAACCCTCACTGTATTAAAAAGGTAGAGGCATTCTGACAACAGCATGTAGAGGCAGAACCTTTGGGAAGTGGTTAGGATTAGATTAGGACTCTTCCAGAAAGAAAAGTATCACCATGTGGCCCCTCGTACTTTAATTGAAACTATGAACCAAAATAAACCACACTCCTTTTATAAAGTCACCCAGCCAATAGTATATTGTTATAGTAATGAACAATTTATAGCTAAAGATCCAGTGGGTATTTAAAAAATCACCAGTTCATAGATATGAAAAGCAGTACTGACTGAGTAAGAAAAGCTCTGACTAGAATGCTTTGGAAGCCTAGCAGTGATGGAGTCTACTCCCATCACTGCCACTGTCCAGAAGTACTCTTGGTTCACCTGATTTCTAGCTTAAACAGCCCCGAGGGATAGAGAAATGGCTCGGTGGTTAAGAGTGCTTGCTACTCTTGCAGAGGACCTGGGTTCTCTTCCCAGTACCACATGGTGGCTTTTAACCATTTGTCACCTCAGGAGATCGGTGCCCTCTTTGACCTCTGTGGGAAGGAAACACACAAATGGTGCATAGACATATATTCAGGCAAAACACACACATATAAAAAAATGAATCTAAAAAATTTAAAGCCATTAATAACCATAAAAAGAGCGCAAGACTGACAACAAAACTAGAGACACAAAGAACCCAATTCCCCACTTCAGGAGTAATAACATCTAGTATGAAAGCAGTGTTTGCTTGTTTACAGTGACCAATGGATTGTGCAAAGGAATATGCACTGAGAAGTGCATTCTGAAGTGTGCCCATTCTTTCTCTGAGGGCACACAGGAAAAGGTGGGGCAGGCAGTTCTGAAAGGGAGGGGCTCATCAGCTCGGAGGGCAGCAGCAATGTTCTCTCCGATTGGAATGATTTCAATCAGCAGCATCTTCACTTGACCTCAAGTGAAAGTGAAAGAAAACTAAATCCAATTATTGGGAAATGAAAAAAATAGTAATAAGAAGGGAGAATATGTCATTCAGGTAACTTGAATCCTTGTTGTGGGGCCATGGTCACTAATATTTGACTCAAAATAAACCATATTCTTAATGTCTTTGAAAAAAATTAAAACAGCAACCTTTAATAGCATTTGGTCAAGAGTTGTTTTTTAACCTGAAAGACTAGGAGAACTGAAGGGTCAGGGCAGTGCCATCTGTGAAGGGGTCTCCACAGGGAGCTACATGCCCAGAGGTCCAGGGAAGCACCTCCTCTGGGAATTTGGAATCAGACAGACAGTCCACTCTCAGCTGCTCCAGAAGGTACTAAGCCAGTCCAGACTGAGACATACTTAAAAAAAAAGTCACTCTAGACCTATGCCTAATGCAGAAGGGATCCAGGTCCACCTGTGCCCCGCCTGTCCCTTTGACCCTTCTCTTGCTAAGACCCTCTGGTGCTCCTTCTTTGAAATGGATGACTCAGCTCTCCCATCACCTCTTCTGGGTTGGAGAAGGCACCTCTGTACAACTGACCTGCAAGTCCTCTAGGCTCCCTGTTTACCTTACAGCAGCACACCAGATGCCAAAGGCTCAAGCCTCTCACCTGTGTGGCCGAGGGTAAAGCACTACTCTGGTGCATGAACAGTTTGTGTGTGTGTGTGTGTGCGCACTCATATGTGTGCAGGACTGTGTGGAGGCCAGAGGCAACATTAGGTATCTTCCTTAATTGCTCTATACCCTCCCCTTTAAAGATTTGTGTGTATGAGTGTTTTACCTGCATGTATACATGGACACCATGTGTACGGCTGGTGACTGCATTTGTAAGCCACCATGTGGGTGCTGGGAACCAAACCCAGATTCTCTGTGAAAATAGTAAGCACTCTTGACCTGTAATCCATCTCTCCAGCCTCCACATCATAAGACAGGGTGTCTTGCTGAGCCTGAAGCTCACTGAATGCCTAGACTGGATGGCCAAGGAGACCCAAGGACCCTCCTGACCCTCCTGTCTCTGCCTTCTCTGCACTAGGATTACAGGTGCATGCTGTAATGGGTGCTGAGAATGTAAACTTGGGTCCTCATGCTTGCAGAACAAGTCATTCTGGCGGAGACAGCCCTACCTCTGAAGCTCAGTGTCACCAGAGTTTATTTTATCATAAACAAAACAAAAACAATAAGGCAGAGCTTCTGAATGCTTGAGATTTCTTTCCATTAAAACCATACTCATATGCAAAAGACCGACAACATGCTCTCCAAGCCCAGTAAGGGGTGGAGGAGCAGGAAACTGAGTGAGACTTCAGGTTCAAGTCCTACAAAGGGACAGTTGGCTACTAGGCAACTGAAATGGAGATAGTCCAGTGTGAGCTGTGCAGGCGGAATGTTTGCGCATAGTGCTTCTGATAAAAATTAGTACAATTAACACACACAAAACATCTCACCGACAAGTTCTTATACTGATTACATGTTCAACTCTTTGTGTGTGTGTTACACATACATATATGTACATGTGCAGCCCAGAGGTTAACATTGGATGTCTTCCTCTGTTGCTCTCTACTTTGTTTTATAATTTGAGACAGAATCTCTCACTTAACCTGGACCTCAAGTGATATGGCAAGACTAGCTAGCCAAAAAGCTCTGAAATCCTCCTGTCTCTACTTCTCAGAGATGGGATTACAGGTGTGCCCTGCCATGCCATGCTCACCTGGCTTTTTACATGGTGCTGGAAATCTGAACTCAGGTCCTTGATCTTGCATAGCAAATTCATTACTGATTGAGCTATATCCTCAGCCTAGAATTCTTTTTAACGTGGCCAATAGAAAATGTAAAATTCCATATATAACTCAATGTAAAAATGATGCCTTAGGGAACCTGGATAACTCCTTTGGCAAGACTACAGTTCCTAAAAATGATGCCTTAAAGTTGTCTCTACCAAGTTAGGTGGTCATTATCCTACAAGCTTCAGTCCTTGGAGGACCACTGACTTATTAGGGTTTCTGAGGCTGTGACACAATACCATGACCAAAAACAACTTGGGGAGGAAAGGGCTTACTTCTTCTTACAGGATGCAGCCCATCATCCAGGTTAGTCAGGGCAGAAATGCATGCAGCAGCTGATGCAGAGTATATGGAGGGGTGCTGCTTACTGGCTTGCTTCCCACAGCTTGCTCAGCCTGCTTATAGAACCCAGGACCACCAGCCCAGGATGACTCTACCCACAAAGGTCTGGACCTTCTCACATCAATCACAAATTAAGAAAATGCACTACATAGGCAAATCTTATGGAGACATTTTCTCCACTGGGAGAGCCTCTACCCAAATGATTCTAGCTTGTGTCAAGCAGACATAAAACTAGAGAGGATAACTGACTTCTGTCAACCTGACACACCAATACAACATTATTAAATAGTAACTCTTCCTTTTTTGTTCATCCCCAAGATCTCATAATAATGTCACAATATAAACATAGTATAACTTTTAAAGTCCCACAGTTTTAAAATATTTAATGCTTTAGTGAGGCATAGTAGCATATACCTTTAATGCCAGCACTTTGGAGGCAGAAGCAGGGGGATCCCTGTGAGTTTGAGGCTAGCCTGTTCTTCATAGTGAGTTTCAGCCAGAGCTACATAGTAAGGCCCTGCTAAAATACAAAACAAAATAAACAAATACTTTAAAGTTCAGTCTCTTAAAAAATCCTATCTTTCAAAGTTCAAGCATCTCTAAAATACCCAGTCTCTCTAAAATATCTAAAATTTCTCTGAAATTCCAAAGTCTCTCCAAAATATCTAAAACTTCAGTCTCTTAATTGTGAGATCCAGTATAATAAAAAATAAGTTAAATACCTTCTTATTCTAAGAGTGAAGAAGCAGGGCAGTTGCAATCTTCAACAGTGTGAATAATATATCAGTGTTTGAGGTCCAGGACTCACTCAGGACCCAGGCTACCAACATCCTTGGCACTGCTCCAGTTCTCCAGCTCTACCACCCACAGTACATACAGCACAGCTTGTCCCCGAGGCTCAGGCTCATGGCTGCACTTCAACCAATGGCCTCTCTCAGCACCAAGCTTCAGCAGCTCTCCATGACCCTCCCGTGTTGGGGGTTGGTCTGGGGCTGCTTTGTATTTAATTGTTAATTACTGCCCCCTAAGATCTGGTTATACCCGAGGTGTGCACATTCTCATGAACACCAAGTGATGCTCTGTAACTCTGCTCCCCAATTATCCCTGAGTGGCTAATAAAGCTGACAACCAGGGATGGGCAGGGAAGAGAGGTAGGCAGAGCTTAGGTTTCTGGGCTTTGGGTCTGCGAGGCCACGAGGCAGAAGGCGGGAGAGAAGCAGAAGGTGTAGCAGGAGGAGAGGATGGAAGGGAAAAGATAGAGAGGACGTGGCCTGATGGAGCAAATCCAGCCCAGACAGGATCTTCCTGGCAATTAACGTAGGGTAGCTGAGGCATGGCTAAACAGCCTAGAGGTTAGCTATCTGCCCAACTCTACTGCTTTAAAGCTTCTAAAATAAATCATAGTCTCTCTGTGTCAATTGTTTTGGGAACTAGCAGGGTTAAAGAAATACTGTTGATTTATTAATTTCATGTTACACTTTAATGCCTTCAAAAGCAGTACCAGCTGAGAGATTCTCAAACATTACCAAGTTCAGCTGTCAGCATGAGCATGAACTGCAGCCCTGAGCCCCTCTGGACCACAGCTTCCGTGTGCTGACCTTGAGTAAAGGTCAATCCTAGATGCCTCGGGCCTCTTCTTAATTACTACTAATTTCTCAGCTTCAGCTAATCAGAATCAATTGTGCTCATAAGGCAAAGGTTTTACTTCAGTGGTGCTTGACTCTTGATAATTACAACTGATTCTTAAGTTCCAGTTAACTGGATACTATAGACTTTTAACACAAAATATCAAATGGCCCCTATAGTGTTTAAAAAACTCTTTAAACTTCCCTCTGAAATTTCACAGCCAGGTCTCCATCATCTGTACCCTTCAGCATTATCTTTTAAGTTTCTACACAGACTCATTAAACTCTGAACACACAATGGCTTCCCCATCGTGTCTAGTCTTTCCACAAACCTCTCTGAAACATGGTCATTATATCAAGGCCCCACTCCTGGTACCAATTTCTGTATCAGTTGGTGTTCCTAATCCTGTGACAAACACAATGACCAAAAGCAATTTGGGGTGTAGAGGGTTTATTTAATCTTATAGTTTATAATCCATCATACAGGGAACTCAAGGCAAGAACTGATACAGAGGCCATGGAGAAGTGCTGCTTATTGGCTTTCTTAGCCTGCTTTATTATACACTCCAAGATCACCTCCCAGGGATGGCATTACATACAGCCTGGACCTTCCCACATCAATCACTAATTTAAAAATTGCACTATCAGAGTTGCCTACAGGCAATCTTATGGAGGCATTTTCTCAATTGAGAGTCTCTTTTCCCTAATGACTCTAGCTTGTGTCAAGCTGACATAAAACTAGCCAGGAGAGCTACAGGTGGCAGTCATGTAGCATTCCGGTGCTCAGACCTCTCTGGTATGTAGGCAAAGCAGCTGCAGATGTGAGGATGTGCCATGTGGATGGTGGAGATGTGTTAAGAAGGTAGAGGCACGTGTGGAGAACACAGAAATGGTAGAGTTTTAAGGTCACTTCAAAGACTGAGAGTGTCAATGACATTCCTTCAGCTAACAATTTGGTTTCCTTGGAGTCTCAGACAAAAATGCTTGGGCTATCCATCATTCTGTGAGGTTTTTTTTTGTTGCTTTTTTTTTTTGTTTGTTTGTTTTTTTTGTAGCTTTGGCTGTCCTGGACTTGCTTTGTAGACCAGGCTGGCCTCGAACTCACATCAATCTGCCTGTCTCTGCCTTCTTAAGTGCTGGGATTAAAGGCATGTCACCACACCCAGTTGACTGTTCTTATTTTTATTGACTGTGATTGTTTTTCTATTCACACTCAAGATTTTAGGCATCTTTCCACATCAACAGAGATATAGCCCAGATATGGAATGTTACAGAAAGAGATAAAATACTGCATGGATATTCTCTAGACTTTTAAATTTTATAATATTGGTAACATTCCAACACACTACTTTTTTTTTACTTAAATATTTTACTTTAAAAACCTGAAAATAGAATCTCTTTAAAACCACCAAGAGCACAGAAAATTCCACTGGAGAAGGGAAAACTTGCCAGGATGCTTAGGCCTTTCAAATCTCGTTGAATGAGATTAGCCATGCCTCTGGGCAGGTGGCTCCACTGCCTCCCTAGTCGCGACAGGAAGCGGCTGAGTTGAATGCACAGAGCAAAGACAGTCCACCTGTGGCACATCAATCCAGGCTTGACATGTGGAAAAGATGTGAGGATATACTTACTGGCTGGCAGTGCCTCTCTTTGGTCAGAGGACCAAGGCAGCTGCTCATGTGTTCAGTTCCATCAGTGCTATGTGATCACTTTTTATGCCTAGAAAGGTCACGCCAGTCACCCATCTGGGGGCTGGGGTGCCACTGATTTTCCAAGATGTTGATGCAATAGGAGAAAAGAGATGTCACACACTGGGGGATATGTGTGACTTCCTCCATGCCTTCTTCTTCCATTGTGAGAACTCAAATGGCAATGTCCCCTTCTCCTGTAGTTAAGAGTTCAGGCATGGTTTAGATTCTACAGACCAGGGGCGATCCATCTGAAGAGGCTCTGGGCTGCACCAGGCAGAACCAGAGACACGAGCATCATTTTGCTCTGCAGACAGCGAAGGGGTTCTTGTGGATCTGGATCGGCTGCCTTTTTTTTTTTCATTAATTTATTTAATCACTTTATACAACTGCTTTATGATTCCAGAGTTTTCTGAAGCTGTGGTAACAATGGTGGAGACGAAGGCAGAGTGGGTAGTGAAGCTCTGTGGTTAGTGAGGACAATGGCAGAAGCTTCTGACCTCTTGACTTAGCTGTTACTGGGTGATTCTGGTTCTTGGAATTCAAACCCAGGAGCTTGCACCATCTTGGAAAACTTTCTGTCCTGACTTCTAGCCCCAGTTCCTACCCTACTAGTTTCTTGTCACGAAGTGGAATCATTCTTTCTCGATGACTTCAAAGCTTCAGAGAGAGCTTACAGTAGTTCCAGGAGCACAAACTAATCAGCCCTTGGATCTCCAAGGAGGTTGTAAACACTTATTTCATTGTGTCCCTATTAACCCCCTCTGCTTATCCTGGGAGGGCTGGAGTCTGTTATCTGCAACAGATTACTGTTGCTTTGGCCTTTACAGTGTTTGTCATATTGGCTTAATAACAGATGGCACTCTATGTGGGGTGGGACAGGTTACAGATTTCTTCCAACTGGAACAATGTTCAGACTCCATGAGCAGCAGAAAGAGACTGTACTTTTATAGGCACGCACAAGAGTGAGGCCCTTGAGTAGAAGAGAGCTGTTGCTTCAAGCACTAAGTACTTCCACAGTGGGAGAAGGGCCATAGGGCAACAGAACACAGTGCATGACAGACTTCCCAGGTCACTGTGAGGGAGCACACTTCACCTCACTGTTGATAACTTGCCTGGCATTGTTTGGAGTCTTTTCAAGGCTGTTGAAAACCGTTAGATCCTAAAGTGTGCTTAAAAGGCAAGATGGTTGAGAAACAGGAATCTAGCTTATGGTGTGCTAATATCTCCAACAATAGAAATTTAACCACATCTTAACGCTATTGTACCTTGGGGAGTCACTGGGTGTTAGAGAGCCCTTCATACGCTGAGTTCACTCCTTGTTAGCCTCACGCCCACTGTGATGGTAGATGTAGCTCAGGGCCAGAAGCCCAGTGGGCCTCATCCCTTTTCATATGACACCCTTTCAAATGTGGAAAGGCTGCCATTATCTCCTCTAGAAATGTTTCTTTTTTTCTTTTAACAGATGAAATACTTTCCCCATCTCCAAATCTTTTCCTTTTACTGGACAGCTTCCATCCAGTATAAACATCTTTACCAAAAACAAAAACAAAAACAAAACAAAAAAACCCTCAAACCAAAATAAACAAAACATTAATTTTTAAAGGCCCTGCCCCTCCTGCAGAGGTGACTATTGGTTGTTTCCAATTGTCTCCTGTCATTATCTCCTTTCTATTCCAAAAAAATCTTGTCAAAGGCCAGCAATGACCCACAGAAGGTCACATCTAGTGGTCACTTCTTAGATGATTTGGTTTGATCAAAAACAAACAAAAGACCCCACTCATCTTTGTATAAACTATTTATACGACAAACTATATGACTTTTTATTTGTGTGTATGTTATATGGTACATATGTATATATGTTTGCATTTGTGGGACGCACATGTGTGTGCATGCATACATGTGTGTATGTAGAGGTCAAAACTGATGTTGGCTGTCTTTGATTGCTCTCCACCTTATATATTGAGGCAGGGTCTCTCCACAGAACCCTGAGAGTGACAATTTGGCTAGCTGAGCTAGGCAGCCTCCTCCGGGTTGCAGGTGGGCCAGCATGACACCTGGAGATCTAGACTTGAGTCCCCACAGCTGCATAGCAAGTACTTTGCTTGCTGAATGAGCTCTTCAGCCCTATGGATATAAACATTACCTCCTTGAATCTCCTGAAAACTTTTCAATCATGCTACATATTCCTTATACAACAGTTTACTAAAGTCTCTGCTATCCCTTAGTTCCACATTTTAAACCTTTATTTCAGTAATTCTTAATCAAATGAAAGGTCAAACTAAAACACAAACCTTGACACATTCTTTCAACTATTTATTACCTGAAGATCCATCTCTACATCATCTTATAAGACAGACACCAACAACATGGGGCTAGTGAGCTCTTAAAAACTGGGCAAGGCAGTGAGATGGGGCGGGGGGGGGGGGGTGAACAGTGAATGTGTGCGTGTATGTAAAGGGATCAGCTGTTAAGCCCAACGACCTGAGCTTGAGCCCTGGAATCTACATGGTAAAAAGGGAGAATCAACCCCCGTCCCCCATTATCCTCGCACCTACATGTGTACACAGGCATATACACATGAACAAGTGTGCACACCCCCCAACACACACTGAAAACAAACAGCTAAAAAAGAAACTGCACTAAATTTTAGCTGGCCTGAACTGAGATGTGAACTAAGTTAAGATGCACACTAGATTTTGAATGAAAAAAGTAAACTATCTTGGCATTTAAAAATATGTATTATATGTTAAAGTGATAATATTTTTCATATACTGGGTCAAATAAAACATTTAAGTAAATTTCATTTATTTTTGTTTTCAACAGTGTGGCCACTAGAAATAAATTTAATTCCAATGTAATTTTATACACTGGTTGTTCCCCAAAGAAGTAACCTGCACGTTTTCACTGACAGAAGTACATATTCGATAGCTTTCCAAACTGGAAATACAGGCTGACAGTGTTTCTAATGATTCATGGTGTTCTGATACAGCTCTGGTGGGCTTTTGTTTTTTTTCAGCTTTTGTTAGTCTGAGTCCTTCCAATTCACATGCTGAGATTTAATCCCAGTCTGATCATATAGAGAGAAGACCCTCAGGAGCTAGTCAGGCACAAGGGCTCTGCCTGCACTCCTAAAAGAGGCAAAGGAGCTCACAGGCTTCATTCGCCTCTTACCACGTGACCATACTTCTAGAGGGCTCTATCTCTAGAGACAAGCACTCATCAGTTAAAGAATCAACTGCTGACTTAAGTTTGGATTTTGCAGCCTTGGGAACTGTGAGCAGCACATTTCTGTGAACGTCTTCATTTAAGTCTCTTTGCAGTCAATGAGACTCCTATCTGCCCTCAGACCCTAAGGGTTAAGAAACACCCAGATGTGTCCCCCATCCTAGCCCACCCCCACTTCAATGCTGCTTTAGAGTTTCCCAGCAAGCCTTGCTGCACAGGACTCAGTTCTCCAATCTGCCTACAGCACTGTTTGTCAGACTTCATCTCTCTTTAGATCTTCAGTTCTGGAAACCAGACGACCAAACCTAATTTCTCATATTAACCTTCTACAGCAAAACTAATTTAACTATTGTCTTCCTCCAAGAAAGGAAGCTGGTTTGTATTAATTTAAAATCTTAGTGAATAATAAAAGTTACTTTTGCTTCCCCTGCCCTTAGGAGAACAGATATGATATGAAAATTAATTTTCTGCTGTTGGCCCTCAGAGCCCATTATGCTGGCCCAATACAAGATGGCTTTTCATAGTCTTTCCTAAGAAGACTGCTGTCTATTCAAAAGAAAACTGACAGTAGCAGATTTATTTATGATTAAATACTTACAGCCCTGACACAAACAAAAGAATAATGACATAATATAGAGGAACTAAAGACTGCAAAGATAGTGCCATTTAAGTATTCATTAACAAAGCTACCCCCAAACCCAGAAAGCCCCTACAAAATGACAAAAACAGAACCCGAGAGGCAGAAGAAGCATATGGAAGAAGAGAAGGCAATTGCATGCATAATGGAGAACTGCTCTTTTCAGAACCCAGTTTGGCCTGGAAAGCAACAGGAACAGGAAAGTATTTGTCTTGGCATCAGATTTGTTCTTGAGGACGTGGGCTTTCTGCATGACTAATGAGGAGGCCGTCATCTACAGAGCAATATTTGGAAAAGGACAAAATTGTGTTTTCCACTCATAATTCAAACTCTTCTGTCTAGTGGGGGCTCTGCAGCCATAGTGGCCACACTAAGCAGCTATAATGCAGTCACTGAGCCAATGAGTTCTTTTAGAACTAAATCACAGAAGCAACCCCACTGTGGCTATGGATGGCACTCAGACACCGGATTTTAGGAGGGTTTCCTAGATGTAATGGCGGTTTGGTCAACACAGTACCCATTTCCTTCTGAAAAGAGTACTGTGATTTTCCTCTAGGAAGTCACCACCTCTTGGTCACTATGAATGGCAGTGATTTACCCTTCAGTTCTGAGTTGAGTACATGACCCAGGTCAGACCATTCGGTTCAAGGATGTTTAAGGTTCTAGGCAGTGATGGTCACTCCAGACATTTACTGAGAATAAAGCAGTATCTTTCTGGAACAGAAAGCAAAGCTATAGTAGTTAACTTTCTTTGCTTATCTTGAGAATAAAGTTGAATTGGTTAGCATTTGTTGACTTGACACAAGTTACCTCAAAGAAGAAACCTTAGTTGAGAAAAATCCCTCCGTCAGATTTGCCTACGGTAACTCTGTGGCTTTTCTTGATTAGTGCTTGCTGTCTGAGGGTCATCCCACTGTGAGTGATGTCAAGCTCTGGGCAAGTGGTTCTGGGATGTATAAAGAGGAGGCTGAATAAGCCGTTAGAAGTGAGCCAGTAGGGCTGGAGAGATAGCTCAGTGGTTAAGAGCACTGTCTGCTCTTAAGAAGTCTGGGTTCAATTCCCAGCACCCACATGGCAGCTCACAATTGTCTTGAATCCCAATTCCAAAGGATCTGGCACCTTCACACTAGGGCACATAAAATAAAACTAAATAAATTAAGAAGGCAGAGGACGAGACGAAGAAGGAGAGCGGTAAGCAGTGCTCCCCCATGGCCTCTACTTTAGTTCCTGCTTGAGTTCCTTCTCCAGCTTCTTTCAGTGATGAACTATGATGCTGAAATGTAAAGTAAACCATTTCTTTCCCATGTTGCTTTTGGTCATGGTATTAATCACAACAACAGAAAGCAAACTAGGACAAAAGTCAACTCAAAAAATGAAGCCTACTGACATTATTGAAATGCCTGGACCACCTCCTCCCAAAGTTTGATCCTACCCAGCATTATGCAGCTGCAGGAGCCAAGACTTCTCTTTTGCTTGCCACTCACAGCATTTGATGACTTTTTAAAATATACTCAGAAGGCATGGATACAAGCTTATCAGAAATGATGACTGCGTGTTATTAGTCCTAAATGGAGTAGAGGATTTCAATGGAGGTTACAGTTTAACAGCCAGGAACAAGAACCACCTAATCTAAGCCATTCACCTGGAATTCAAGCCATAGACACAATACTGGAACTACAAGTGGCTACACAGACAGAAACATGAGTGACAGGTGTCAAGAATGAGGCAATGCTCTAAAGAAAACAAAGTTGCTCACTTATAAATTGGTTTGAATTAGGGCTAGAGAAATGACTTGAATTGGTGAAGTACTTGCTGAATTAGCCTGAGGACCATTGTTCAATGCCCACAGGTCATGTGAAAAAAGCTGGATGAGGTAGCATGTGTTGGTAAGTACTGGGAAGATACAGGCAGGTAGACAGTTTCCTAGGCCTACTGGTCAGCCAGCCAAGCCTAACTGGGGACCTCCTGGTAAATGAGAGACCCTGACTCAAAGGAATAATGTGGATGGCTCCTGAGGAATGACACCTGAGGTTGTCTTCTGGCAGAATTAAAGACTCCCTGAGCTTATATAGAATATGCAGAATCTAAGTGACAAGCCATAGAGGTTACTGGAGAAAAGTTTCCTGCATTACCAAGGAGGACTGGCTTTCAAAGTGAAAGGGGTTAGGAAGAGAGGGTGTTGAAAGGAGCTGGAGAAGAATACAATCTAAATACATCATAGGAAATTCTTAAATAATAAAGGGATTTTAAAATGAAAAAAATCACCTGGTAAATTCACCCCTGATACGTGACCCTGCTAATGCTGTTGTTCACACAAAGCTCAGCTTCTGCGAAGTTGCAGCACAAGTGACACAGCTCAGCAACTGAAGAATAGTTAAAATAACTCAGGTTCATTACTTGTCAGCCTTGACTGTTAGGAAGGTGGGGGGAGGAAGCAACAGAGTCTTAAAATACCATGTACCTACCTATTAGCGTCTTTTACACAAGGTGGATGTGGCTGAGAACTTTTGTAAGAAAGCTAATACTCATGTCCACAACTGTCAGTCCTAATGCTTCACTCACTCCCATGAGCAGAGCATGAGCAGAGCGCTTCACACATTATTGGTCATTAAAAGCTCACATCAATACTGGTCACTTAAAAAAAAAATGCATTAACCAAGCCGGGCACGGTAGTGCAACCTTTAATCCCAGCACTCAGAAGGCTGAGGCAGGCAGATCTCTGTATGTTCAAGGCCAGTCTGGTCTACAGAGCCAGCTCTAGGATAGCCAAGGCTACACAGAAAAACCCTCTCTCAAAGAACCAAAAAACAAACAAAAAATACATTAACCAAGGTTCATATATTGCTAAGCAGCTTCCCTAAGTTGGAACACTTGATTGAAAAGGCAGAAACTTGAGCACAGGTCCTTGGGCACAAACGATATCTGATATGCCTGTCTATAAAATCATGGTGAACACACGTAGGGCAAGTTGTTCAAGAGAACGGTGCCCTCTCTGGCGCCTCCATACAAAGCTGGTCTGTCCTACTACTGCCAGCGTAATGGCCGGTGCCTGAGCCGGTTTTTGCTCCTTCACTTTCATTAGCTTGCTGTGTTTGCACCCTGCTTATCAGAACTGACACAGGATATTTAGCAAAGAGAACTGACAAACTGAAACTGATGCTGCAGACGCGTGCACTCATGTAAACACACATGAGTGCATGTAAACACATACACATGTGCGATAACAAGATGATTAGGTAAATATGGTTAAAATTCATTCTCAAAGGGCCTAACCATGAGGCAAGGACTTTGAACCTGATACAATTGGCCACGAGAGGTAACTGAGGCACAAAGGCATGGCAAAGTTTTCATTCCTGGTTGTTTTTCAAGAGCAGCTGCAGAGTTCTCAGAGAGCTGCAGGCCTTCTGGATCAATGGGCTCGGCATAAGGAACCAAGCACCTATATGATTAAGACGTATACAAGAAGTTTGGACACCCTGCCAGAATTGTGAGGTCATTTGGATTGCTGAATTAAGGAAGTTGTTTTTAGAGCAACAAGATAATGGAGAATTAATTTGTATGCTTGACTTTAAATTTTAATTAAATATGGAGAAATTATAGATGAATATTTATCTATTTTAAGTTAAGGGATTCTTTTACATAAAAGAGAAAGAAATCATAAAAAAGAAAAAGAAATCAGTGGATCAAAGGTTAGAGACAATGCTCAGCACACACACACACACGAAAACCACCAGACAGAAAATGAAAAGGTAAATAACGGGAAAAAAATCTGCTACTTATTTAACTGAAAAAATTTTTTAATAAATAAAAGAGCTTCAATTCTATAAGGAAAAGATAAATATTCCAAAATAAAAATGAATATCATATATACAAATAGCTTAATATAAGTAAAAATTATAAATTATGAGAAAACCCTCACTACTAAATAAAGAAATTCAAATTAAAACAAGGTATCACTTTGGCAGATATAAATGTATGTCTACAGGCACAATCTGGCATCATGCTTCAGAAGAGTATAAGAGGTTCCTTTGTTCTGACCCATAATTCCCAACACTTTAATGGTCTTATAGACCAGTGATGTCTTCACACAGACATGAATACACATAGACTAACTGCATCTCTATGAAGAGTGAAAATACGGGCTAAAAATAGTTATACATCCATATAGTAGATCACATGTCAATTAAAAAATTTTCTTAAGGAACGTTTAAGGATTTCTTACAATGTTTATGATGTGTTGCGTGGAAAAGTCAGTTAAATAATAAGTATTCACGTAGAAGAAAAAGTCCACATTATACCTATATAGGATTATGAATTAATAAATTATCCACTGGTTATGGTGGCACACACCTTTAAACCCAGCATTTGAGAGGCAGAAGCAGGCAGCTCTCTGTGAGTTCAAGGCCAGCCTGGCTTACATATTAAATTTCAGGTCAGACCTGTCTCAAAAATGAACAATCAAGCAAGAAAACAAACAACAATAAATAATGCAAATATCCTGTTTATATTTTTCTAGAATTTTCAAATTTCATTTAGCATTATTTTTAGAAGGAAAAAATCTAATCCTTATTATCTTACAGGTCACAAGATAATGTCACAGTGTGTCACAGAACAAAAACACCCTGGAGACTTGGAAGTCATTTAGTCCTTGAAGAATCTGGTCATGAAGACAGAGGGGAGGGAAATCCAGTTTTCAAGCTGGCACTGTCCATTATGGCACACATCTCTCAGTCCTGACCACACTCTCTTCAGAACTCCTGGAGCAGGGTGTGTCAAGGACTGAGTCTGAGAAAGCCAATTAATGATGATGACTATCTGACTTTGGTGGTAGTGCTGCCATCAAGGAGGTTAGGTATACTGACAGTTGGGCACAACTCAATACTCCGTGCCTTAGCGAAGGGCTCCACAGCCACAGGTGTCCATGGCTGCTGTACATGAGCTCCATCACAGAACCATTCTCTCATCTTTGAGAGTTCTGCAATAGCACTGTCCTAAGCACTCTGCCTCAGACCTGAGACTGTCTGCTCCAGTCTCTTGGTATACTTCTTCCTATTCTTCATGCTCTAGCTGTAGAGACTGTTAGCTATCTGGGTCTCCTCTCTAAGGGAAATACACCACCCAGCTCACCACACAATAGTTAGAACCTTCTCGGCAGATGCCCAGACACTGGTCACACAGAGCTAAGCATACAGTTCAAGAAAGACTTTCAAAAAGAACTGATGAGCAGTTGTACAGCCTGAGGGAGGAGTGACCAGCCCACCAGACATTGTGATGCACCAGGCCTGAGCTAGCTCCGGTAATGGAGCAGCTGTGGTCTCTCTCCTCATCACAGTCTCTCAGAACTGTTGGAGCAGGGTGTGTCAAGGACTGAATCAGAGAAAGGCCAATTAAGGGCATCACACCTTCCATTAAGAATCTTGGCTGGTTTGCTTTGTGCCTTAGCAAATGAACTTTCTTTTCCACCTCACCTCAGTGGAGGTTACAGTCCTACATTTTTTTTCTTGCACCTCCTCAGGGGTAAGGCATCTGGTAAGGCTAGGGGGAAGGGGGTTGGCTTTAGGATACCCTTCCTAAGGCTATTATTACTGAATAATGATGGAAATCTGGCCGGAGTGGTAGTGCTGGAGTCATCCTGAAAGGAATAAGGCCACCTGGAAGCAGGACCCTTTTCAAGTTACAAGGAATGCCTTGGAGGTGGGAGTAAGCAGGACATAGGCACTGGCATCAGCCGCAGAGGGAAGGGCGTGTCCGGCAGCAGGCAGCAGGCAGTCAAGCTTCACCTAGGGCCGGGCTGGCTCCTTAGGAGGGCGCCAGTTAAGAAAGGTAAGGCTGGGAGGGGCTCGGACAACCTGGGGAAAGAGAAGGGACCTAGGAACTATGCAGGGTGGCCCCCACCCCAGCCAGAGATGGGCGGGGCCAGAGGCAGCAGGTGTCCAGGCACCGGGGTGCGAGAATGGATTACAGAGAGCAAGAGGCGCCTGAAGGAGATCCTTTTGGGGGGTTAGGGGGTCCGACCTTGTCCTTGAGCATTTAGAAGCGGCCAGGTCGCATTCTCTACAGCCCGAGACCTTCCTGAGCCGTGGTGTGCAGGGCCCGTCACAGGGCCGAGGCTTCGGACGTCCACAGCATCTGCGGGCCGGACACAGGTCTCCAGCCCTCCTGCTGGGCACTCCCTCAGCGTGGCCGGGCCGCTCTACCAGCTCCGCGCCGACTCCCTCCCACGCGGCGGCCTCGCCACGCTCCGTCCCCTCACACCGCCACCCCACCCCACACGTGGCCTGCTCCCCGCTCCCGCCCCTCGAGGCTGCACCCCTCCCGGACCAAGGTACCTGGGACTCTCAAAGCTGCACCCCCTGCGCCGCAGCGCCGCCCTCTTCTGCCGCAGGAGCGCAGCGGCGGCCCCGCCGGGCTCCTGCTCCATCGCCCCGGGCGGGGGCCGACGGCTCGGGCACACTCGGGTGGGCTCGGGCCTCGGCGGTGTTCGGCCGGACGCTCAGCTAGCGCGCCGCAGCCCACGCCCCGCCCCGCAGCCCTCACTGGACCCAAGCCCCGCCTCTGTCCCGCCCCGAACTCCTGCCCTGCCTGGGATCTCAGGCCCCGCCCCGGACTCAAGCCTACCCACTCCCTGGTACTCTCCTCGGGGGTCTAGGCCCCGCCCCTACACTAGCAGGGCCCCCTGACCACTCCTCAGCCTTTAGGCCCCGCCCTTTACCAAGCCTCCGGCGTTAGGCCCCGCCCCTACTCCAGCAGGTTCCCCAAGCACACCACGCCTCTGGCTTTAGGCCCCGCCTCTGCCCCGCCCCAATACTACCAGGTACGCTTCTACCCAGTCAGTCTCCGGCTTTAAGCCCTGTCCCTAGCCTAGCCAAGTCCGCCTCATCTCTATAGAGCTAGCCTCAGGGTCCGCCTTGATCTCCTACCGAACCCACTTCCTCAGGCCCTATTTGAGACGTTGGCCCCGCCCCTGCCTCGCCCTAATTTAGCAGATACCCCTCACTCCTCAGTTAGACTTAAGCCCCGTCCCCAAACCGCCCACCTCCTGAGTTAGGCTCAAGTCCCGCCCCTGTCCCGCCTTTGCCACGCCCAATAGGCAGGTTCCCTCTGAGCTGCGCCCAGACTCCACCCATGCCCCACCCCAAGTACCAAGGCCCCACCCCAAACCTCATCCAGTCGGTCCCTTTGCCCTTCAGCTTTGCCAAGACCCCGCCCCATCTCCTAGCCCAACCCACTCCACGCCCTAGTCTGGGCAAAGGCCACGCCCCTAACTTCTGAGTTCCTTGTCCCTGGCCCTCCTCAGACCAGTGCAGGCGCCACCCTGCCACCGCCCCGAGCTCCAGTCACGCCCCTCCCGAGCCAGCCTCACCAAGATCCTCCTAACGGACGCCACCACCACCATCCCCCGCGCTTCTGTGTAGCGCACACAGGGCCCCAATGCCCACCAGGACCCCAACTTGGTCGGGTCCACGGCCCACCACTCCCTCTCCTCACCATCCCCATAGACCCAGGCCCCGCCCACCTACCCTTCAGCCACAGAGCGCTCTGGAGGCCCTCCACACTACAGCTCCGCTCGCTGCCTTCGCCGTCCGACCCTCCTCACCTCAACGCCTCCTGGTCCTTTCTATCTTAGCACCGCCCTCTTTCGGGGCCGCCTTTCTCCACGTTCCGCCCACAGGCATGGCCCCCAACCCCGGAGCTCCGCCTCTTCTGTCTTGAAGCTGAGGTCTGTAGTTGGAGCAATACTGTCTTTCGACCCTTGGCAATTCTGCTCCAAGAACACTCTAGTTTCCCTGCCAACATCAAAGCCCCGCCCACAACCCCTCTTCCTTACTTCAGGGGTGCCTGAATTATGGTCTTCCTGGCCGAACTGGGGTCTAAGTTTGCCCTACCTCAGGATCCAGCCAGCCAGCAAAGGGAGTTACTGCTGTCGCCTGGTGGTTGACACAGTGAAGCTGAGGGGGCTGGAGCTTTGCTGGCTACCAGTCGTGGGTTCGGCCATCACCTTCCAACTTTGTGACAGCTCCCTGACCCTCATTTCATTTCCTCCCTGAATCAGGCTCATCATCTCAGGGTCCGTGAACATTGATTGCACGGTTGGGTGTGGGAAATGAGTTAAAAGGATGGCTTTTGCTGTTTGTAGGTCAGTTTCTGTTGCTGTGATAAACACGTGACCAACAGCAGCTTAGGAAAGAAAGGGTGTGTCTGGCGTGCAGGTTACAGCCCATCATCTGAGAAGCCGGAGCAGGAAACTCAAGGCAGGAACCGAATCAGGAACTATGGAGGGCCTTGGCTTACTGTCTTGATTCCTCTGGCTTGCTCATCTAATTATCTTTTCAGATATCATGTTGACTGGAACCCTCCCTCAGTAAGCTCAGGTTGCCTGCTTTTCCCCATGTGCACCCTGTCCTCTCTGTATCCCTGACCCTACCCCACCCCTACTGCCAGCCTCCATATGTTCTGCAGCCTCTGACCTGAAACTCCCAAGGCCTCCTGTCCTCTAGGTGTCCCCAGACCATTTGTCTTCCTCTCAGAGAGACCCACAACATTGTCCCTGTTCCCTCCCTCCTACATATTTACGTGCTAGTTACCCTCAGCTGACCCCTGGGCAGTCCACACCTCCTCCATGTCTGCATGTGGCACAGCAACCGCCTGCCAAAGTGACTGCACGTGACACTAATAAACAGAACGATATTCATTGGAAAACACATTTAATTTCAAAGTAAACAAAGATGTCTGTACATTAAAGTATTTAATTAGTGAAACAATTATCAGTGTAACAAGCTGGAAAATACAGCAACTTGATACAAGACTGAGGTAACAAAATACTTCACCAAAAATCTAAAGAATCCCAAGGGGGGATGATGTTCAGTGGTTATTGCAGAAGAGACAATTTACAAATATTAGAGAAAGTCCTCACACAACTGCATGCAGGGTCTGCTGGGAAAAAAGACAGCTTGGGGAGATGCAGCAGATTCAACAAGAAACAAACTAAGATGTGGAAACTCAGTTTACTTGGAAGAACACATAAGAAATAGAAAACTACCCTCTATGCAACATTTTGAATGCTAAGTAGGAAACCATGCATTTTGGCACGAAATTTGTTAAAGAGTATACCTCACTAATAAATGAATTACTATTATTTCATTACTGAATGGTCACAGTCCTTCCCAAATGGGCAGGTGACCTCTCACCTTGCTGCTGTGAGTGGGAATATGGGGCTGTCCACAGGACACACACATGTGCAGCAGCAGGTTACAAAGCAGACAAAGTCCAAGTCCTTGGCTCCCAAGGACATGCAGCTCCCACTCACGCTGTATTTGAACGTTAACACTGAAGTTACAGACTAAAAGGGGCGGGGGGGGCTGTGAATACTGCACTCAGACCCTACTCTCTCATTCTGCATTTGGCGTCCTCCCTGTAACCATTCTTGAGCATAGTTCTGCATCTGGCTGCTCAGAGCCAGCCAGCCTCCAGTGTGGGGCACTCCAGCTAGTGCTCAACTGACTCTCACAGCAAGCCCATTCAGTCTGAAGTCTTTCTGGAAGAACCAATGCACAGGATTTGTATTCAGGGGTAGGGGAGAGGCAGGGTCTTGCCAAAGTAGGTGTGTGAGGTGGGAATTATTTGTTCATTGACCAGTAAGTTCTACAAAGGCCCAAACTGGATTTGTCTTGTTTCTAGCCATCTTCATTCTGGGTAGAGCCTGGTATATAGGAAGTATTAATCAGATATATGAATGGATGTTTATGCAATAAATACAATTTTGAAGGGGCTTTGTAAAGTGTTTTTAAAATCACCCAACACATCAATATGATATAGGGTCAATTTAAGGGTCACACAGACGAAGAGAGGCTGTGCTTTTGGCAATATTCTGTAGTGGTAGCAAGCATCAGCAATGTGGGTGCAAAGCTTTGGATCCCACTTGAAGAATAAAACAGCCTTGGCTTATACATATCTTCCCAGTTTAAGAGACCATTTTTCCATCTGAAAACAAAACAACAACAACAAAAACCAACTTCAGAAACACATTTCTTAGGCTTAGGAGGTGAGAATAAAATGATGAAAGAAACACTGGCCATCTTGGTAAGAAGGAGAAATACAGAGATCCTGCTGGCAAGACAAGGGAAGTCCTTCAACAATTCTGTTGTGTCCACCTGCTCAGCATCTCAGTCCAACAAGTGCTCTGTGGCATTTAGTCAGGGAGGGGAGAGGCCACATTCTCCAACTGGCATGTGTAGGACAAGGCTTCTGCTGCATCCTACCAAGTCCAATCTCCACAAGGCATCTTGCTTGCCAGCATGCACTTGGCTGACCTTGAGTTATAAAATTTGTATATTGGAGAGGGACAGAGGTTACTCCCAATGTGACTGAGTGGGCTCTTCTTGGGACTTCACAATACTACCAGCTGCCCATCCCAGTTTCTAGATGGCACACTACAGCTTTCAGTTTGGGGGTGCCACAGTATGTCTGCAGGACAATACATGGCAACACCTCCAACACTTTCACAGTATTTATGCACTATGGAAAACCAAGCAAAGGTGCAGAATGCTTTCTTCCAGGCTCAGTGGCCACCAAAGGACTTCTGCCTCTGCCATTTGACCTGGACGCTTCCCCTGCAGCCTATATGACAGGCTAGCACTGGAAATGTCAGCCCTGAACTTGTTTGCTTGACCTGAGGCCCTGCTTAGAGTCAGGTATCTTTTAACTCCATCTTCAGGGCTCTTGTGCCTCTGCCAAGACTCAAGAATCCCTCAAGGCTTTTCCCTAACAAAGTCCAAGCAGGTTCTTCAGGAACCCATGGTAAGGATGCTTCTAGGAGGGGAGTTTGGTTTCAATTAGGGAGATTAGACACTTTGAAAATAATTATGTTTGTGCTCTTTCAGATTAGACCCAGAAGAAAACACTTGTGTCAGCTAAGACAAGTCTGTAAAGGACAGAAAGGTATCTGAGTGGGACTGAAATTCTGGGGCTTTTAATGTCTGATATTGCATGAGTAAGAACCCAAAACAAGATGAAGAATAGAAACTAAAACTAGAAGCTGATGTTCTTTCTGATCTTGCAATTTTTATCCAAGCTTCCAGCTTTTTAGAAGTTAACTGGCAGAATCAGGTTTGGTGTAGGTTAAAGTGTGACCATGGCATGGTTCTGGTCAGAGGTGTCTGCAGTGTTTGCCATTGTCATTCATCTTCTAGATTCTAACTGAAAGACATGTTGGTAGAATCTGGTGCACACACCTGGACCCCTGGTGTGGGTGGATGTGCAAGGCAGCTGTGGTCAAGGTTTGACAACATTGACTTTACCACCTAGTGCTTCTCTTGACATGAAATATCCAAGCTCTGCAGGAAGAGTAGCTTAAAAGTACAGCAAGGCTGGACCAAAACGTACCACCATGGTGACAGCTGTCCTGCTAAGTCCTTTACATTTTTAGAGAAGTGTCATCATTTGTTTGCAATGGGGTGGTGGGTTTTCTGGTGTTAAGTTCATGGTTATGATGTTTGAAGCTTCTCAGTTACCATTGGGATGATTTGATTGGTTACTGTGTAAAAGCATGATAGCCACAGGGACCCAGGAATTTAGCCTTTTCCAGAAAAAAATGTTTGAGGGTTTTCTTCTCAGGGTTAGGATACCAGATTCAAGGAGGAAGAGGGACAGAGAACATCAGTGATGATAAAGCAATATTCTTGAATTAAAATGTGCAAAATGAAACTCACCTTACATATGACCAAAGGTGACAGATAAAGGTCCTTGTTCATGGATGCAGAGGCTGGACATCTCACTCCCTAGGGTTTGGCTTTCTTGTCATCTGGTCAACAACAGGGCCCTTGGGCTTGGATGAGCACTTGCTGGTGACTACATTTAGGAGCAAGACTGAGGGGCCTTAAGGCCTCCACGTCACTCAGTTCCCTATGTGATCAGGAATCAGTGTGACCGGCCCTGGCAGTGATGGCAAAGGGGTGAGAGGACAGGAGCACAATTTTGTCCTGTCGGGTGATATGGGGTAGTGTAGCTTCCACATGACTGATCACTGATCATGGTGGGGGCCTCCAAGCTGCTGGGAGAAAAAGCCCCAACTTCCCACACCAGCATGGTGGGAGTGGGTGAGATATGGAGGGCCATAGCCCACCAGGAAAGCTCATGGTAGGGAGCAAGCAGGCCAGTGCCCAGTCTGGTCCTGAGACTGGTCTGCCTCAGGAAGGCTGACAACAAGACCCAGGAGGGCCTGGGGCCCAGGGAACAGGCCATCCAGATGAATAGCACCCATAGGAACAGAAAACAAGACACGATTTAAGGCATTGTTTGTTTACAGTAAAAGAACTCAAGGGACCTTTAACACGGAGCTCTAGACCTCCCTTCAGACTTCCCTTAGAGGACAAGGCTGTAACTAAAGCTTCAAGCAGGGCCTCAGAGCCAAAAAGTGTGTGATGTCACTAGTCTTGTGCCAAAATGTATGTTTCTCAGAGAGTTTACACACACTCACTCACTCACACACATGAATGTATGGCACGCACACGCAGAGGATGCTTTGAGGGTATACAAAATCTGAGGCGGCCCTGTGGGAGAGCAGCCTGTGCACTTGGGGTGTAACAGGCCTGTCCAGCATCCCGTCGCTGCTCTCCAGCCCTCTCGAAGATTAAGGTCATCCACTCTGTATGCAGCAGAAAGCACGGAGAACCCAACATGGGTCAAATGCTCCCTTGATGCAGAAGCAGCTGGTGGACAGACGATGGCCCAGAGAGGGGACATAGGGTGTGCTGTTGGGGTCTGACAACCACCCTGTGGGGTGCTGCTGCCGGATGAGTCATGAGAGGTGCTGTGGGTTGACAGGTGGATCTCACACTGGGGAGCCATCCAGGACTGTGAGGCCGCAGGCCATGGTCCTCCAGTCCAGCTATGAGGCTCCAGTGCCTTGGCCCACAGCTTATGCCCAGAGCTGCTCTCCTCCACCAGACTTAGTCTAGGCTCGCAGAAGCCTTTGCAGTCACGCCAAGTCCTGCAGATACTCATTCAAATGACATAAGGTTTGCAGGTACCTAGAAGAGAAAGCTCACCCTCTTGTCAAAGTTTCAACCCTCAGAAAGGGGCAGGGGTAGGGTAGTTAGTTCCTGCAGTTAGGGCCATGCAAGTGTGTAGAAGGAAAAAGTTGGCAATGATAGCTGCTACAGAGGTTAACTGCCATATGCCAGGCATTGTTCTGACTACTTCATATGCCCTGTGTTTGGAGTCTTCACATGAAGTCTATGAATGTTCCCATTATGAAGATGGGGAAACTGAGGCTTGGATAGGCTAAACATAGAGTTAGAAGCAGATCTGGGACCTGAACCCACATTCTCCACCACTACCCTCTGAGCCAAAGGCAACTAACTGGGTCTGGAGTGTGGAGGAAAGGTCCTGTTAAAGTCTCTGGTGAATGTCTGCAGAGGTGGAAACCAGCCTAAGAGTGAGGGTGTCATTAAGAGCTGGTGTGGCGCAGCAGGAGAAAGAAGTACCGGAAGATCAAGAACTCCACTACCTTCCCCCAGAGGCTACCAGCCTCACTTGTCAGAGCAGTTCCCTGCCCTCACAGTGGCCTCCAGACCCCAGCTTTGATCTTCCTCCCTTGGCACTACTGAGGGGTTCTGGAAGGTTTGATTAGACATTATTCCCTAAAAACAAACCCATCTTGGTGTGAGCACCACTAAAATGAGAAATCAGGGGGAAAAAAATGCAGCTCTGTACCAGGAGGCAATTCTGGAAATGTTCATAGCCTCAAACCTCATGGGAGCAAGAAAGAGGGAATCAGCTCTGAGATGATCGGCAGAACTGACAGAGAAAAGAGGTACGGCAGTGACCTGCAGCCACATGTGCCAGCCTCGCTCAGCCTCAAGACTGTAGTGCAGAGGAGCAAGTAGCAGGAAGCACACATGGGCATGGCTCTGCTATTAAAAATGTAAAGGACAGCTGGGATGTAGCTCAGTGGTTTAGAACTTGCCTAGCAGGGAAGTTCTGGGTTTCCATGCCAGGACTGTAATAAAATAAAGCAGGGAAGTAACACCAGGATAGGAAAGAAGCTATGGGCTAAGTTATGAGGAGGGAGAGACTGACTTAGGAGGAGGGGAGGTTCTGGGTTTGGCTGGGGTGGGTATATGGGTGTTTTTCTACTGTTTCTGTTGTCTTGTTGTCTGTAGCCCAGGGTGGTCCCGTGATCCTCCTGCCTCAGCCTCCTGAGTGTTGCCACACCTAGCTCTACTGCTGTTGTTTGTATCTTACACATACATCATAAATAAGCTTGAATAGATTCAGTGTCAGAAAAACAATTTTAAGATGTGCAAATAGAAACAGTCTTCATCACAGAGTGCATGTGCAATACCCTTTTTCTGTGCCCTCCCTGAGCTGTCTCTTAGGTGCACAGCGAGTGAGTTAAATAAACTTCTACTACGGAGTATTGAGGTTGTCCCCATGTTTTACACATCACAGAGTGTGACTAGTTAGTGAAAAGCAAATTAGAAATAAGGAAACAGAGTATAAAAAGAAACCCTTCTTTGCCTAGGTCTAAAAATTGGAGGCAACCACAGGGCAGAACTTTGCTAGTGCATGAAATGCTACCTGCGGCACCATGACAGTCTGCCACATGCGTTGGCTGAGCTTTCTTGCTGCCACACTCTCCTGAGTGTGTCCTCACTCAGGGCTCCCCTTGCTGGTCCTGGCTGAGGTTTTCTCTCTCCTCAAGGCTGTTGGGTGGACCTGGAACCACACGGCCTCTTGCACACAGATCCTGGGGCCTCCTGTGTGTGGCTGGGGAGCTTCAGTGCGCTGTGCTAGCTCAGGGAAAAGAAGGGATCCCAGGGCTGGTGGGACTGGAGAAGGCAACCTTGTTCAAGTGTCAGGCTCCTGTTCCCTGAGGCTGCCCTAGGATGGGCCCAGATCACAGGTACTCCCACCACAGAGATGGGCAGTGACACTGGTGTAATTCGGAAAATATGAGTAAGCTAGGCTGGGAGTGTAGCTCAGTGGAGAGCAATTGCCTAGCATGCTTGAAGCCCTATGTTCACCCTCCAGCACCATTGAAAAAGACTATCTATTCCTCTGTCTCACAGGGAAGTGTAGGTATGTAAGCACTCTAAAAGTATAGAATTAGAGTTTCTTGTATATCACTGTAAAAACTTTACATGAATATGCTCATATAGTAAATATTCACATATTTTTAAAAAACAGATGAGATCATCCTTGCCTATGCCTTTTGGGCCTCCTTAGAGCTGCCACTGTCTCGCTAATAGGTGTCTGGTTTTACTCAGGGATCTCAGACAGGCTGGAGGTTTCTGGTGTCCTTCTGTTGTGGACAATGTCACAATGAGCGCGCGTTAACATTTGGGCTTGAGAACAGGAGTGAGTACAGCCCACAGCCCACAGGAAAAGTGCTCCAGTATAGTCTCCTTTGGGCTTCCTTATACTATCAGTGCTGCCCATATGGCATGCAGGGAGCATGCAGCACGCTTCAATTCATCCCTACCTTGAGCTAAGGGTGGAGGCTGCCAATTGTGTCACAGGCTTGGCCAGCAGGGGCTGTACTCCTGGCTTTCTTGTGCAGGGACAGGGACTCTCAGCCAGGAGTTACAGGGTTCCAGCTCCAACATTCACTCACTATGGGACCCTGCGCACAGTCCTTCACTTCTGAGCCTCCTCAGGGCACAATGGAGACAGTAAGAGAACCTACATTATGGGGATATGCGAAGACTCTGCCAGTGGCGGCATGTGAAGCCTTCTGAGTAATGGCTGACAAGGAGAGGGCGGGAGCAGCAGAGGAAAAAGGCTGGACCAAGACCTAGGTCCAGCAGCCTTGCCTGGCACCTGGTTGTCCCTTGGTGCTTTAGCTGTTACCGGGACACGCCCCAGACAGTGGGCAGAGAGACCTAGTGGTCAGTTTGGAGTTCTCTAACGAGATCAGCTCTCAGGGTCAAACGAATAGATGCTAGAGTTGGATCACTGGATGGTGTCACATTTGCCACTTCACTGTCCCCTACTGGGTATGTCTGTGGTATTTTCTTTAGTGGAAGAGTCAATGTTTGGTCTAGGTCAGGCTTCATTCAAAGCTGTTCAGGGGTGCCTTGACCCATGGGAAAAAAACTTTCAGGGTGGTATCTAGGAGCAGCACTGGTGGGCTCTGAGGGGCAAGAGAGCTGAGGGCTTCGGGATCCGGGATATTACCTGAGGCCTGTTGCTTTTACACGCATCATCCAAGTGCTTGTGCCACAGTATCGCATGAAAGCGGGAGCCCGTCTGGAACTTGTAAACATTGCCTGATGAGGAAAGGTTAGGAGGGCTGGCCTGAGTGCTGTGAGTCTGCATGAGGAAGGAAAGCCACCACAGCCCAGGGGAGCCAGCACTGGCAGGGCTGGCTTTGGATCAAGACCCTTAGCAACCAGGTTTCCAGAGCCTCTCAAACCAATATTTTCAAATATACAAAATAAAATACAAAAAAAAATCCACCAATATCAAGACTCAGTACTAAACTACCTAGATACAGTGTGATGTGAGTCTGTGTGTGTCTCTGTACCTGCATCCTAGTATCCGGAGCTGGTAGCAGGTCCAGTACCATGCGGGGATTTCAAGAGGAGCACCAATGAGGTTCTGAGATGTCTGCAACCATGCAGACTATGAAAATGCCTATCATTTCTCTTGGGGACAAAACTCACAGTATTTCTGAAATTCCTACCACCTGATAATCATTGTCACATAACAGCATTATTTGTCACTGAGGACCAAGATGTAATTGTCATGTTTAGTTTATAGATCCCTTTAAATTCTATCAGCGACATTGCCCCCTGACCTCTGTCACATTTCCCTCTGCTTGAGGGCACTGCTTTCCTTGAGGCCAGTGGTTCTCAACCTGTGGGTTGTGAACCCTTTAGGGGTTGCTTATTCACACTATGATTCACAGCAATAGCAAAATTACAGTTATGAAGTACCAACAAAATTTCATGGTTGGGGGCCACCACAACAGGAGAAACTGCATTAGGAAGATTGAGAACCACTGCTCTAGGCTCAAGCATGAGTGGCCTGTGGTCTCCATAGCCACAAGGGCTCACAGTGGAGCTTGCATGGGCATAGCTTTCTTAAAACATTACTGGTTCTGGCAAAGGCCACCGGGGAAGAGACTCCAGCGGCATCACAGTGAGGACACCCATGTGTGCAGCCAGACACATTCAGTCACCCCAACGTAGAGCAGAGAATCAGGCAGTCTACTGCCTCCCTACCTGCAGGGATCCTTGAGGTAGCTGGGTGCCCTATTTCCTGGCTGCAATCATGGGAACATGACATTTATAGGCCCCTGGGCTGTTCCCCCTTCATCCTTCCCAGGAAACTTGCTGGAAATGCAGAGTCTTGGTCTCTAGCCAGATCTACAGACCCCAAATCTGAACTTCGGTACGATCACCAGATGACCTATCTGCACTTGAACTCTGTACTCAAACATCCCTATCACGGTATGAACTTGTGTAGAGTTTGCTATTCCAGCAAGCGTCTAAGCCATGCGCTGCTGCTGTTAGATTTTTGTTTGCTAACTTGGGATACCAAGGAAGCTGGATGTGGACCACTGGGCATATCATGTCATCCCCGGGCAGGATGGCACCAGAGCCTTTCCCCTCTCTTCACAGGGACTGAGAGGGAAGTGGGAAAGGTCAAGTTGGAGCTTTTGGAAGTTACACATGCTCTTCTGAGTTGTGCTTAGACCTGGACACTGTGCAGTCTTATAATAAAGCTATGTCAGGAGTCCCAGAAAACCAGGATCTAAGACCCTTCTGATCCAAACGTTTTGCTTCATCTAACATTGGTATTCTTAGGCTAAGACTGAGGAAGGACAGACCCATTACGTCAAAGGCTAGGTCACTCTCACTGCTCAATGGAAACACAGCTACAATAGAGCAGCAAGAAGGATTAGACTGGGTGCCATGCAGACCGAGTGCAAAGGAAAAATGGTGATTTCAAAGCTCCCACAGCTCTGGGCTACACATCTGGTCAGAGAGGGAAGAGATGCCAGCCTAGTCTGCTGCCCACCTTTGTCAGGGTTATTCAGCTGGAAGATATCTGGGTGCTCGGGGTCATCAGGCAGCTGCACCATCCAGCCTACGATGGAGACCTTCTTGCCCGGTGTAGATTTATACTAGAAAAGAGCAACAAACAGCTGGGAGGCCTGGGCCCATACCCTCCCCTCAGCAAGGGAGACGAACATGGGCCAGGCAAGTGTCCTGCCCACCCTAGCCCTTGCAGCCATAGGGGTCACTCCCACTAGAGGAAGGGCAGACAGCATGGGAAGTGTTTTCGGGGGACTTACATGTTTTCTGTCTGTGCCCCTCAAGGACTTGGCTCCGTAGTAAAGGAGGGTGGATCCTGAGAGCACGACCCAGTACCTGGTCCACGAGGCCAGCTGCAGAAGAACGGGAGGCGAAGCGGTGACACTGGGGAGGAGCGGCCTCAGCCGCCTCACCACAGACACGGCCCTCCCCAACCGCGGCAGCCCAGGCCTCCTCTTCTACCACCCCTCGGCAGCGCCATCCCTACCCAGGCCCAGGAAAGCTTGTCTCCCCACTCTCACTCCCTCCTTTCTTCACCATGGGGAAGGGGCCTCAGAGCATAAAGCCTATGTGTTAGGGGACATGGGCCCAATGGTGTACCAGGAAAAAAGACATGCCAAGCTGCTGCCTGGAAACTGAATGCTGGCCACAGGCGGCTCTGGACAGACTGGGAGCTCAATTCTGAAGCCTTGCTGCTGGCTGGGCCAAGCTGGGCCATTCAGCGGAGCTTTCAGGTCTGCCGCGACAGTGTAAACCCCATTCTTGGGGGTGAGAGACCCATGCCTCCCAGGAGCAGTTCAGCTGGCATCATGGTATGCTGCTCTTCCTAGTGGGCACAGCTGTGTCACAACCAAGGAAAAGCTGTGTCTCAGCTCTTCACTAACACCACAGGATGCTCAGCAGCAGACACCTGCTCAAGTGTATCTCACAGAACATTTATCTTTACTGTTTGTGAGGAATGCAGGCATTTTCCATTCTCTTCCATTACATTTGAAAATGCTAGACCCTGGCTGCTGAGATGGCTTAGGGGGCAAAGGTGCTTGCCCCATAATCCAGCAACCTAAGTGCTATCTCTGGGACACAACTGTAAGACTGACTCTTGCGGTTTGTCCTGCGACCCACTGTGTACATGTGGGTGTGGTGTGGGGAGGAAGTAAGTCCATACTGTAGGACTGACATGGGACCCCAGGCTATAGGAGCCTTTTTGACACTCTAGTCTTATGAGACTGGGTGTCGCCAGAGCTGGGTGGAGGCTCTCCACATTATCCATCATCCAACCATCCAACTGGCAACTAGAGACAGGGACTCTAGGAACTCTGTCACCCTCAGAGGGCAGGTGACAGGGCCCTGTCATCTTCACAGCAGCTGCCGTCCCCAGACAACTCTGTGCACAGGAGAGGGGCCAGAGCAGTACAGACGCAGTGAGGACAGGCAGCATGAGAATGAGGCTGCCACACAAGGAGCTGAGACCATCATGTGGGGACACAGCAGCTGTGACAAGAATCTGACATGAAGGCTCATGGCAGCCATGAAGATCCCCCTGGTGCCTTGTCTCTGTGCTTTTCCCCATGCCGCCAGGGAGTGAGAGTGGGAACACCACACAGCAGCCAAGAACCTTTGGGTTATGCTGCCCCTGGAGCTCCTGAGCATACAGGCATCACCTGCCCTCTAGACCACCACCAGGGCTCCGGCTTGTCCATGCGCCTATGGGCAGGCTCTCTGTCACAGAGGACCGCCAGGAGTAAATGTAGTTTCACCCTAAGTCACAGATAGAGAAACTGAGGCCTTTTCCCCCTCAGTGGTACATCCAGGGCTAGGAGCCTGGTTGGAAGGTGAGGTAGTTTGAATAGGACTGGCCTCCATAGACTCATGTGTTTGAAAGCTTGGCTCCTGGGGAGTGGTACTTAGAGGAAGTGTGGTCTTGTTGAAGGAACTGTGGAGGTGGGCTTTGAGGTCTCATATGCTCAAGCTAAGCCTAGGAGGGCAGTCTGCTGTTGCCTACGGATCAAGATGTAGAACTCTCAGCTCCTTTCCCAGCACCACGTCTGCCTGCATGCCACCATGCTTCCTGTCATGTCAATAGTGAACTAAGGCTCTGAAACTGGAAGCCAGCCCCAATGAAGTGTTTTCCTTTATAAGAGTTGCTGTGTCCTGGTATCTCTTCACAGCAACAGAAACCCAAACTAAGACAGCAGGTCTCTAGAGCAGGCTACTCCCTGAGCCCACACTGCCTCTGATGGATGTGTGACTTACTGCAGGCTTCCGGCCTTCTTTGAGCAGAGTTTTCCGTCTCAGAGGCCCCTCCATAGTGGGCACAGTGGCTGAGCTTCCCACAGTACAGGTGCAAGGGCTCGTGGGGCTGAAGGGAGACTGTCAGTTAGATATGGCCCCTGAGCAGCTAAAATCTAGTACCCTCCCACTCACTGTGACTCCCAGGTACCTCACTGTGAGTCTGGGATGTACCCACAGAGGACTCTCAGAACCACCAAAGAGTAGGATGAGTTTCCTCGGAGAATTTCGCAAAGTTTCTACACCTCACCCTACCTTCTGCTTCCTTTTGGCTGCTCCCCATGCTCATGCCTGTGGTTTACGCAGGAGAAACCTAGATCCTTGCAGCCCAGCTCTGGCAGCCCTCCCCATGCTAGGAGGAGAGTGCAAAAGTAATAGGCTACAGAGAATAGGGGACACAGACACCCCATCCACCACTCTATCTCCCTTTCTTCCTGTATTTTCTCTTAAGCCCTCTCCTTTGAGACCAGGCATGGTCATAGGTGACTATGTTCAAGTCTTGTCCACGCTTCTCATTACTGCTTATTGGATGTCCACAGGCACCTGGATCAACCAAGCTGGTCACCAAGCCAGTAGTGGTGTCAGACCCTGGGGGAGTCTCTTCCCGTTCACATGTTCTGCAACTTAGTCCCAAGGATGTTCTGGTTCCAGGTCCTAACTGTGCCTGGCTGCCCATCCCACCTCTCCATCAGAGCTACTGTATCTTTCTTTACATGAGAGCCTCGTGCTGTCTCTGTTCCTGCTTCCACACCTGCTTCCTCCCATATCTTCTCCATTCACACACTTCTCCTTCTCCATTAACCCTCTCCCTGGGTCCCACTGCTTTTACGTGGCAGGTAATATCCTTGCTCCTGCTGTATGTGGCTCTGACCCCCTCCCCAGCCTCCTCTAAAATCCTTCTCTGGTTTCTTACAGCACAGGGAATCTTACCGTCACCAAGCCACCTATTCCTCCTGCCTCAGAGCCCTACAATCTCTCTGGCTGTGCGCTTTGGCCCTGTGAATCCCCTCTCCAGTCATCTGGCTAACTCCTATCATTCTTCCAACATTGTTCCCTTGGATGCTCCCCTCCTCTTTCCCAGAGGGCCCCATACCTTGGAGCAATTAGAGCATCAGAAATAGTGTTATGATCCATCTGGACAGAGCCATTACCCCAGTAAGCACCCCAAATCTATTTGTCAAATGAGAAAATGAACAAATGTCTACCTGTAGACACAGCTCCGAGTTCTGGGAGAATTCCGAACTGGAACCCGCCAGTTGGGCCCCAGTGTGGCGTAGAGACGTCCCCTGCTTCAGAGGAAAGGGGGTGAATTTTAGTCACAGTCTGGAAAGACCAGAGGACCCTTAAGGAGTCAAGGGCACCCCGGACAGTGGGTCAGCCCAGCCCCTGCCCTCCTCCTTGGGTTCCTCGCTCCCACTACAAGCACAGCTGAGACATATCTGGAGCCACCTGGCCAGGGAGACCTCGTCCCACAGACTCATTTGCAAAAGCTTCTGGGTCTCATGGGACAATTTCATCAACATTTTTACTGTTCACCCTTCTTCCAGGTTCTCCAATGTGGTCTGAGCTGTTTAGCAGAAATGCCATGTTGTCCACAAGTCCAAGTTAAAAGCACGTACAGCATAGAGTGGTAAGCAATCTTGCATATCTGGCCAGGTAACATGCAGGATTCCTGTTCCCCAAGATACTTCGCCTCTGAGTTGGTTCTTTGCTGGCTCCAGTGTCCTTGAAATTACCTTAATGGTTCTGGCTCTAGGGTCTCCCGGCTGGCTCGGCTTGGCTTTTCTCTCAACTGTTTGCCACTTCCAGCTCCACCTTTTTGGGGGCGGGGCAGGTACTGCCTTGCTTTATCCTTTCCTGACTCTGAGGTACACTCTACGTACCTACAGCTTCTCTGCTCGATGGCCAGCTGATGACATAACTGTCTGATAAAGCCAAAGTTGAGGCTTGTCCACAGCTAACCTAGGCTGCTATTTGTTGCCAACCACACTAGTGTGTGTGGTATGGGAATGGTCTCTCTCATTGCAGCCCTGAATATCACACTGTGACTGAGTGTCTGTTTTCCAGCTAAGAAGAAGTTTTTGATGGCCATCTTAGGTCTCCTTACAGAGGCCCAAGGTAAGTGCTACTCATCTGTGTTGGCGGTTCCAGGATCTTCCTCTTTTGTCTATCAGTCCTTCCTCTTTAAGTGCTTGTTATCCCAAGTCCTCGAGATAGCTGGACTGTCACAGGCTGACCCTGCCCTGCTGTGAGCTGTAGCACTTACAAGAGGAACTGGTATATCCAAGTTCCCTCCCAGTGGCTGCACTGTCTCCTCTTCCATCCACAGTACACTGGGTCTGTGTCGATATGCCTCTTCCTTGGGACCCATGCATCTGCCGTAGTTGCTCACACGTGCTCACACGTCGAACATGTAGATCTCCCCATTGCCTGTCCCTAACACATGTCCAGTCCTGAAACACAGCAGGTCTCAGCCCTGCAGACCAGATGCTCTCCCAGGCAGCTGTCCTCCCGAGCCACTGGTAGGAGGAGGAGCCAGCCCTGACCCTCTCAAGTTTCTCCGGTGCTGTCTTCTGTAGCTCTCTCTGATGCTTAGTATATACCACATCCTTGGCTGCTCAGGACTTCTAGGAGCAGCAGCCTGCCCTCCACCATCCATATGAAGGTCTCCTCCCTGTTGCTCTGGGGTGCTAGGAAGGTAAGACTGTCTGAAGTTGGCAGGGTGGGCAGTTGCCCCTTCTGTGAGACCAGCTGGGGTTGAGTCCTTGACAGAGGTTGCTAGAATGGACATTTGTCAGAGAACAGCCTGAAATCCGTTTCTTCTGAGCAGTCCGGGCTGGTTGGCAGTTGGCACTCAGGCCCTTTCCAAGGGGGTCCAGTGTGAGGGACTATGCATGGACAGAGGCTCTGATATCACGCAGGCAGACCAAAGGGGCTCAGCTGGTGGGTGCCATGCACAGCAGGCCACTGTGTTCACTCTCACCGTGCTTGTCCAAGCACTGTTATATTATCCTTCCCAAAAGAAACTGAAGCTCAGCAATGACAATCTACTTGTCCAAGGTATAAACCTCATAAGCAAAGACTTAAATCCAGGTCTGCCTGACTCTACAGCCCAAGCCCTCATTATGCCAGGGGACATGACCTTTTCCAGCTGTCAGAGGCAGGGGCTGAAATGAAGGGATCTACTCTGGGCACTGGGACCACGCCTAAATTATGTGTGGGGCCTTTCGAGCATTCTGTTCTCATCAGTGTTGCTGCTGTGAGTGTCACGGCCCCCATGGCTGTGTCAGTGTCCGTGTCCATGAGGCTAAACCTCCATGAGTCTTATATCTTCAATCAGGTGGGGCACTTCTACGTCCTGTGCTCTGAGGGGCTGCCCAGAACCTCAGAGTTGCTGTCTTGACAGCTGCACACAATGTGCCACCTACCTGCTTTCAAGAACACATCCACCCAACCCTACAGAAAGGGCACTGCTCTCACATCCACTTAAGATGGGGACACTGAGGCCCAAGGAGATGCTGGCCTGCTGTTGAGATGGAGATGCAAGTGTTCATCGAGAAGGCCTGCTTCTGCCACAGGGCAAGGGGCTTCAATGTCCCACAGAGTGAACACCATAGCCTGTCCCTGGAACCATGAGGCAACCCCAGGTGTGAAAGGGCAGCATAGTGGTGGCCTTTTCCCACCCTTTAGGAGAAGAGCGTAAGGGCAATATCTACCCTTTTTTTCTCTGTGAGCTGGGGGAGAAGGCTTGTGCCAACTTAAAGCAGCCAGGATCATCCACCACAGGAATCAGAGAGCCTGGCCCCTCCTCACTGCCTTAAATTGCCACAAATACAGAACAAATGGACAACCGTATTTAATAAGCCCCAGAAATCATGAGCTCTCGTATGGGGCGCCAAGTCCAGAGCCATAGGAATCTTTCCTAAGGTAATTCTGAGAACATGCAGCTGAACACACCTCTCAGAACTGTCCCACCTCTCCTTTCAGGATGGATTTGAGGAATAGCAGACCAGAGGCTCCTGGGAAGTCTGCTCTTGGGAAGATGTAGGCAAACAACCAAATAGATTAGCTTATCCCACAGGGTTTATAAGACAATGACAATGACGATGGTGATTAGATGAGATGAGGGGCTGCTGTGGCTGGTGAGGAGGTGGTGGAGCAGACGGTGGGAGTGAAGATGAGATGGTAGGTGGCAGGCAATGTGCTCAGCAGTATTCATTCACTGTCTCATTTAACCACCTAGCACTACTAGATAGGCACTGTTCCTAGTCCTGCCTCATAGACAAGAACTCTGAGGCTTGCAGATGGGGAGTTACTTGCCCAAGGCCACAACACTAGAAGAGGAAGCCCAGATGGAAGCAACCTGTACCACCAGCCTCATGAGCACTTGGGCTGAGCAAGGCACTGGTTCCTAGGTTTGCATCAGGTTGTAGGTATCGCAAAGTTGAATTTCCTAAGTCCCATTTAGGAGGCGGAGGAACAAGAGACATTAAATTAGATGAGAACTCTTATCTAAGCCCTAGGAATCTTGGTCCTAGCAGAAGTCATCCCCCAACACCATTCTCCTTCCTCAAAATTCACAAAACCTCACTGGGAGTGATCCAAAAGTGCTTACACCCCTCGCAGTCCCTCTGGGTCACTTTCTGGTGGGTCACTCTCATCCACAGGCAGGAGTGTCAGCCTGACTCCTGATGAGTCCTAGGACGGCCCTTCTTACAGCCCCATTTGAAGAACTTCTGCTCTCTTGTGCATATGCCCTTCTTTGGGTAATGTCCTGGAGTCACTAAATGAGTTCTTAAGATCCACACTGGCAAAACGCTGCATGTTTCACTGAGTGGCTGAATGTAAATCAAAGCCAGATTTCTCTCCTGGCCATCAGGACTTAGGTGAGGCTGGAAATCTGGCTCACTGGCTGCACAAAGTCATCACACGAGCCTAGGCATTGTAGGGCATCCAATACCCTCTGTGTGGTGAGAGGTTCAAAATCTGGTCTCCAGTGGCAACAGCAAACACCACAGAGAGGCAGCAGGAAGGACAGGCAGATGCAAGGATGAGAAGCTGTAAGCCCCCCATAAAGCAGCTGCTGACTGGCAGGATCCAGCCTTGATTGCCATGGCTGAGCACAGGGTCAGGCTCCAGGCCCATACCCCCTTGACAATTGTTCTCCAGAGGAGTCTGCCAGGAGCCTTACTCACCTCTAAGGGAGTAAAGCAAGTAAAGGTGTCTTCAGAGAACCATATAATCAGCTTGGCAAATCAACCAAATGGGCTGCTACCCTGTAAGCCTCAGCAGGGAAGTCCAGTCCATGAACATGGGTGAACCCAGGGAAGCCAGAATTCAGGGAGGCCTAGTGAGGGATGAGAGCCTGGGATCCTGGGCCTCTACATTCTGTCACTCAGACAGATGAGCTGTAGCTGAGGGTACCCTTGCTCCAGAGCTGGGCCTAATTCTCTCCAAATACTGTAAAACTTAGGGTTTGGGAGACCCTGACACATCTCCTGGAGTCCTCTGACCTAAGGAAGGACATGTATGTCTATAAACTGAGACGCAGACCTGGCACTCTGTTGCCACCATGACTCCAATTGTCACTTGTTCTCGATAGGATAGTGGATGATCCCACTGGCCAAAGCCAACAGGAAACCTCACCCAGGGCAGAGACTACATCAACCACCTCCATGGCACCTGCAATCAACCACAGGCCAACTACCGTCAGAGGAGCTTCCCTAGACCAGTGCCAGCGTCGAAGCCAGAAACCGCCTTCGTTCCAGTCCAGAAGATTCCATAAATGGGCATATGATGTGTGCTCCCATTCTAGCCCTTGCCTCTGGCAGCTTTCTGGTTGGGCAGAAGCACCCAGGATGGCACCCAGCTAAGAGTCTACAGCAATGTCTCCTGCAGTGGCTCTACACAGGTGCTGTCTGTTGACCACATGTGTCCCTGCTGCACAACGGAGGAACTGAGACTCAAACCAGGGGCTCTGGCATTACACTTCCTGCTCTCAAGACAGCAGGACATTTTATGGAGCCCCCTCTCTTGAACAAGGCTCCCAGAAACTTGAGCACTCATGGGCCACCTTTCCCGCCCTAGGTCGTGACCTAGAACTGTACATCCTCATATGGCAGGACCCACCCTCACAAAGGCTCACCAGGGTCCTCTTCAGCAAACACCTTCAAGCGTCTATTTAACCCCTGCCTTCTCTAGAAGCTGCCTGGCCCTGCAGCTGACACAGGTCACACCACTGTGCCAGGCTGTGCCTGGGGTGATGAATCCTCTGTGTCCCCACCCCCTACAGGGAGGGAAGAGAGAGAGGAGAGGAAGAGAGGGGACTGTACCGGCCCCTTCACTCTTCTACCCTCTTCCACTTAAGGAGCTCAATCCTTGAGGGCCCTTCTCTCCTAGTCTGATACCTCCTATCACTGCCCACCCTGTATGAGAGCCCACCTCTTCCCACCCAGCAATATCTGACTGGGAAGAAGGGTCGGAAGGATTGGTGGTGAACTCTGACATACTTGGATATCTCACTTCTTTGGAAACAAACAGTAATCATTTCTAATGACATCTAGGAATGCTAAACGCAGATTCATTTTCTGAGTAGAAAACACAGACTGACACACTGTTTAAGTTTGGAGAATACAACAATGGCAATCCCTCAAAATCCTGCAAAGCAGAGAAAACCAAGGTCAAGGATGCTGTGTGTTTTCATAGTTCTGTCTCTAGTCATAACTTTAACTCATTTCATTCCTTTTTAAGAACTTCTTTTGAAAGAGAGATTTTGGCTTAGGCCGATATTTCTGTTTTCATCTTAGAGCCCAAACTTGCCTTTCAATCCAAGTATAAGAGTGGCCCTTGACCAAACTGTGAGGCCGCCTGCTCTCCAAAGCCTGAGGCTAGCTGGAACCCAGCCTGGTGCTAGCTTCCAACCCTTCTCTCCAGTCCACTGAGCACTGCTAATACAGGCTTACAGGGCCCTCTGCTCCTCAGGGAAGGGGCAGGAACGGCGAGGCTTTCCTTCTACCTTTGCCCCTGCAGGTCAGGGTTGTCTGATAAAAGTCAAAGAAGGAGCATCCTCACTCCATTCCCCTGTGGTAAGACTGTTTCATTTTCACTCTGGGCCTTGAGGACAGGGACAAGGCCTTAGCCCAAGAGCTAAGAAATGGTCAATGAACACTTCCCTGATATGGCTGCCTGCCTCTAGCCATGAGGCCCCTGACTGGCATGTATTTGGAGTGGAAAGGGGAACAACACAGTGAGTGCCCTTAGCTCCCTGTATTCTTACTCTAGTGTCCAGGAGGAACAGAGTTTGGTACGCACAGCTCTCTGGGTACTCTTGGAAACGCCAACTTTAAGGACACATTGGGCACATGTGGCCTGGTCTCTGTCTCTCATTTCAAGAACCACCTTTGGATACTGTGTGTATAAACTGACAAGATGGGGCCAAATGACCCAGTGTTGGCTGGACGATGAAAACTCTGCTGCCCCACTGCTCAATGGGTAACTGAGCTGTGCCCTCCGGCCACCAGAGCCATGTACATACATGTGTGTATGTGAGAGCACACTGCTCTGGGGTCTCTCTGTCCTTAACATTGGAGTCTGGTTCAGTTTCTATCCCACCCTTTGCAGGCCTCAAAACCAGGGCTTGTGGGGCTATAGGTTGGGGGCCAGCCAGCTGAAAACTGTAGTTCCTGAACCCAAGTGCTATGGACAGAGTGCTGCTGCCCCCACACTAGCCATGCCCCACCCCTTTCATACCTTCCTTCCTTCCAGGGGGCCCAGGTCCCCTTCTGCACCTCTGTCCCCCACATCTTCTGCCTTTGCTCTAGTAGGTGGTGTACCTTACAGTATCTGTGAGGGTCTGGTAGGGAGGGTCTTTCTGGCAGATGCTGGTCTCTGGGACCAGCCAGGGGACACCTAGGATCCACTCGCCTATTAAGATCCGGGGCATGTGGCTTGAAGGAGATCTGAGAGTGCACAGAGGACCCAGAAGGGTGGAGCATTTGGCCACCTGAAGGTTAGAATGAAAGAGGTTCAGGAAGTGACAAGATGGTGACTGAACTGTGAAGTGACAGTACAGTGCTCTTCTGCTGCAGCCAGTCTATGGAAAAATCCAGACTGCTCTCACGCCTTTTGGGAAGTAGACTTACAGCTGGGCTGCTGGGGGAGGTTCTGCTAGCTTCTTGTCCCTCTGCCCTGTCTGGGATTGGATCCTGACGAGAGCCCATCATAGCCCCCCTGACATCTTCTTCAGCAAGTGGCCTCCTGCTCTCCTCAACCAAGAAGCAGTAGACCAGGATGGCCTCTCTGCAGAGCCACAGGCACAGCTGATCAAAGGCTACTGGAAGCAGGGCTGGGCACGTGCATCCAAGAGCCAGAAAGAGGTCAGTGCTCAGAAGAGTCCATGCGAAAGCATCTGCTATAGACATTCAGTGACCTAGATCATACAAATACCGCTGCTTGCAGTAGTCACGACTGCACACAACATCTTTTCCACTGGGCAAGGAATGCCCCCTTGCCACCCTCTCTCCTATGGGCACCAGTCACTGCACTAACAGGGCCCACCGCCTCTGCCTCTGAGGTTGTCACGCAGGCAGCCGTGCTAACTAAGCAGCTATTGAGTGACTGATGAGTGAGAGAAGGAATGAATGAGTGAAAGGACAGACAGAGGAGGAACACACAGGGCCAGGTGTGCTGCTATGGACGTTAGCACCATGCCTAATGCCTAAGTGTGACCAGGGGAGGTGCTGGGATGTCTGTGGCCTTCTTTTACAGGAATCCCCACCAGGACCGCAGGTTTTGGAGTCTGTCTCTTGGGGGCCTGTGGGGTTCTCCTTTCACTGCTATGGAGGAGCAACAAGGCTGCAGAGAATCTACACATGGGCAGTGTCCACCAATGAACCTCTCTGACCTGTCGGAGGTATGCACAGGTGCATGTGTGTGTACTTTGTGTGGTGCAATGCATACTGTACACATGTGAATGTAGACACCCACATCGTGAATTAAGAATGTGTCCACCTGTGTGTAAGTGGAATTTGTGTTCAATGTGTGCACACAGAGGTGTGACAGTATATGTAACTGAGTATGAGCACTGAGTGTAACTGAGTACATATACATGTGTGAGTATATGTGTGTATGCATGTAAACATGTGAATATGTACATGAGAATCTGTAACTGTCTGCATATGTACATGAAGAATGTGTAACAATGGCTATGTCTGTATATAGATTGTATAACTGTGCACATGTACACACAAGGCTATGTAACTGTATACATGTGTACGTGTGAGAGTACACAGATAAACACAGTGCTCTAGGCACTGGTGGAGGACTAGGTTTCCATTGAAGGGCAGTGGGAACCTGCATCTTGGGGACATTTTTTGTCACCGGGTCTCCTGACGTGTCGTCAGAACTCCAGCCCCCAGGGTGCCTTTCACTACCGGCAGTGCCATGTCTTCTTGGATTCCTGATGGTGGTTCGAGAAGTTCTGGGACATGCAGTACACACTGTGGGTGAATTCCTGAGGGGAGCCTGATGGGAGCATGGATACTTGGGGCAGATGGGCTGATGGGAATCACAATGACACCTGGTTCAAAAATGTCCAAGGCCTGAGGTTGCACTGATACAATACTCTCAGATATCACCAGAGGGAGCCCTGTGTCCACCTTAAGACTTCAAGCAGGTCTCAGGCTTCATGTCCAGAGCGCACACTGCAGGCCTAGTACACTCCCAGGTTTCCTGGAGCTGGCTTAGACCAAGAGCTCTGGGTGTCAACTGACAAAAGATGGGAGGAGGAGGGAAGCACCTTCTGAGCCTGTATATACATACACATGAGTATATGAGTGAGTTATGAACATGTCTACCTGTGTGCATGTGTAAGAGTGAGATTTGTGTTTAGAGTGTGCACACAGAGGTGTGACAGAGTAATTGTGCATATGTAAGGTGTGGGTGGGGTAGTGGCCCCTGACTCTAGCTCCCTGGGCCCTGAGATTTCCCAAGGGAGGGAGGGAGGCCTTGCTGAGGCCACACTCACCTTTCCAGCCCTGCAGACATTTCTTCACTAAACTCTGAGCTCTCACTACTGCCTGGAAAAGGAACACAGATCAGTGAGCGTGGCAGCCTCCAGGAGAGGGGCCTGTTTTCCTGGGCTCCTGGTCACTGGGCCCCAGTCCCCAAGCTCACAGCATCCTGACTCTGCGGGTCACAAATAGACTTGAGTTTCTGTTGTTATGCCTGTTTCTTCTCTGGGGAGATTCAAAGAACATCCAGTCCCAGCACTCCCATGAGTGCCCTCCACTCTCTTCCCACTGTGTAAGGCCAGGGTCCTCAGGTCTGTCTATACTACTGCCTGCTTGCTGCTCCACGGTCACGGTGAGTCTAGGTGCGTCTGCCTGCACAGGAGAGACCTCAAGGGAGGGTCACTGCAGTCCTCTGTCTGTAGAGACACTGCCTAGGCCTGAGTTGGTATCCTATGCCTTCTTATTCCCCTCCAGGCCCACACTATGGAGCTGACCATGGTCTGCTGGGCCTGAGTAGGGCACCCTGGTTGGCTAGGCCTGTGCCCTGGGGTTAAGTGAACAACCCTGCTTCCCTCTGGCATGTGCATCTGTGGACCTGGCCTCTGTATTGTCTTGGACTTTGCAGGTTCTAAGGTTCAGGGCTCTGCCAGAAAGAGCTCTAAGACTGAGCAATGGAAAGTGCAAGGGAAGAGCTCTGGCCTGAGCAAAGCTCCCATTCCCCGTGGAATGGGCAGGGAGCAGCCCAGCATTGCCTCCATCTGGGCACACACACACAGCCACTTTCTCAGAGCTTTCAGCTCAAGCAGGAAAATGTCTTGCGTTCCCTGACTTGATAAGCAACAGCCGAACAACCTTGTGATCTCCCCTGGATGCCAGACAGCACAGCACCTGACTAGCTCTCAGGAACAGCAGCCCAGACTCAGGCACAGCTCAGAGTTTCCTGGATGTCACACAACTGCACCCGGTTCAGCTATGCTCTCACGGGCCTTCATAAGAACCCAGGTCTCATCATATAGTCTAAGATGAAGTCTGTGAATAGAAGTTGGCAGGCTGGAGGGATCAGTGCCCAAAAGCACAGTGAAGGCTTGGGGAAGAAGCTTGCTTACCTTTCCCCAGCCCAGAAGCCTGGACCGCTTCTTTCAACCCACACCTATGAGCCTAAGATGCACGGTCCACAGCTCCTATACTTCTGCCTGTGTCCAAACAGGATGACCTCCTCTGAAGGTGAAGGCAGATATGGGGCTTGTCACAGATTTCTAGGAGGCAGCTTCCTTGAACTGAAGCTGTTTGTGACTCCCTCCCAACACTGGCCTAACTTCACAGGGACATGTGGCATGAGACACCCACCTTGTTCCTACTGCCTGTTTCTCCAAGCTCCAGGATCTGTGCCCCACTGTCTCCACCAGATCAAATGCAGCAGGACAAATATCAACCTACCACCAACCCAGGGAGAACTCTCTGCTATTTAAAGCAGACAAATCCACAGGTACACTAGAAGGCAAAGGCCATCAATGGAGCACTGGGGTGCTGACAGAAATCATAGGATAGTGTCACCTGTCCTAGATGATCTGCTATCTCCATGCTAGTCTCAGTCCTAATGGTGACATCTCTGTGATGGCATCAACAGCCCTGTCCCTGAAACTCCATGGACACAAGCTCCCTTCTTGCCACAGTCTAGTAGTGTAATGGCATCCCTCAAGCTTCACCTTCATCCTCCTTTCTGGTTCCTCTGGGTAAAGATAAGCAGGAAGCAATGGCCCACACAGCTACTGCTCCGAGCAGGGCTTTGGACTCCCCTGGGACATAAATGTCACCAAGGTAGTAGCTGGCCTCAGGGGACAGAACTGGACTCATGTCCAGATTCCCTCTCAACTGACTGTCTACTTGGAGACCACCAGAAGGAGAAGGCCAACCCAGGGCTCTTTCCTGCAGCAAAAACTCCTGTAGGAAGCCATTCTTTAAAAAGGGTGAGGGGCCACTGGGCACAGTACAGTGACACAGAGACAGACACGGAGCACACACTGGGCCTGCTGCCCCTGCCTGTGTGGACAGGCCAGAGACGCTTACCTAGGGAGAGTCCGTTGGTGATGGCGGTGGAGGAGGTGAGGGTGAGGCCCCTGCGGGGGCTGCGGGACTCTAGGACGCTGTCGTCCAGCAGGTGCCTGGCCTTCTCCGATGGGAATGTTGCACTCTTACTTTCAACTACACTCAACTGACACATCATACTGGAAAATGGAGAGGAAGAGAGAAGGCAGAGCTCCTTATCCTGGGAGCACAGTGGCGCACTGGCCCTGGGGCCAGAGCCAGGGACTAGTGGCTGGAAATGCCTCTACCCAGAGCCCATTGGTGGCCCAGGCTCTGCCCCTTCTCATGGTGTGACCTTGGGCAAGTCACATCCTTTTCCTGAGCCTTAACTTCTCCATCTGTCAATGGAAACTAATGTTGCTTTTACCCTGCCTGTCTCCCAGGATGATGATGAGGCTTGTGAAATGAGGCCAAGGTGAAGGGCAGGTGGGCCATCCCGAGGAGTGTCAGAGCTTTGTGACCCCCACTGGACCCACAATGAGCAAGGCAGCAGCTGCTCAGAGGTATGCATAGTTTGGTGAGATGGTGTCCACAGGTGTGTGGCAATATCTAGAGAAGAGGAGGCACCTGGGATCCAAAGCAACTTTGTCCTCCTGCTCTTGCCTCTGAGCTCCACTAGGGTCAGCAGAGGCATGACATCTGTACCTTAGTGCTAGGATGCAGGTGGAAGGAAGGCTCAGAGCAAAGGAAGGAGGAAGGGAGGGAAGATGAAAGGAAGGAAGACGGGGAGGGAGGGAGAAAGGAAGGGAAGAGGACAGGAGAAGGACCGCCCCGTTTAGGACCCTGTGATCAATGCCCAGAAGATACAGGCATGGCTATCCCCAGCGATGCTGAGGACCTACATGTTCCCCGGCTGCGGGCCCCATGGGGCCAGTGAGATACCACTGCTGCCTTGAGGACAGGCACTGCTGGACTCAGCTCCCCCTATATGGACTGTCAACCAAGTGTGGATACATGTCTTCACTAGCTACGGAGCCCGGGTCCCTGCTGGTGGCGCAGAGATTGTGCTGCAGTCACCCCTCTGCGTTCCCGAGCTCACACAGCCTTAGGAGAATGTGTCTGCTGGGAACATCAAGAGCTCCCAAGTGAGGGTGGGAAATGACCCAGGACTCCTTCAGCCCGGAAGAGGGTTGCTCAGTCACCCACTTGTTGCCCAGGCTGTGGCTTTTCCTGTGTCTGGGGACTGGCGGTGTGGGGAGGCTGCCGGCCATAGATGCATCAGGACAGGTGGGCCTCCGGCGGAACCTGGCGGAGCTGGAGCCGGCAGAGGGGCCTATGAAAATAGCAAAAAGACAGGGTGATGATAGGAGTCGTGGGGGCAAGAGTAGGGTAGAGGCTCAGGGGAACTGGGCTCTAAGTTTGGGGTATGGCCCTTTCCTGAGTTGTCATGGGTAAGACAAGGCTGACATGCAGCCTACAGCAGCTTCCCACCCATTAGATGCTGATGCTTCCCTCCTAGCATCACCAACTCTAAGAGCGAAGGCTTGAGGTGTACAGGTCCAGTAGCTGGGTCACTCTGCCAGGTAGCTGGCTGATGACCCATCTATAAATGCAGAAACCAGAGGCATGACCTTAAAGAAAAGGTCCTTCCTGGACTTCACAAGGCCAGAGGTGCACACAGAAGGCCTTGAGTTGGGTCACCTAAAACTGCACCTATGCCTCTGGCTACACTTGTATCCCTGGCTTTACATGTGGGCACTGGCTACTCTGAGGTTCTACCTCTCTGCCACAACATACAACAGCTCTCCCCTGAAGAATGGGCTGTGCCTGTGTGGTCACATCAATGCCTAGGCTCTCAGGGGACCCTGCAGTGCCCTGAGGGGGATCCTTTGGTCTATATTGTGGGACACAGGATGCCTCTGCCCCTGAGGAAACAGCTTTCACAGATGCTGCAGAGAGGAACGAGCAGCACGCTGCTTTGTTTTGCTTTCGTCCTAAGAGAAGACTCCAGAGGGTGGAGCCCCTTGTTTATCAGCCACAGGAGGACAGCCCTGCTGCTTGAGTCACCGGAGTCAGGCTTCCACCCTGCCTGCGCTCACCAAAGGTCAGACTGCAGGATCCTCTGCAGGAGGCCTCCAGTGCGAGCCCACAGGGCCTGGTGGTGAAGCAGTTATGACCATGACGGCAATCAGGGCAGGCCGCTGTGCTTTGGGGCTGCACTGTGAGCCTTGAGATATGCACTCTTAGTTGCCCCATTAGACAGAGGAGATGGCAGGCTTATAGGTCCCCTACATACTAAAGGCAGGATCCAAACTCAAGTGTGCAGCAGGCTTGTGGGGTTGGGGAGGAAGGTCAGGAGTTCTGAGTTCAGGTGCTGAGCACACATCCTTGAGAGAGGGAAGGGAGGCAGACCCAGCATCCACTGTGTCCCAGCCTTGAACAGCGTGGTACAAACATTTAGGCCCCAGCCCATCGGCTCCAGTGTACTTTATGGGGGTGGGGGGAGCCCTAGAGATGTAACACAGCCACATGGCTGAAGCAGGCTGTGGCCTCCCTTGGCCCCTCTGAGTACACTCACTCTCACTTGGCTCCATGTAGTTCTTCCCTTCTAGCTCTGATCATGCTTTGAGTTCTCACAAGACTTTCAGAGTTGCCTTGGCTGCTTCCACACAACTCTGGATTCTCTCTCCAAGGCTAGGCCTGGATGCGCCCTTTTCCTTTCTGCTTTGGAGCGTTGGGAGGCATGCCTGGCCTCAGATGCCCCTGGACCGGCTGTGGAGGTGGGCGGGGGTGGGGGGACAGCGGAAGAGCCTTGGCCTCTTGGGCCTGTGTCAGGGTTGCTGCTGCTCTCTGGGCTCTAGGTCTCGGCTCCCTCCTCCCCAACATTCTCCCAACATTGTTGACCAACAGCCTAGGTCTGACGCGGAAGCAGAAGAATTTCCACTCGGCTGGGACCCAGATGAGGGGCCTCTCTGCCAGTAAGTGACACCCTCTGCTACCAAAAAGGCCTGCCTCTCTAAGCCTGGGGTGGCCCCATGTGACAGTGCCAGGACACGTGCCTTCTGGCAAGCTTGTTGGTCATGTCCCCAAGCAGGGTAGGGTGGTGAGCTGGGGCTCTGGTCTGCACAGCAGAGCACAGGCCCCATTGCCTAGCCTGATATGGCATGGACAGCTGGAAAAACTGACCATGCGGCTTGACTATCTCAAAGGATTGCTCTATTTTTCCTCAGCATAAATTTTCCATGAATAATCTTTAAAGCTCTTTAAGCGGCTGTTTCTTCAGCACTTTTATTAGACCATATGAGAATTGACAGTTTCTGTAGGCAACCAGATATGTTGAAAGGAAAAATCTGGTTTCCATTACAAGAAACCAACATACTGCCCAACAGACTCCTCATTGATTGGAATAGGAAAACAAAGCCATTAACAACAACAAAACAAAAATGATCTTCTACTAACAGCCTTGGAGTGGCCAGGATCCCAGATGATGTATGGTGACAGAGAGGGACTCTGGTCCTGGAGGCAGGGAGGCCTGGGCTCTCATCTATCCCTGTGCTTACAGGCTGAGTGGCCTCAGGTTACCTCTGAGCCCTGGGTCTATCTGTAAATGAGGGCTGGAGATCCTGTCCTTGTTGCTTCCTGTGAAGATGTAAACATACAGTGTCTCTCACCTGAGGCTGCCCCTGGGCCAAGCACCAGAACTACATCACAGACAGGAAAAATCATGATGCTCTGCCTACATGACAGTAACTGTCAATGGTCAGGAGGGGAGAGGGGGCAACCAGTAGCTGTACCAGCAAGGACATAGGCTCTGATGGGAGGACAGCTGTCATCAATACGGCAAGAGCACCAGTTCCGCCAATAGCATGGCAGAATCAAAAATGCGGATAACGATAATCTCCAACATTGACTAAGCATCTGCTCACTGCCAGAACCAACGGTACACACTTTGTCCACTTGCCATTATGTAAGCATCATAGTATCACAGCACTTTTGGGAACACAGGAGGTATTGAAGACAACTTCTGGAAAGTTCAGCATCCTGCCTGGTACAAGAGCCTGGCATGAGCAACGACAAAGGCAGCAGGTACAGCGTGCGCAAAGGGTCACAGGGGAAGGACGGCAGGGCCCATCAGAACCTTGAGTTCACAAGGTGAGGCCTGGCAATGTGCTCAGACCCACATCTTAGAAAGTTCCTCTGGCTGAAGAGTAGCTGGATGGGAACATGATTGGAAGCTGCAGGTTTAGAGGGAGAGATATGTATAAGAAGCATCTAGGGGTAGGCTAGGCAGAGATGTGGAGAGAACTGAAAGTGACCCTGTGTGGAGTAGTGTGCACTTGGAACTCAGATCTGGGGGTACATGGACAAGTCCAGTGTGGGGCCAACATCTGGAGGCCACTGGATAGATGGGCATGGCTGCAAGGAGAGCCTCTTCTCATGGATTTGTGGCCAGGTCCTACACTGGGCCAGCACTGTCTCATTCCAGTTGGGCTTTCCAAGTCTCACACATTGGAAAGTAATGGGAGGCAGCTGTGGCTGAGGGGAAAGTAGCAACTTGAAGTCACAAGACTTGGGTTCCAGTCCTGTCGCTAGCCCCTGGACAAGGGCTCATGCCATCTCCTCCTTGGCCTGCACTTCCCGGGGCACTGCAACTGTGCCATCTCAGCTCTAGCCAGTGCAATGCTGAGCCTCCAGTGGCCAGAGCAGGCTGTCACCCGACTGAAGGGTCCAGTATCCTCTGCCTCCCACCTGCTTCTTACAGAGAGCCCTACTTTGAGATCCAGGACTCAGCCCTTCTGGATCTGCCAAAACCCTGCAGCTCTTAGGCCACTGGGCCCCTCTACAGTCTTTGTGTGGAATCTTTTCTACAGCCAGGTCTCTGGCAGGGCCTGGGAGCCACTCATTTCCATGTTCACACACGCAGCTCTCATGGGTCTCCCTGAGAGCCAAGATCTGTCTCTGTGCAGAAGGTCCAGTTCATTTTCTTTTGAGAAACAGTGTTAGTCACCTCTGGGCTGAAGTGGCACTGTGCCCTCCTAGCAGCCAGACGGTGAAGAGTCACAGGCCACAGAGAGTGGGAACCAAAGATGTTTGGAAGCTGCTGGCGCTCCAGGGTGCTTGGGCCTCTGCGGAGCCATAGAGTCAGAGAGATCAGGCTCAAGTCTCAAACTGCCTGTTTCTAGCCCTTTAGCTTTCTCTGAGGGCCACATTCTGAGCATGAGAAAGGTTTGCAGAGGATGGGCATTAAAGAGAGGGAGTCCAGCCTCTTGCCCAGGCTCCCTTGTCTTTTTAAAGACTTGTCTGTTTATACATATGATGCGTTCTATTTGCATGTATGCCTAGGACAGAAGAGGGCATCAGATCCCCTTGTAGATGGTTGTGAGCCACCATGTGGGTGCTGGGAATTGAACTCAGAACCTCTGGAAGCCACTGCTTAAGAGCCATTGCTCTTAAGCAACGAGCCATCTCTCCAGCCCCCAGGCTCCCTTTTTATCAAGCATTTCAAAGGTGCTCCACAGACCATGATAAGATGTCTCTTCACTAGAGCCAGGGAGGGTTAGTGTCTTACTCAGCCCTGTGGATGTGAAGGTGACTGAAGAAGAGAGCAGTGGTGGCCACAGGATGGTAAACTGCACTCACATGTACTAGAATGAGGGCCTGCCCTGGCCTCCTGTGGATGAGATGGGTCTAGTAAGAAGACCTTGTAGAGAATGGAGGGTTTGAGTGGATCTTAGCACAAAGCTGCTGGTGGCAAGGTGACTGATGGGCTTCAGAGGTATTTGTATCTGCCAAAGTTGAGGACATCCAAGGAAGTGTCTCGGAGAACCAACAGCTTTATTACTGCCCTGGAGGGTGCTGTGCCCAGAGACAGCAACACCACCGTTACAAATGGGGCTGTCCCCATTTGTTAGCAAACTGAGGGATCTGAAGAACTGTTCAGTGAGGAAGAAGGCCACACTGCTACTCTATTTCCACAAGCAGCCAGGCTGGACAGTTGGATGAGGCAAGGGGACCGAACACAAGATAAAGTTTGAAGTTCTGAGTCTTACAGACACCTGTGTGACTCAGTGTATCTGCAGGACACTGGGTGTGGTGACATATATCTGCAGTCCCAGCATTCAAGGCCATTTTGGGCTACATATTGAGTTTGAGGGCAGCCTTGGATAATGATTCTCTGTGTCTCTTAAAACACACACACCTATAGGAAAGGCAGAGACATGCAGGTCTATCATCCAAGGCAGGTACTTAATCCCTGAACAAGAACACAAGATGATAGGAATAGAGCCCTCATTGCACCCTTCATGCTCCATGTAGTAGACAAAGGTGACAGGCCTGTCCTGACCCCCAACACATCAGTTGGATCTCCCACTTCTGCCACGTGTGAACCTGGGTAAGCACCCTAGTATTCTTACCTACAGAAATGGAGTGGGATAAGACTAACAAAGGCCCACCTGTCTGCTGGGAGACCCGGAGGCAGGGGCTCTACAGGCAGGGGCTGGGTATGCTCAGTGAGCATGTGGGCCACTTGGAAAGGTGCTTGAGCCAGACCATCTGTGGTGAAGATGATGAGTCGGAGGGCTTCCCTTATGCAAATTGCCTAGAGTGCACCACAAAGTCCTGGCTCTAGAGAATGGTAGGGTCTCTGGCCTCTCTCCTTGGATCGGAATCAGCATCAAGGGAAGGTTGAGGTGAGGCTGCCTGGCTTTGGAGGCTGGCTCATGAAGAAGTTACTTCATGATTTTCTAGCTGCCCTCTCACTGTCTGCTCTGGGGACAGCCAGGTGCCAAGCAAGAGCATGCTGTGCTCTGGGGAAGCCCGGGCCACATGAAGAGGCTGCAGCTGTGTGCCCTGCTGCCATACTGCCCCAGCTCTGGCCACAGCGGCTACCAGGGGTGTGAGAGACAACCCCTCCAAGTGACTCCAGTCCAGCTCTGCCCCCGACACTGTGACACTAAGTGAATTTTCTGCCCTGAGTTCTGAGGTGGCACTGGAGCAGAGACGAGATGTGGGTCTCGTGCTTAGGTGGCAGCCTCGCTTCATCTCTCATTTAGATGGCATCAGAGCCTGCCTAAGAGGGCCAGGAGCTCATACTCCCAAGAGGCACGGTGCCAGGAGCAGCATTTTTGGCACAGCCTCAGGGAACTCCTTCCACAGCCCTGGGGTGTGAGCTGCCCTGGGGCCTTCCTGCGCCCACAGCTCAGACATGCTGCAGCCAGACTTTGTATACAGGTCTGCTGGCCTGACAGCAGGGCTCTTGCCACCAGGTAGTGAACATGCAGACAGAAAGGTGTGCAGGAGATCAGTCTTAAGGTTGAGAGGGCAGAACCAGAGAGGCCAGGGTTGGGATGTTCCTGAGCTCAGGCATGGTTCCGGAATCTTCAGAGGAAACTTGTCCCCATGGGAAGCCATGTGGGGAAGCTTGCAAGGTCTGGAACTGTCTTCTCCAGCTCCAAGACATACACAAATATCACTTGCCCTCTGGGGGTGGGGGTGGGGAACATTATAAGCATTACGTGTGATTTTTTCTCTCTCTAGGAAAATATTAGTTCATCTATATAAACAGCATCACACAGAGAGGGAAACTGGAAACATAGCATCCCTGGCCTTTTTTTTTTTTCTACAGATCAGAAACTGAGTCAGTTTCCCCCATTTCCTTGCTTGCTGTCCCCTTGTGGGGACAGACTGCCCACATGGCCATTTCCCCCAGAGGAAAGCAGAGGCAACTCTTGGCAGGGTTTTAGGGCCATCAGAGGCTAAGAGAACAGTTGTAGCTCACAGGCTGTGGCTGGTGTTAATCAAGGCTCCTTTGAAGGCCATGGCTACTACTATCTATGCAGGGTCAAGGTCTACCAGTCCCCAGCAGAAACTGGTTAGAAAAAGAGTCATAGACAGTCCCTCACATACACACCATCTTGGTATGCTCACACTGGCTTCTTTTTGGCTCTAAACATGTCTGCCATTGGCTACTTGCCCTTTGCTGCCCATCTCCACAACTAAGACATGAGCTCCAAGGAGTCTGGGACCCCTACCAGGTACCTGGTTCATAACAAGTGTTTGTCACCCACAGACCTGCAGCCTAAGAGCCTTTAAGGCTCCACATCTAAGGGCTTTTCCTTGGCAAGTGGGGGGAGTGTCTAACTGCTGGGCACAGCTCTGAGCTGGAGCCTAGCCCCTCCTGAGGAGTGGAGGGAGGCCACGTTCCTCCCATTCTTGGTCCTGTCCTTGAGTCCTGTGGAGATCCTGCCACGCAGCTCAGTCTAACTGCCAGAGCCCAGAAGATTCCCTTGGAGCTGACCCACCACCTGCCCTCTACGGGACCCTGGGATGCAATGACCCATGCTGCAGCAGCACTCCTTATCTTTCCTCTGAGGCTTCAAGAGGGAAACCTGAGTCACTGAATGGCTATGAACTTTCTAGAAAGTCACTGGCTCTCTGGTGACCAACATAAACCCTGACATCCTGCTTTGGGGCTGAAGCCAGGGATTTGGAAAATTAGCGGAAAACCCTCCTTTGAGCTGAGCTCCCTCTGCAGAGCAGGAACTGCTGGGCTCAGCACTTCTCTGGAAGGTTGTGCAGAGTCAGCAGCCAGCCCATGCTGCAGCTGCCCTCAAGGACAGGTGCCTGTAGGGCCCAACAAGGAACTCTAGGGCTAGGGCTGAATGGGAGGCAGCTGATTCACTGTATGTCAGGCTCTAGGAATCCCACACCCAGACCTGTCTCTCAGGGGCTTTTACTGTGTTGGAGAAAACAGACATAGGGTGAATGAGTACACAGATGACTGAGGGTTAGACTACTGGCCACACAAAGGTATGATGTAGGGCCTACAACGTCCTGTAAGAGGATGAGAAGGCCATGCAAACCATGCTTTGCAGGCTATGGGGTCTACATCTCAAGGACCCAATTCTACAGCTGCACACACAGGCATATATGGGTATGTGTGTGGGCATATGGGATCCTACTCAGAAACTGGGTGGTCTGTTTGGGGTCCAGGGCTTACTGCCCCAGTAAAACCAGGCCCAGTTGTGGTCTTGGGCAGTGTCATTTAGCTAAAGCCTGGAGGCTAGTTCAGTGATGGAATCACACTGACAACACAGCAGCATCATGGCAAAGCTAATCAGAGTGCTTTGGGCTAGACTCTTCATGTTTCAGCAGCAACCCAGTGAGTTACACGTCTACTACACCCATTTTACAGGTGGAGTGTGCAGCGCTGAGCATCTCAGAGAGCAGTTCACTTGGGGAGAGTTCTAGAGCAGGGACAGATTGGAAAGCAGAAACCTACCCAGGACCATAGCTCTCAGAACCACCCTTGCCAATGGCCATTTGCCAGGGAAAGACAGTAGGCTTCTAGGGATGGGAGCTGAAGCAAGAGGCACTTAATACAAGGCTCTGGGAGATGCCATGAAAAATACAACTATAGCTAGCACTAACTCAGCAGCCCCAATAGTCCCAAGGGCTGCACAGCAACATCTTCCAAGGCTCTTCCCACCCAGAGAAGGCAGAGGCTGGCACAAAGAGCCAGGGGTGTGTTCCAGAGGCACAGCAGAGGCTGTGCACGGGCTGGAGTTGGCGGGGTGGGGTGGGGTGGAAGCTCCCACACTTTTTCTTGAGAGTTCTGCAGGTCTAGTCTTACCACACACACCCAAACCAGGAGTACGAAGAGGCTGACTTGAACAGCCCAATCAGAGGGATGGCGTGACATCATGCACTAGTTCCCACCCACTTCTTATGCTGGGCACCTGAACAGCATCTCAGTGTTGTCTTGTTGGGATGATGGCTTCACAATCTCCATTTTACATAAAAGGAAAGTATGGTCCAGAGGGATAAAGCTAAGGTGCAGTGGCTCAGAACCCAGCTTGGAGTGCCGGAGGGCTGCAACTAGGAGGATATGTGGCTAGATACCTCTCTAACATCTCCCCGGACAGCAGTGCTCATCAGCCCCCACCCCATCCCCAGAACTGGCTGGACAGTGACTAAAGGGACACTGTTGTGATGGTAACAACAAAACAGCTGACACCAAACACACTCTGCCAGTGGATAGGTGTGGGCAAAGCTAATGACAGGCCTGTGCTCACCCCCAGCATCATGAAATCCTGTAAGAGCAATACAGATCTTTACTCCCTCCTGTAGATGAGGCTACGGATGACCAGAAAAAAAATAAGAGAGAGAGAACGCAAGAGCCTCCCTCTAACAGCAGATCCTAGGCTCCAACTGCTGGTGACAGTGTGTGTCTCCCTCAGAAGTGATAATCGAATGTGTCGGATACATCTTGGGCACCCCTTTGGGGCACATAATCTCAGGTGTGGGGGCAAGATAAAGGACAAGGGTCAGGGTAGTCTAGGGGTAGAATATAGGGTTTTCTGTACTTTGTGCATGAAAGTTGGGGATCTGACTTTTTGGGGTCCCACATTATCAGGAGTCTGGCAGGTTGGGGGAGGGGGCTATAAGCAGGGACATTTGAAATTGCCATGTAGTGAACCCCACTGTGTTCTTGGGCTCCAAATGGGGCCTAGTTTGGCAGCCAAGTCTGGGCTGTGAATGGTTTTGTACCATTTGAGGAAGCTATGATACCTGCAAGATCTTCCTTGGATGACACGAGTCTTGGAGAGCTGCTTCCTGGTTCAATTCTGAGTGATAACCTGAAACCAAAGATTTTCATAAGGTCAGAGAGGTCTGGGATGGAAAGGACGACAGCTTTGTCGGGGCAAGGGTGGCTGACAAAGAGTAAAATGGCTACACAACTCAGGGTACTGTGGGATCTGCTTTGGATCGCAATGCCTCCCTCTAATGCCTCCCCAGAGTTTCTGGGTCCTGTAAGTTAAGGAAGATGGAGTGAAATGAACAGTTGGCCTTTGCTTATTTACTCACAACTCTGTGGCTGAAGCACAGCTTAGAGCCTAAGGAAGCAAGGAGAAAGAAGCCATGCACCTTCTTCAGCCAAATTCATGACACCAGTGAGTGCCAGGCAGGGATACTATGATGGAATGCAGGCTCCATAGGACCAGACCGGCAACCTAATGATATCCTTTTGGGGCACAGAGATGGCCCTGGGAGATGAAGGGAACCTCCTGCCTTCTTGGGGGAGAGGGAAGCCAGGCGTCTGACCTCCCAGGCAGCAGCAGAGGAACCAGCCACCAGCCCCCTGCATATGTGGAAGAGCAGCCAGATAAGAGTCTCTCAAACAGTAGCAACATGGTTGTCCAGCAACACCACAGATCTTGTCTCACAGAAGGGAAGAGAGGAGAGTGTGATCCCTAGGTCGTCCTAGGAGGCAGCCTCTGAGCACAGGAGTGACTTAGAAGAACCAAGTTCAACAAAACCTAAACATCAAGGTGATGAGACAGGAATCAGATGAAATGGGAGACCAGAGGACAGGAAACCAAATCAAAGATGGAAACCAGAGAGGGCTGACTGAATACCTCACTGAAAACAGATCATTCAGGGACTGCTGGTGGCTGAGGAGCTGATTAAGGCTGCTGGGAAGCAACTCATAGAGGAGTGCAGACAGCACCCAACACAGGAGCCCTGGAAGGTGAAGAAGTTGAAGGCAGACTGAGTTGGGGCCAGCCTGCAGCCAGAAAGGCACACTGTGGGGTTCTGGGAGATCAGGGGGAGGCCTTCTCTCTGAGGCTTTCTCTTACTGAGCTTCTGAATTTCATGGACTTCTTTGTCCACTAGGCAAAGCAAGAGGGAAAACCCAGGCAGGTCTGAGCATTTGTCAGCAGTAGCACCCAGTGGCAGCCTGCCATGCCAGGTCTACAAGCCTGTGGAGAAAGCAAGGTGGGCACCCAGGAGGCCAAGCTCAGAATAACCAGCTCTCCAAGGGAGGGCAGGCCCTGGCTCCTGATGAACTCAGCTGAGCAAGGGATGGATTTAAAATAAAGGCTGAAGGGATGAGGAGCAACAGGTGGTAAGAATGGAAGTCCATTAAAAACAAAACTGTAGGAATTATAATTCCTGAGCATGACTTTCAAGTTACACACTTGTAGTGTGGGTTCCAAACATAACACAACCAACAAAAACCTGGAGGATGGTGATGCCTGGGTGGGGGCAGGGCCAGCCGTGTCCTCTTCATAACCTGAGGCAGCTGACAATAACAGCCTGATCACAGGAAACACCCAGACTCAAGCCTCTTCATGGCTTTCCTGATTCATGAGTCTTACAAAAGATGTTTTGGGAAATATATTCTTTATTTTAATTTTTAATTATGTGTATTTTGAATCTCTATGTGGTTATGTACATTTGTGTGGAGGCACCTGAGGAGGCCAGGAGAGGTTGTTGGATGCTCTGTAGCTGGGGTTACAGAGTTGTAAGCTGCTTCACGTGGGTGCTGGAAACTGAACACAAGTCCTGTGTCTTATGTCAACTTGGCACACAAACTGGAGGTATCTAAAAGGAGGGATCCTCAATTGAGAAAATGCCTCCATCAAATCCAGCTGTAGGGCATTTTCTTAATTACTGGGAGAGGGCCCAGCCCAGTGTGGGTGGTGCCATCCCTGGGCTGGTGGCGCTGGGTACTTTAAGAAAGCAGGCTGAGCAAGCCATGGGAAGCAAGCCATTAAGCAGCACCCCTTCATGGCCTCTGCATCAGCACCTGCCCCCACATTTTTGCTTGCTTGAGTTCCTGTCCTGACCCTTTGATGACGAACAGCAATGTGGAAAGTGCAAGTTGAATAAACCCTTTCCTCTCCTCTTTGCTTTTTGGTGATGGTGGGTCATTGAAGTAATAGAAACCCCAACTAAGACAGTCCCCAGAAAGACAGGTGAGGTTCTTAAGAGCTCACTCTGCAGCCCCAGAAAATAATATTTCTTGCAGTAAATAAATACCAACTCGAAGAATGATCATTCCTAATCTTTTATTTTAGCTTTCTTTTTATCTGGTTGAATTAAATATAAGATGTTTATTTACAAATAGCAAGGATAGTAGTATGATCCAACTAAGTCAATTCTCCCCTTGCATTCATCCATTTACCCTCCCTTTTCTATGCATAAATAGTTTCCGTGCATAGACAAGGGCTCAAAATCCTACTTCCTTTATGCTAGTGTCCGTGCTTTCTAAGTGGTGGGAACTTGTGTCATTTTCCTGAAATTGATAACAGATAATGGCTGAGAAAGAGATAATACTGGCTGGACCTCTTGATAGAGAATCTACCTCAAGGCAGATGATGGTGCAAGGTCACCAGGTCCTAAGTTCTTGCATCCTTGGCATCTAGGAGCCACCCATAGGTGTATGCTGGCCACAGTGCTGGTACCCCAGCAGAATCACAGATCCTGCCCACCTCCAGCCACTTAGAAACAGGACCTCCTTAGAAAGAGGGCCTTCCATTTCTGGGAGCCTGGGGGCAGAATGGCAGCCCTCCGCCCTGGGTCTGCCCAGCTTGGCCCAACAAAGAGCCTTTATGAGCACCAGGCTGACTGTTGTTCGCATGGAGGGCTGGGGGTGGGGGTGAGGGTGGGGGTGGTGCTCGGCTTTTTCAGAATGGAAGGAGTAATTACTCATAATCTGCAGCTTGTCCAAGGATTGTCTCATGTTCACAAGTATTTATAGGCCATTTTCCTACTTAAAGCGTATTAGTGTTAATGAAAAACTACTGTCTCCTTAATGGCAAGGCTGGTACATGAACGGAAAACATTATACTGGAACCTAAGTGGGAATAATCTCGCACTCCAGGCCACTCTTCAGGAACAGCAAATGCTTTGTAAATGAAATGAGCTCCGTTTGTGATAGATGCTGTTTTAATGGTGAGTGAACTCTAGCCCTCATCTGTGCCTCCTATTACTATGAGCTAGATCACATCTTTGTACCATTTTGCATTCATCTGATTAATGATGGGATAGCAACAGTGAGGATGGGATGTCTATGTTTCCAAAGACAATTAGAGCCTCAAGTGGAGTCCTGACAGAAGGTGTCTCCAGGCTCTCCCCTGGATGGCCTGGATTCAAAGCTTGCGCTTTGAATCTGCTGCTACGCTAACCAGGTGGGGATGCCTGAACAACTGTTCCCATAATCTGCTAAGTGACTGGTAGCTATGATTCTGGATCATTTTCACATACTGAGATGGCACAAGATCAGGCTTTCAGACAAGAGGCTGCAAGGGATTACAGTACTAGATACCCGGACTCAGAGAAGCACAGAAGCAGCCAGCGAGTGGGAAGTGGGAGAGATTATGTGACAGTGACACTCGGGTGGCGATGATCAATCACAAGATAGCTGAGACTTGCCTTGATGTCAAGTTAAGTGAGAAAGCACTGGGCCGAGGGTAAGTCTAGCCAAGATGGTTAGCCACAGTTGACTTAGGAACAAACCCCACTTTTCCCTCTAGACACTGAGCAATGCAGGGTGCACACTCAGGTGCCACCGATGAAGGGAGAACTGAGCAAGGCAGACAGAAGATGAGCTGGAGAGCCTGTGGGGTCTTTCTAAGAAGTACATCTACTCACAGCATGGAGATTATGCCAGGAGCCCTTTACTAGAGCTGGATGGAGAGTCCTGCAGAGAGCTGAGAGGCAGGAACTGCCTGTGTTATCCATTTGTGAAACAGGGCCTTGGAGAACACTGGCCTAAAGATATGATCACCTGGCCTTCTATGCAGTGTCAAGGGTCCCTGTAAGAGCCAAAGTGCCAATTCTGCTTCATACATGGCTGTGAAGTCCACAAGTATTTCCCAGGCTGCCTGGAAAGGTGAGCATACTATCCCCCTCTGTTGTGGGGCTGAAGGGATGGGGCGTAGGCAGATATCGAGGGCAGGTACAGACAACACTGTTCTGGGGTCTGTGGTGATGGGACCTGGAAGCCTTGCAGTCACTCCTTTCCAGTTCCAGTAAGAACCAGGTCACCTGCAGGCACCTGAGTGCTGAGGGCGGCAGTAGAAAGATGGGCTGCTCAGGGTGGACAAGGACTTACTTGTAGTTATCATCTTCCACAAACTTCTGGAGCTCTTCAATGTAGCGAACAGACTTCAGGTACTTCTGCACATGTGGCAGGGTAGTGAGGTGATCTGCAAAAGTGGGGACAAGACTCAGAGGCTTGACTCTGCCCTAGCCCAGGGAACGCTGATACAGACACATCTAGGGTCTTGAGGCTGGTTTACTGTCCTTGGGGACAGATCCTGGAGGGTGATCAGGTTTGAATTCTGTTCTTATGGAAAGTGGCGGCAAGCATTTGGCTGAGTCAGAGAGAGATGCTAAGGCCGGGGAAGGATGAAGCCTCCGGAACACAGCAGATTCATGCGTCTGTGCCAGAAGAGAATTCCAGTGATGGTGGCAGGTGGTCTCCAACCTGTGTGCCATGGATGCAAGGCCAGCCCAGCCAGTGTGGAAGTCCAATCCAGATGGCAGGTTCTGCACCAGACTTCTGTTCTAGCTTTCACCTTTGTCTTGTGTGTGCCTGTGTTCTGTTCCTACCGTACAAAAGAGAGATGGCGGCAATCTGCAAAGGTCATATCACCAAGAGTGGCAAGGCCAGGTTTTACTCTAACCTGTGAGGCCTGTGAGGCCACACTATGTCACCTCCTTTATGGAATGACTGCACCTGGCCACTCCACTCTCCTCAGACCTTCACTGTCATTGCACCCCTCCTAAGAAGCAGGGCAGATGTGAAAAGAGAGAGGCTGTGGAAGGGAGAAGCTCTGAGGAGCAGCTGGACCTCAATCTTCAGGCTCCAGAGTCTGAGGATCTGAAGGTGGTTTCTGTCTTCAGTGGTACGGTCATCTCGTACCTGCTTTCAAACTAATGATGACTGGCGCAAGTCTAGAGCACACTGACTAGAATGCACCTTCTTGGGGTTCCAGGAAATTCCAGGACAAGCTGAGGGCCAGGCACCATGTGTGGCCCTATTTTCACATGTGAGAAAACTATGGAAAGGAGGAAGTGCCTTTTCAAGATGCACTGAGACTTGCTCCCTGTGTGACTCTGAGGCTAAGTCTGCAGCTGCTCTGCTGGTTAACGACAGCAATGAGAGTGTTTGCAGGCTCTAGAACAAGCATCCACTCTGGAGTGCAGGCCTCAGAGAGATGGCCTATGCTGTGTACCTTATCTTGCCCTGCTTTCCAAGCAGAAGCAGCCAGCTGTCTCACACCCTCTAGGACTGGATTTTTTTTTTTTCTCACATCCCTCTGGTACACTCAGACTTTTATCCCTTTATCATGTTGTGAAAACCTTCAGCAGAGAGGACAGCTTGCAGCTCTGCTCTTCATTCTTCCTGTCACTGCAGGCTCCCTGCCTCGTTCCTTGTTCCTTCTCACAAAGGCCTGGGGCACCTTGATGCACATTTAGCCTCCACACCAAGGTTATGGTGTTATGAAATCCGTGCCCATATGGATGGCCTACTCAGCATTCTCAGTTATAGGAGGTCTCCAGTGAGCTTCTCTGTGTATGCCAGACACATGCCATCATGCTCTCCCTGCACCTGCCATAGGCAGCAGAGCCTGGCAAGTTGCTTACCATATCTCTGCCGCATTCCATTTAGGCAGAGCCTAGCCTCCTGTGGCACAAGTGATGTGTGCTGTGTGCCCTTTACAAGTCTGATCAACAAACTACCCTTGTCAACTTCTTTCTTGTTGCCTCTGCTAGACACTGCAGAACCTGTGGGAGACTCAGATGGAAGAGCCATAGACAGAAGGAATCTGGACCAAATCCCCTTGAAGAAGAGCTATCTGGGAGCTTCCCACCAGGCTCTTCATTGATAAATGACTCAGAGTCATCCAGACTTGGGAAATGCCACTTAGTGGATGTGTGATCTTAGTGGTCAAAGTGTGCTCCTCGTGTGTAACTAAACAACTGCAGCATCTGTTCTACAGAGTCTCTGAAAGGTATAAGGGGCCTAGCACAGTCTAAAGTGCAAGTTATCACAACAGGAGCCTTATGGAGCTAACTTGACTTGTGGTGCTGGATCCAGACTGCAACAATGCAAGATCTCACAGTTCTGGTGGTAAGGTACTAACCATAGCTGCAGGACACTTGCAAATCAGCAATGATCCGGAGGATGTTGTTCATCTGGTTGGATCTTTGTTCGTTTTCCATGATGCTGCCAGAGGCAGGGTATGCAGAGTCAATGTAGATCAAATCCAGAAGGTAGATTCCTGGGATTAAAGAAGACACTGATTATGGTAAAGTGTGTTATGAGCCCCAGAGTTAAATAGTGGCCTCTGCAGGAAGGTATAAAGGGAAACTTATGGAAACTGAACATACTGTTTGGACTTGAATTCTAATTCTGACTGATTCATTTTTCATGCTCAACTATACATCAAACATTTAAGCAAAGGCCAAAATGGAGGCTGGCACATTCTAACATGTTAATTTACATAGTCTTCAACAACAAGGTTTTGAACCTATAGTCCAAATGGGAAATAACAGCCTACTCTTTAATGACTAGTCTAAGCTGCCATGTCCAAGAGAACAGCTTTTGTGGGTTTTGTTTAGCTATTTGTTTATCTGCCCCACACATGTGTACACATGCATACAATTATGAATTAATGAAGGGACAGAAGTTGTTAAGAATGAGATACTTCTCTGTACAGAAACCAATGATAGGCAGAGATGTCTTCTGAGATGCAGAACAAGAACTAAGACATGATGTAAGGATGGCTCACTGATGGCCAGGTATGAGCTGGGAGGGGTGTCCAGACACCTGCGCAAGAAGGTGAGAGAGCAGCGGCCTGGCTCTTCAGGCTGAGCCTTTGTAAGCTATCAGATGACTGACCAAAAAGCTGTACTGCAGATTACCTGGAGAGATATTGTTGAAGTTTTGGTTTCTTTAAAAACTCGGTTATGTTATGTAAATGTTTTTGTTTTAATCCCAAGTGTGGGATTTTAGTTTAGGCTTTAGTCTGCCCACAGCCTCCTATGGGCATGGTCTTTGCCAACTGGTAACCGACTTGTTCAGTAAGGAGAGGGGCATGGTCTAGGACTCTTGAGAGATATAAATATGAGAGCCCAGAAAGAGAAAGTGTGGCAAGCTTGGAGAGACCAGAGACAGACAATATGGTGGTTGAAGAGACGTGGGAGAGATGCTTCCACACAGCGGCTTGGAGGAGACTGCTTACTGCTTTTGCTTTTAACGGAGAACTGGTATAGCCCCCAAAAGAACCCCATCAACCCTCAACAGCCAGGAGAAGTAAAGGGGTCTACAATCCCTCTCCCTACTAACCTTCTCTCTCCTACCTAGGGTTAGGGAGTTGGACAGGAGAGGCCTAAACACCCCAAATAAAACAGAGTTTTAAAAACTAGTGCTACGGAGATATTGCAGGGAAGTGGATGGTATGTCTTCCAGGAGCCCTCCATGAGCAATGCCAATATATAATGAATGCACAGGGAATAGGTAGCAGAAGCAATGCACAGAACTGAAGACAGAAAAAAAATGATAAAGACTAAGATAAATGACAAGGATACTACAAACATACTAGATGGAGAAGATTCAACGACTCCAGATTTCTATGCATGAAACACCTCGGCATTTAAACACATAAAGGAAGAAACCACTGGGGATAAAAAGCAAATTTTAAAAATGTGACAACTGCCCGGGCAGTCGTGGTACACTCCCTTAATCCCAGCGCTTGAGAAGCAGAGGCAGGTAGATCTCTGAGTTCGAGGCCAGCCTGGTCTACAAGCTGGTTCCAGAAAAATCCCATCTTGTGAAACAAACAGCTACAACTAGCCAGGCATGCTACAACCATGAGGAAAGCACAGTAAGTTCAAAAACTCGGCGCCGTGTTATCCACGTTCTTTGAGCTTGCTATGCTCCATCTAGGAGTGAAGTACAGAAAAAAAATCCAACCACTGGAAAGTGCACCCACAAAACAACCTTCTAAGTTAAAAATAGATCTAAAGTTAAAAATCTGTCTGCATAGCTTTAACACTTAAACAAAAATAATCCTTGTGTGAGATACAGTGATGCCCAACGCTCTGCACGGGAATCAGTAGCCTGCAGGCAGCTACTGACATCCTCTATGTCCACAGCCCAGGCTTCCAAGGTTCTCCTCTTACTTTCAAGATCTCTGGGGCTGGAAAGATGGATACTGCTCTTGCAGCGGACCCAAGTCTGGTTCCTAGAACCTATGATAGGCAGGTTGCCGCTGCCTGTAACTCCAGCTTTGGGGGATCTGACGTCTCTGGCTTCTGTGGCACCTGCCCCAACATGTACATACATACATCTAATTAAAATAACAAAAATAAACCTTTGAAAAATATAAGAGTTCTACATTTAATGACTTTAAATGTAGTAAAGTCCTAAAGGGACCTTCATAATCAGAAAATGATGTTAGTTCTAGAATATCTAAGTTAACTTTACCAAAATGTTTGTGCACTAAATCCTGACCAATGTCAAATATTACAAATGACAAATCTAACTGTATAGTTATACTTTATATGCATTGTATAAATTACATAATTGTGTTGTAAAACAATCTGTTTAAAGAAGCAATAAGAACACTGTATTTCTCTTCTTTCTTTTTTTTTTTTTTTCAGCTTTACAACACAGAGTTTCTCTGTGTAGCCCTAGCTGTCCTCGAACTAGCTCTGCAGACCAGGCTGGCCTCGACAGCCTAGAACTCACAGAAATCTGCCTGCCTCTGCCCTCCAAGTGCAGAAATCAAGGGTGTGTGCCACCACACCAGGCACATGCTCATTTTCTGATTTATCCTTCCAAACTCCCACTCTGTAAGGGAGGAAAAGCTCAGAGAGGATGTGGGATTGGCTTAAGGTCACACAGCTGGAAAGTGACAGAGATGGGAGTTGGATCTAGGCTTCCTCCTCCAGCTCACGCTTCCTGCCACCATGGAGGACCTCTGGTCCTGGGTACCATGAGTCACTCGTCTGCTTTTAAAATAGCTTCACATTGTTCCGGAAAACCATTAAATCACAGAAGCATCTGCTGGCATTCCTCACAGGGGCCATGTCCATTTTCTTTCCTTCTGGTGGTACTGTTTTCCAAATTTTAATAATTAGTAATAATTTTTCTTGAGTAAGTTAAGTATGATGGGTTTGAATTCACACATTTAGTCTTTCTTTTGAACTTAGTTTTTCCTCCTCGTTTAAAAAAAAATTTAACTCAGTTACCTCCCTGAGGATTCATGGCAATCCTGAAAATCCCATTATGGCTGCGACCACAACAAAAAGCATCCCCCAGTGTTGTGTGGGGGTGGAGGGATGTGAGCCATGGGGTGGGGCGGTTCCAGATGCAGTGTGCAGACTCCAGCTTGGCTGACTCAGAGGCCGGGCAGCAACTCAGCCAGGAGCAGAGCAGGAGGAGGGAACTAAGGTTTTCTTGGGTCTGCTGGAAGCCTTGTCCCTTCCTTGACCATCATCTTTGGGAGAAGGAGAATGGGAAGAGATGAAGGGCTGTAGCCAAGTCGGCATTGCATACTAGGATCTGTATCAGTTCTGCTGGGATAGAGTTCCGGTAATCATCCTACTGGCCTCCAAAGCACATAGTGGCCCTTGCTCAGACACGGCGCTACTGGGAGACTTGTGTTGCACCAAAAGGGCAGTGTGGCCCTAAGCCTCATTCCTGAGTAGTGCTCTACAAACCAAGGCCAGAGGACTTGTTACTGGATAAGACAGTCCATTCCTTATTTCCTTCTGTAAAACACCCAGACTCTAGAACCTGCCTGCACCTCAAGCCCCGAGTACTTAGACTGTCACTGTGGTGAGTACAGGGTGAGTGAGTGGGGAGACCCAAGTGTTGGAAAGCTGGGACAGTGACACCTCAACAGTCTTGAACTCCCTCAACAAACACTGCTGCAGAAACGGTACATTTTTTTATGAACAGTGCATGAGACCAGGGAAGCCTTTTCTGTGTGGTACCTGCCAACCACAGGAGGCATTTCTATAGCTAAAACATAAACCAGATGCTTTTTCCTGCTCCCTGGGAGCAGGTCTCGCTGCTTCTGGAGCGAGTCCTCAGAGCAGAGCACACACAGTTGCTTAGTGAACATGAGGTGAAAAGAAGAACGTGAGAATGAAGGTGTGTCTTACTTAACCCGGACGACAACAATATGAAATGCTTCCCATCACCCTTGTCTTGTAGCTGAGGAACAGTATCAGCTCAAGAGGTGGTCACAGCGGGGCTGAGGCTGGCGCAGCTGGTGGAGTGCTGGCCTGGCATGCACAGAGCTGCAGTTTGATCCCCCGTTCCACGTGAACTGGTCATGGTGGCATAAACCTGTAATTCTAGTACTGTGGAGGCAGGAGGACCAGGAAATTCATAGTCATCCTTAGCTACTTAGTGACTGTGAAGCAAGATCAGCCCAAGTTTCATGAGACCCTTTAAAAAAAATAGTAAGACGACAATAACTCAGGTTTACTCGGCACTTATTACATTCTAGTCTAGATGTGGCCAGACCATTGCCGTGTAAGGAGAATGCTGCTTCAAGGAATCCACAGTCTCTCTTCTATAGACAAAGGAACAGAAGCCGGAAGAGGCTGCCTTGCTTTCCCGAGGCCACACAGTTGGACAATGGCCAAGGCAGGATTCACATACAGCTCTGTCCAGCTGCCACACTGTTAGTCTTTGTTTACTGCAGCCAGCAGCCTGGGGTACCTGGAAGCCAATGAGGCAGGATGGGGACGCACAACAGCTCAACCGGGGGAGGGGGTGCCAAGGCTATGGCTCTTTTCATTTCTACTTTGGGATTAACATTCTCCACAGGGGCTTATAGGGAGGCTGTGGCTACTCCCTCCTGTTACACATACCAGGCCTGCCTGAGCACATCTGTCTCAGGTCTTACATCAGTGGCCCACCCAGACTTGGGGGCCCTGCCAGCTCCGCCACACAGCCCCGCTAGGAGTAGCATAGGGATGCCTATGGGAGGGATGGTCTGGCTACGAGTACCATAACCATGGATGGTAGGTACCCAGCCACCAGCCACATGGGACCACCCTGCAGCTGGACCAGTGCTGGGAGCCCATCTGGATTGGGATACTACGGCTCCTGTTCCTATTTAGACAGCGACTGCAGCAGATGACACTGTGCTGCTGGCCCACTACCACAGACAGTAATTGGACCAGCCACTGGCTTTGGCTGCAGCGGGGATGAACGGTGCCAAGGAACTGGGCTAGGCTGTGAGACTGACACAGGCGAGGGTGGGGTGGGGGAGGGCTAGAGTGATGGGAATGGCTACTGTCTATCATGCAGGCAGGGGGCCGCTGCTGGTCTCAGAACCCCTTCACAGCTCCTCACTCTCACTGACTAGAAACTGTACTAGAAACTGAGGCTTGGGAGGAAAAAGGAGTGACTAAATCTCCCCAGCTTCTGAGTAGATTGGGGTGGGAATTCAGGCCTATCTTGACAATAGTCCTAGGGGTAGGGACTAGGAGCCATGGGCTGGCACAAGGAAGAGGGTACCAGCTTGAGCTGGTGAGGAATGTGGTAGTAGCCTGCCACCTTGGGGCACCATGGCACTGTCCCAACACCATGCCCATTTTGAGACAAATGGTTCTCCAGACTTCACTTCTACCCTGGGCCACCTTTGTACCCGCTGACAAAGAAGCCTTCCAAGAGGACCCCTGCTTGGTACTAAGCAGGCCTTCTGCAAACTGGGAATGGGCACTCCAGCTGAGCCAAGGCCCACAGCTGGCCAGGTGCCCCAAAAGCCCAGGGACAACTCACTGCACCCTTGTTCTCTCATCTCCGCCTGTCTCACTTCCAGCCCCCGTCTGGTTTTGGTTTTTCTCTCACGGCTATCTTTTCAATATGGAAAATTCTGCTGTGTCAGGGGGAAAAGAAACCTGCTCGGCAGGAAAACGCACTACTTTTCCATTTTACCGCTTTCTATTTTCTCTTTTTCAAAATCTGAGATGAAAGACTTTTTTCCACGCTCATTTTGCTCTGCCTGAAAAGATGACTTTCAGAATTCAGAAATGAGGAGCTGGCACCCAGAGCTACACTTGTGTGGTTCCACCCCATAAACCACCCTGGTAAATTCCAAATGAAATAACAGAGTGCCTGCTCATTAGAGTTTGCGTGGTTTGTGTTGGTTTTGAAGACAGCACCAAGCAGACCCACTGTCTGCAAGCAGCCTCGGCTCCCTGAGAGGATGGGTACGATTGTATTAATTAATGCCTGCCAGTTACCATCCACCATGCAAACTACAGACTTCAGAATGAATCCTCATTTAAAGAGTGATCCTTATGGGAAGTCTGTGGCCTCCGACTGCCAGGAGACAAATGCTTCCCAGGCCTTCAGCAAGGGCCCTGAAATGGCAGTCACGTGTCAGGTGGGGAGAAGCCATGATTTCTGGCTGAGCACGCGGCTTCATTAGTGATCGCAAAGGCACGTGGGCACAGTTCTGTAGCCAGGACAGAACCATGGGGTGTGGGAGAGTCACATCCACTCCAGACTCCTTAGGTGAAGTAAGGACACAGCCTCAGGTTTCCTTGAGGCCTGAGTAGGAACTGGAGATCTACAGGTGTGAGGAAGCCAATGACCGTGAGCCAGAACGCCCCCAGAGAACCATGAGGCATAGCATGTGCCGGCTCAGATCTGCTCTCAGGCTGAGGGGTGGCGTCCATCTGCTTACTGTTATTGGGCTTGTTTTGTGCTGGACACTATGCTGTATAAACTATCTCACTTGATCCTTCAATAACTTTATTGGCAAAAGAAAAGAAGCTGACGCGTTGGTCTCTCCAACACCCTACTCCTCACTCCTGGAAACTGCCCCGATTTTCCTCTGGGAGAAATCATACCTCCCACACTCAGAACCCATGTGGTTGGTGGGTCTGGAGCAATTCCATTTCCTCCTCTGCCCTGGGAGTGAAAACAAATTTTATAAAATAACTACACTGAAAGGGGGGACCCCACCAAATTGTTCAGAGAAGAAAGAAAATCACAAACTATCCACATATGATGCAAAGTCATGTAACTGGGAGAAAAGAAATGCAGCTGCAAATACTTGAGCTAAAAAGGAAACTATTTTATAGAAATAAAAACAAAACAAAAGGAGCACAAGTAAAAACACAAAAGCAGAAATAGCTTTAAAATTTACACTTATTTATCTCTGTATGTATGTGTGCGTGTGCACATATGATGTACATGTGGAAGTCAGAAGGCATCTGGCAAAAGCAAGCTCTCACTTCCCACCATGTAGGGTCTGAAGGTGGGACTCAGGTGGTCAGTCTTGGTGGCAAGTGCCTTTCCTCAGTAAGCCATCCTGTTGGCCCATACATTTTTAAAATTAGAAGTGATAAATAAAGGTGAGGCTTAACTTTGGGGAAAAAAGTGGTGGCATACACCTTTCATCCTAGAACACAGGGGGCAGAGGCAGGCAGATCTCTGAGTTTCAGGTCAGCTTGATCTAGAGAGAGCGTTCCAGGACAGCCAGGGCTACCAAGAGAAATTGTGTCTGAGAAACCAAAAAAGAAGGAAAAATAAAGCAGACAAGTCTTCAATATGTATGAGTAAGGGGAAATGAAACCAAACAGACTGGGATGTAGGTAGGATGAGAGGGGAACATGATTCCAGGTATTGTAGAGAAGTTAGAATAGTTCCAATTCTCTCTTTAAAAATTGTTCCTAAATATCTATTTCTACCCATAGACCTGAGCTACTCTCAGGCTTGGTGGAAAAGCTTCTGTTTGTAGTGAATGGGCGTCATTGTGAGATGGTGCTGAGAACAAGAGACTTGCTGTAAGAGGCCTGCACTGCCGCCTGAGGCCATGATGGTGTCTGTGGTCCACGCTGTGGCTGGGCCACGTCTGTGGTCCACACTGTGACTGGACCATGTCTGTGGTCCATGCTGTGGCTGGGCCATGTCTGGGTCCATGCTGTGGCTGGGCCATGTCTGGGTCCATGGTGCTGCTGCAGCCAGGGCTATGTTGATGTCTGTGGCCTGTATTACCACCGAAGGCCATGCAGACAGCCCTGCTCCGTGTCACCATCTGCCCATCCGTGGGCCATGCTGCTGCTGGGAACCATGCTGGTGTCTGTGGCCTACACCAGAGACCATTTGAGACCCCTGGCACATGCTGACAACAGAGGCCGGGCGGATATCCGTGGACAGTGCTGTCACCAGATACCATGTGGAAGCCCATGCTCCTGCTGACGGTAAAGGACAAGGACACTTCTTCTGCAGTGGTATCGATGACTACAAACTCACAGCTAAGAGAGCCAGGGAAGGCTTCTGTGACAAGTCCCCACCCCCAAAAGAAAGAACTTAGAAGAGAGCCATCAAAGAGAATGCGTAAACTTTGTGGTACAGATGCTGAAGTGTAGCTCTCCTAAACGGATGGCTTGAGCGGGGGCGGGGGTGGGAGGGTTCACTCTTCTGTAAGGGGCTGGCCACCTGGAGTTTGACCATGCTCCAGTGACCATATGGACAACACAAACTGAACTTTTTTTTTTTTTTTGAGCCATGGGTGTGTGTAAAAGCAATTAAGGAAAAAGAGCTCATGAATTATGAGAGACAGCAAGGGTAGGTACAAGAGAGTGGTCCGAGGGAGGAAAGGGAAGGGGAAATGATGTAATTATATTATAGTATCAATATATATATATATATATATATATTATTTTTATTTTTATTTTTATTTTTCAAGACAGGGTTTCTCTGTGTAGCCTTGGCTGACCTGGACTCGCTTTGTAGACCAGCCTAGCCTCGAACTAACAGAGATCTACCAGCCTGTACCTTCCCAAGTGAAAATATTTTAAAAATTTTTTTAAAGATTAAAAAGGGAGCTAGAAGATAGCTCAGCCAATAAAAAGCTTACCATGAAAGAAATGAACCAGATTAAAACTGGGTGTGGCGATGCTATAATTCCAGCACTGGAGAGGCGGGGACAGGTATATCCCTGCAGCTCACTGGCCAGCCAGCCTAACTGAACTAAAATGCCTCTCCACATTCAGGAGAGACTGTCTCAAAAACAAGGTGGACAGCGATGGAGAAAGACACCTGATAACGACGACCACCTACTATGCACGCCCACATACACATGCACACACCAACATGCACATGCACACACCAACATGCACATGCACACACCAACATGCACACACCAACATGCACATGCACACACCAACATACACATGCACACACCAACATGCACATGCACACACCAACATGCACACACCAACATGCACATGCACACACCAACATACACATGCACACACCAACATACACATGCACACACCAACATACACATGCACACACCAACATACACATGCATCAAGAGACATGTAAAACAATTAAAATATTTCCTTTTTAAGATTTATTTATTTATTATGTATACAGTGCTCTGCCTGCGTGAATACCTGCACACCAGAAGAGGGCACCAGATCTCATTATAGATGGTTATGAGCCACCATGTGGGTGCTGGGAATTGAACTCAGGACCTCTGGAAGAACAGCCAGTGCTCTTAACCTCTGAGCCATCAGAGGTTCTTAAGTTCATAAACTAATCAAAACACTAAAACACTAATAAGCCAGGCAGGGTTTTGTTTTTTTTTTTGGTAACTTTTTTTTTTCCCAGAGCTGAGGACTGAACCCAGGGCCTTGGTGCTTGCTAGGCAAGTATTCTACCACTGAGCTAAATCCCTAACCCCAGACAGGTTTATTTCAAAAGGACAATCTTATTGCATCATGAGATCTTGAGGATGTTGAAATGATTTTGACACCTTTAATTCCATTCTTAAAAATTCACTGGAATTTCTTCAATTTGATAAGAGATGAGTGTTACAACGCTGAACAGCTGGGCGGTGGTGACACACGCCTGTAATCCCAGCACTCAGGAGGCAGAGGCAGGCAGATCTCTGTGAGTTTGAGGCCAGCTTGGTCTACAAAGTTCCAGGACAGCCAGGGCTACACAGAGAAACCCTGTCTCAAAACACCAAAAATCAACAACAAAACAAAACAAAACAACCAACCAACCACCAAACAAACAAACAAAAAACAAAAAAAACAAAAAACCCTAAGCAGTATTGCTAATATTGAAGTCTTAGTAAGTAGGGACAAGAGTGTAGAGTGTCTGCACACGCCAAGTACACGTGAAGTAATGAAAGGTGCATATGGCACTGCCATTGTTTGCAGATAATGTGATTAGCTACCATAACAGTCCTATAATGAGACAACTTAGGATAATAACTGAAGAAACACTAGTCCTAATTATAGAGTAAGTGTCAAACTAAAGCGCTAGTACCATTCTTACCTGCCAAGTCACCATGTGGAAAATGTAATGGAAAAACAGACAGCAAAAACTATCAAACTTCTAGAAGTAAACTCAAAAAGAAATGAGTACATGTCTACATGTAAACACTAGATAAAAAAATTATACCACATTATTAAAATTAAATGTGAAAATGTCCATGTTACTCCTTCTTTGAAATGTGTTACTCCTTCTTTGAAAAATCCATTTTCTTGAAATAAAGGGAGGGGACTAGCGAGATGGCTTGGTGGGTGAGATGCTTGTTGCAAAGCCTGTGTCCCTGAGTTCCATCCCTGGAACCACATGCTAGAAAAGGAAAAACAAGCTGACAGTTTTCCTGTGAGCCCCATGTGGGCCTGCGCATATATGCTAAGTAAACAAACACATGCTCCCTCTCTATCTTTTCTCTGTCTCCCTGCTCTCAGGTGAGAACACAAAACTTCCATGAGTAAAATCAAAACCAACAAAGAATAACACTTTTAAGACCCACAACTGGCCAACTTGTAGAGTAAGACCTGCGGAGGACTCAGCCCTACATGTCAAACCTGTATTACAACCCCCCTTCTGAGGCGCGGGGATCATCTCAGAAGAGAGGGCAGAAAGGTTTTAGGAGTCATGGGTGGTAGAGAACTACAATGAAACAGAGTTCTCTGGACACAACAGAGCTGTCGCAACATGAATTCACAGCGGTTGTAACAGACACAGAAGACCTAGCAAGCTCAAGCCAGACAAAACCCCAGTGTGGAAGTGGGAGGTAGACACAAAGTCCCAGCTCCAGCTCAAGAGCTATTAGCAACTGATGGCTGCGCATGTGTGTGTGGGGGGGGCACTTTTCTTTACGATGGTGTGGTCTTTGGTAGGTCAACCATATTAGATGGCTCTATCTGCAAGATTATTTAGGCAGCACAAAGTAGACTTGATGGTTTTAAAAAAATAATAATACAGAGGTGGGGGTGGGCATGGGAATAGCTGGATAAGGCAGGTAAAGATAATCAAAATACATTGTATGAAATTCTCAAAGAATGCAAGAATCTTATAAAGATTCAAGGACATAAAATCAGATGTAAATAAGTGATAAAATAAATAGTATTGCTAGACAGGAAGCCTCAATTGAAGGTCAAAGACTGCCCTGTTCATGTTCAGATGTCATGATTCTTAAGTTCCTCTAAAAGATGAATGAGGAGGAGGGTATGTCTTCATTAGTGCACATACTTTACAAAATCTGAACTGCATCCTAAATTCACCTGGAAGAACAAACACTTCCTTCCCTTCCTCTCTATCAACAAAGGAATAAGCACCTTTTGGCACGTGACTTTTTTGAGCATCTTCAGCTCTTGGTTGAGGGCTTGGTCATCAGGGATAGGCAGGAGGACCACACCCACTTGCTATGGCCTCTTCACGGAGGCCCTTCTTCATCTTCTCCCACATCCACCTGCATGGGGTCATCCCAGGCTAATCATCTCTGTACCCTGTGACCTTTCTCAATCCCTAGCCCACCAGAGTCACCTGATGACTTTCCTTCCTCAGTAGATACAGAGGTTTTGCTGGCCCCTGGGCTGCCTCTCCATTCTCTCTGATGGACTGCTGACCCACACACTCCCTTTGCCCCCTGTCTTTTCCTGTGCTCTTGTGTTATACTGGCCCTTCTTTTGACACAGCATGGACACCATGCTCACAGGTCAAGGCTATGTGTACCTGGCATTACATTCTTCAGACCCACCATCAAGACGTACAATGTAGGGCTCAGAAAACTGGATCCAACACTGAGGCTTTACGTGCACATACAAGTCTTCATCTGACCCTTAACTTCTACCGCTGGGTGGAAGAGACTGGCTGCCACTGCTAGCACCCCACTCCATAGCCACCCTGCCATCTCCAAGCTAACCTTACTTCTCAGAGTGCTATAAAGAGCATCCAGAGGTGCAAACATCATCAAAGGAAATGGAAGATGACTCCCAAAGTGAAAAGCCTCGGAAACCTGCGTCTACACTGGGTAGAACGGAGGCTGCCACGTGCCAAGGAAAACACTCCCAAGCCTGCCTTTCCAGTGCTGGCTCTGAGATCTGCTACTGTGCACAGAAAGGCTCCCCAAACGTCCCAGGCCATCAGGATTCCAGCCAGAGAGTGAGCTCACAGATGGCTGCTTTAGTTGAAAAAGTATTTTCCATTTTCCCCTAATACACTCATGGATCTGTGGCCACTTGGTGCCTAGTCTTTAAGTACACCAAAATAAGAAAGCTGTCAGCTTTATTCATGACCACATGGAGACTGTAACCGACCCTATGTTCTGGCCTCCGTCATCAATCTCCCTGCATTCTCTGGAAAATGAGCGGCAGATTTTTGGAGGTCTAGCTAGATCCAAACTGATCTTTACTTTCTTAAAGCGAACTTTCCTCTGATCCCATAACAGTGAAGTCCTGAAGGCCTCCTCAGGCCCTCTGCCTGTACTCACTTATTTGTGGTTGTCAGGTTTAGAGGTTTTGGGTCCCCCATTTTTCTTCATAGTGAAAGGATACATTGCAAGTCCCCTCCGGAAAGTTTTAGGAGAGCCACCTGTAGTGGCTGGGGGTACAGTACAGCAAGGCTATCTCCACGAGCCCCACCTTCTCCAGGGCACTATGGACAACAAACTGCTGCTCAGTCAGATCTAGCAGGCCCAGGCCTGGCCTTGCTTCCCAGCCCATTCCTATGAGCAAGGGCTGCACCCCAACCAGCAGGGGGCACCTGAAGAAACTACTGTTGTGACTGGTTTGTCACTGGGCCATCACCGGCTTCGTTTGGCTGTAGACTGGAAGGCCCAACCACATCTGTACCCCTTGTATACCAGAACTCAATTTCCTTGGACAGTGACCCAAGAAACTTAAACCACTGGGCTCCGAACTCCTGGTTACTTCCTGGAAACCTGTCCTATTTCTTTGGCTATTTATCCTACACCAATTTTATCCCATTCTACCTCCTCCTTACAGCACACTGTTGTCCAGCAGGATTTGGTGTTAACACTGCCACCATCAGGACAGCCCTTGCTAGCCCATCAGAGAACGCTCTGTGGTAAGTGCGGTGGCCACAGTGGCAGGGAAGCATGACTGCTAGCCAATTGGAAAAGGCCAAAAGCTTGAGGTAAGTGACAGGTCACTGTGGGGAGGGGAAGCTACAAGGACGCAGCTCACTTGGTGAGGTTCACTGTCACTGACAAAGGTATTGCTACTACAGAGATGCACAGAGTGGCTCCCATAGCCTAGACACAGTAGTAGAACACCAGACAAAGCATGGCCCCTGAACCAACAGCCTGACCGAGAGAAGCATTTGAAAGAGGCCTAAGACATACGAAAACTTAATATCTTTAGATGAGACAGAAAATGGGTTAGTTGTGCCCTTGACATCTGCAGCATCTGCTGAGGTACCTTTCTTCCCTGCCTCTGCCTCTCCTTAACTCCGGAGATGTTAGGTGGCCTGCTTCAGGCCACTGTCCACACAGGATTCCAGTGCAGGAACCTGGTGGCTGCAGTTATGTCTGACGCTCGGAACTCCACACACACACACACACACACTGTAGGAAGGTGTGGGAGCACCAGGTATGGGTGTTCAGCTCTAGCACCCTAATTTACAATTGGTTCTGCTGATGCCCACAGCTGTCACAGGCCTGCACGGAGACTCGGGAAGGTGATACACATGTAAGGAACTGCTGGCGCATCAGGACAGAATGGACACTTGGTAAGGCTACTTGCAAAACAACAGCAACACCTCAGAGCCTCTCCACAGGCTGTCTAAATTTCCTGTAGGGAAGGCCTCTCATTCACTGAGACTGTGGTGGGGGTGTTACTGCAAGTGTCTACAAATAAGCTCAACACACGTTAGGGCAGTTGTACAGGACAGACTGAGCAACTCCAGAGATTATCTGGGCTTGTCCCTGGTCTCAGGTATTCAGGGCTAGAAAGACTAAAAAGCTTGGGCAGAGACAAAGGGCTGCCCAGGAGGAGGTGACCTGGGCTTTTGGAGTGCTTTGTGTTCCCTCAGCTCACATGCCTTTGTGGTTGCTACTGGCAGGAGAGGATGGGAGTGTGCCCAGAGGGAAACCCAAATGCCTGTCTGCTGATAAACCTCAAAGCCCAGTAGATTTCACCACATCCAAGGATACAGTCCATGGAAAGAAAACCTAACAAAGGACATGGAAAAATACTAGCACATCATGGGCAGCAGCGAGCATTGAGGCCACAGAAGTAGGGTGCGTCCAGCCTCTCATTAGCTTGGTCCAAGCTCTGGGAATCAGTGTTAGAAGCACAGCACAAGAAGACAAGGCTTCTGAGATACCCTGGCTGATACTGTTTTATTCTGGCCCTGTGTGGCAGGGATGAAACTGTAAGACCATTAGAAAAGAAGAAAACTAACAGAAAGTTAAACCACACTAAAGAATTAAGGGAAGGGAAAAGCTCAGTGGCACAGTGCTTTGCCCTAACAGGCATGAAGCTTGGGGTTAGCTCCCTAGCATTGCACAAACAAACAAACAAACAAACAAACCCCTGAACTGAAACAATTAACATCAGAGGGAACAAGGAGCCAAGCTGGTACCACAGGAACCTGCACAGCAGGTGTGGAAGGCCGACCCGGCACGTCACTCCAGTGCCATGGCACAGGTCGAGGGAAGAAGCTTGTATAAGGAAATTGGAGGCCTGTACACAGAGAGCTAACCAGGGCACAGCCTGTCCCCCAGAAGAACTCAGCCAGTTACAGAAAAGAACCCTGTCTCTAGACATATGCTGGCTAAACATCTGAATTAAAATAAAACCAAAACTGAATAAACAAGTCCAGAGAAAAAAGAAAACCCCCAAACCCATAATGGTGACCCCTGGTCCTCCAAGCACGTTTTGGTGCTCTCTTTGATCTGCTTGTACTGAACTTCATATTCCACCAGACTGGCAGGGCAGTTAAATACCAGCCCTTCCAGCTGCTTCCTGTGTGAGAAGAAAGCAGGAAAGACAGTTTATCTACAAACGTTAGTATGTGTTGGGTGATGTGCCAATTGCTTTAACTGCTTTGATTTCTTTATATGCTTATTTGTTTTGTTTTGTTTTGTTTTTTTGTGAGAGTGTCTCATATAGGCCAGGCTGTGTTACAGACAGTGATCTTGAACTACTGACACTCCTGCTTCCACATCCCAAGTCCTGGGATTATATGCCTGTGCTACCATACCCAGCTTGACTTTTTTAAAGAAGAAAAATATTTTCCCTTACTAATTATGGTGCTTAGGTACAAAGACCCAAAGAAGTGCTGTATGATTTCCGATAGCATAAAATGTGGTCAATGCTCATTTTTTCCATATAAATTCATGGAAGTGTATAATTCATTGCAGACCAGGAGCAGCTGACATCAGCCTCTAAGTTCGCTATTAGTGGATCATATCTGAGGGCCACTGCCTTGTCAGAGGTCTGTGAAGGCTGGAAGGCTGCCCACACCACTGGGCCATAAAACAAGCACTCAGGAGCTTTGAGAGTTGCTTGTGATCTGGGTGATAATGGTGGGCTCTGAGGATGGATGTCGCTGCCACACAACAACCATTTCTATGAAGGCCAGTTTCTGGTGGGGCAACCGTGCTTTGTGACTACTTCAAACACACACTGCAATCGTGGGAAACAGGAGTGTGCCTACTACTGCCCATGCTCTACAGGAAACATCTATCGAGGCTGACAACAGTATGGTATCAGCGCGTGGCCTGGGGCCGCCAGATTCTCTGGGAGGCTTTAGAGCCCACTGCAGGGCCATGCTGAGAAAGGAGTAACTGGTTGAGCTGGAGAGACCACAGTCCACACACAGGGACACCAGGAGATTTAGGGCTCAAAGGAGGCTCCCATATCAAGAGCACAGAGAGGAAGCACAGCTGCACTCTAGCAGAAGTTAGGGCTGGTGATGGTAACCACTGAGCTTGGAGCTAAGACCCATGCCTGCATTATCTCATGAACCTTGAGAAAATAAGGCTCAGAGGCTTGTCTAAGGTCACACAGTGAGTGAGTGGCAGACCAAACTGTACCCTAGGTCTGATTCTGGAGCATAAGCACTGATCCACGGGCCGGACTGTTTTATTCTGGCCCTGTGTGACAGGGTAGCCCTGTGCCATTGGAAAACTGACTCTGAACCAGATCCTGGGCCTCAGAGAATCTTATCTTTCGCTGACCTACCCACAGCTCACAAGGGAAGCATCATTATACTCACTGATCCTGAGGAGGGCAGACTCAGAAGAGCTGCTTCCTGATTCCCAGCCAGGAATCAGAAGAGCCACACTTTGGCACAGCCTGGCTGCAATCCTGCTTTCAGACCGCCAGTGAGCCATGGCTAGTGGCTCCATGGGTCCTGCTTTTTCAGTCATGGACTTTCAGTGTCAAAGCCATGCCAGGTACTGGGTCCTATGGTCCCTGACCTGTGTGACCCTGAGTCAGGTTATGGAGGGTGAAGCCCTTCTGGGCACTGGAAATGTCTTTGGCCAGCATAGGACCTATGACTCAGTTCTAAGTGTGTATGTAACCAAGAGCTCAGAAACTGAATTGCAGCTGCTGCTGGCTTCTGGAGCCTGGCTCCTCCAGGTTGCTGTGCACAGGTATTCAGACCCAGAGGCCTCCTTCAGGAAGAGCCTCCACTCAGGGATCAGCACTGCCTGTACATGCACAGCACAGGGAGACCTCTCATCTCAGGCCCTGGAAGTGGACAGTAATGCACCAGTGGAGGCCAGTCAACAGGCTGGGTTTGGGAGTGGGAGGCCAGCCAGGCTCATGAAAGACAGCAGCTGCTCCGGCATCAAGTGTCCAGTAGGAAGCCAACCTAGAAAGGGTGGGGGCTCTGGAGCCAAGAAGTCTACAGGGAAAGCCAGCTCCTGTTGGCTTGTTCCCAGTGGCACAAGGACACTTCACCGGCCCTCGGACCATGCTTTGGCTTCAGGATCAGGGAACCAGAGATGAGGGCTTTGCTCCTGCAAGGCAAGGATGAAATGAAGCAAGGCATGGACCTACCCTGCACTGCTCAGTAACACCAAAGTGCTGCTGGTGACATCAGTAGAAATGGAAGACCTAGGTTGCAAAGGACAGATGCATGCCTTAGCTCCTGCTCTCCACACCATACACGCCTTTTTTTAGCCCCACATCTTGTTGTGTCCATAGGGAGGCCCAACTGGGCCATGCCTGCATGGACAGCAGCTTGCTCCTCCCTACTCTGCCTCCTTGAGATGTACCAAAATCAGGGCTATCTGGTATACAGCATGCCATTCATCCACTAATATATTAATTTTTTCATTCACCAAGAAGCCGGCTGAACCAAGCAGACTCCATTCACCAAGTCTCTGCCAGTTCTGTACCAGCTCATACACTATAGTGAGGACCCTCAGGCACAGTGCCTGTCACTGATGACATACCTGTATGTATTCTTTCTCCCTCCCACCAAAGCCCCACAGCCAGCTGGGACTTGGCCCCATAGGAATGTATATAAAGCACCATTGTGGATCACAGCTGGGGAGTCCTCCTGTATAAGAACTGAAAAGTCTAGTCTTGTGAGCAAGAGAAATTCTGTACACACCAAACCTAGGTGAGAACTTTTCAACCTCCCACAAAATGTAAGCTGTAGTCTCTCAGAAAGTAGCATGTCACTGGTGGCCTGGCTCCTGATGGGCTTCTTCCTTTGAGGTGGCTCGGGCAGCGATAGGCTGGTAGTCATTGCTTAAATGCACCACAACAAACCAGACTCTCTGTGCTCAGCACTTGTAAGATGAGCATCCCAACCCTGCAAGACTATTTTGAGAGTCAAAGCTGCCTTAAAAAAGTTTTTCATAAATCAGTAATAATGAGAAACCTAATGGCAGCTGTTGCATTTATATTTCTGAAACATTGTGCAAAGAGCCTCTCGCTTCTATAGTCAAGTATGTCTTGAGGAGCCCACTGTGTTCCTCAGGCCCACATAGCCCTTGCTTCTGTAGGGCCCTCAGAGATGCTGGGTAGTAAACAATGGCATGGCAAGGATCATTTAAGTAAATTGTGATGGTAACTAACAAGGGGAAGCCCATGTCTTGCCCCAGTCACTCCCCTTACATATATTTTCCAAATGAGGAAAACAAGGGTTGGGAGACTCTATAACATATCTGAAGCCACAAATCTGGCAAGCCAAGCCCCAGATCTCATTCAAGAGCCACTATACCTATGATTGCATTAGAGTTCAAGAGCACCTATAGAGAGCCTACATCTCCCAGGATTCCCCCTCAAGTCTGAGAGTCACTGAACAAGGCAAAGGTAGGATTAGGAGGAGGATGCCTGAGCTGGGCTGGGAGTATATCTCAGTTGGTAGAGTGCCTGTCTAGTGTGCAAAACATGTTGGATTCAATTCGTAGCTCTCCAGACATGGTGGTGCATGCCTGTAATCCTAGAATTCTAGGAGACAAGAGATCAAAAGTTCAAGGTCGTCCTTGGCTTTGTAGTGAGAGTGAGACCAGTCTAGCATACATCAGACCCTGCCTCAAAATAAAAGAGGCTGCCTGGGAGCATAAAGACTTGCTGTCCCTCTCTGCAGCCCTCCTGGCTCAATCAGAAACCTACAGAGCTTCGTAGCTCAAGAGAAGGACTGCAGCCTTTGAGAGCAGGCAAATTAATTCAGGAAAGTTGTTGCCCACTATGGGAGATTCTCCAACAGGGTGCCTTGGAAGAAGCCTGGGTGCCAGATTTGGAGTATCACAAGGCCTGCTGGGTGAGTGAGTCTCCTGCCTCTCAGGTCAGCTTTGTGGTCTGTAAAATGGGGAAAGCAAAGGCTGTTAGGAAGCTGCCAAGAGACCACACAGACAAAGTACTTTATGTAGTGTTGGGCATGGAGCAAGCGTCCTTCTCAAGGTCAAGGTAGTCCTCTCTAGAAAAGCAGATTTATGAGCAGAAACACAACCCACATAGAGCATAAGATTTATCATGCATTCTTTTTAATCACTATTTCTGTTTCCATCATTTACAGATCCCTTCACGGATTATGCCAACATAAGCACCCTGCATTACTGTATATTTTTAAAGATTTATTTATTTATTATTTATATAGTATTCTGTCTCCATGTGTCCCTGCAAACCAGAAAAGAGCACCAGATCTCACTATAGATGGTTGTGAGCCACCATGTGGTTGCTGGGAACTGAACTCAGGACTTTGGAAGAATAGACAGTGTTCTTAACCTCTGAGCCATCTCTCCAGCCCTATTGCGTTCTTTAAAAATGTTTTAAGATTGTTTTAGGTGTATGAGTGTTTTGCTCTTGTGTATGTCTGTGTATCAGATGCATGCCTGGTACCATGGAGGTCAGAAGATGGAGTTGGATTCCCTGAAACTAAAGTTACAGGTATCTGAGCCACTATGGGGGTGGTGCTAGAAATTGAATCCCGGTACTCCTCAAGAACAAGAAATGCTATTAACCTTTGAGCTGCCTCTTCAGCCCCCAGCCCAATTACTGTATTTTAAGGGAGGCAAAACACATATGCCATAAAATATACCATCAGTGGCATTTGGCACCTCCTAAGTTCTGAGTATTTCCCTTCTACGAATGGTGCTGCCATGAGCAAATTATTTGTGATTTTGTTCACATACTTGTGTTTTTAATTCTTTGGGGTATATATCCAGAGTTGAACTGTTGGCTCAAGCTATTCCTGTCTTAGTTTCTCTCTGTGAAATTGTGGGTTTGCCATTATAATCACACTAAGAGAAACAGGTTTCAAAGTAAGAGACCTTGCAATGTCACCTAAAATCACCAGGACAAGAGTGGTGTAGGCATCACCCTAGGAAGCTCAGTGAGGGTACTCTGGCGCTGCTCATTCATGTGGGCTCCTAGCGAGCTGAGGCTATCTGAAGACCAAAAGTCCTTTTGACAGAGAGGGACCAACTTCCAGTGTCAAGAACGTGAGACACAGACAGACAGAGGTGGCATGGAAGGAGTAAGGCTCTGGTCCCAGGGTTTGGGAATGGAGAGCCCTGGAGGCACCAGAACTAGTCTCAGGCTAAACATCTCCCAGTCCAATCCATCTTGCTGCTGAAGAGCCAGCTCCCTCAGAGGACTGATAGGAAAGGGGACTTTGTCCATCAGGAGCCTCCCCCCAGCTTGGAGACTGTCCCCCTTGATAATTAGGGAGTGTCTAGAACAAAAAGAGTTGTGTTGGTGGGAGCAAATTCCATCTCTGCCTTAAATCATACATCATGTGGTGATCTTGAATTCCAATGGGACATGAACATGCTCCCAGAGTCAGAGTTTGCATTAAAGGCTGGGACCACTGGACCAAAGAAGAGATGTCTCCAAATCTATTTATACTTTAAACATCTTTCAACTATCTTTCTCTTAACATGCCTTGTGGTAGCTTCCACACATGAATGTCCATCATCCCTTACAGCTCCAAGTCTGGGGGCATCAACGACATCATGGTATGTGGCCAGGGAGAAATACTGCAGCAACTCTGAGCAGAGGAACGGACAGAGAGATGCAAATGGAAAAAATATGCCGGCCATGTAAAAGCCATTACATCATTAACTGAAAACAAGCCCAACACAGAGAGCTAGGGCAGCTGTGGTGAAACCGGAAATGCAAATCCAGCTGCCAGCAGGGTGAGACTTTTGGGGAAAGTTCTAGAGATTCCAAAGCCAGGAAAAAAACAAAACAAAACAAAACAGTGTCTTTTGACTAATTTATCACACTCCTTGGAACTTATTCTTTTCCAAAAAGAAATGTTGGGGGAAAGAGGGAAGAAGAAAACATCTTAGACACAAAGCTAATTTAGTGTAGGAAAATTTACTAACAACAAAAATAAAACAGAAACTGGAGATGTTTTGATGTCAAGCAGCAGGGAAATAGCTAAGGAAATTAAAGCATATGGCAGAATGTGGGAACAGCAGTTTCTAAGGGAATTTTAAGTGCTTTAAAATTTTTTACAGCACTGTGCACAACTGTTTGTGCATTTACAAACTGTATTCATCTTTAAGATGAATTTGTTTGTAGTCACTGATATTTACTGTCCAGATGTAAGCCTAATTCTCATCAGGGTGACAACACATGCATACACGAACACTCACATACACTCACACACACTCATACCAGCGTGCGTGCACATGTGCACACACTCTTCTCTCTCTCTCTCTCTCTCTCGCTCTCTCGCTCTCTCTCTCTCTCACACACACACACACACATTCACTCACCTTGCTAACACCAAGTGGCTCTGAGGCCCTGTGGCTTGATCATTACAGTACATGGGCCCTCAGTGACCAATGTACTGTACAAGAGATGATGGCCAAATCTTCTAGATACTTTGACCCTACACTCAGGGCTTAGGACCCATGCACCCAGGCTGTCAGTCAAGACAGCTGACAGTCTGTCTACTCCCTCTTGGAAGCACCCCATTACACGTAGGGGGGTCTGACCTGCTCACAGCCAGAAACACCCCAGCCCTAACTCTCCCTAACCTGACAGCACTGCAGGGCGCAAGAGGGAAGGCCTGTGGCACCCAGCTCTGAAGTGCCGACACTGAGCGTGCCTCTCCAAGCTGGACTTCACAAGCAACTGTGGCACAAACACCAGGCACTAGAGCGGGCTGCAACCGTGCACCAAATGACAAATGTGGGTAGACAGCTTCTCTTTATCTTACATGTAAGGTACACATGGCAGAAGGCTAAAGAGATGGCTCAGAGACTAAGAGCAGTGGCTGCTCTTCCAGAGGCCCTGAGTTCAATTCCCAGCAACCATATGTTGGCTCACAATCACCTATAATGAGATCTGGCGCCCTCTTTTGGTTTACAGGCTTACACTGTATACATAGTAAATGAATAAATCTTAAAAAAAGGGTACACATGGTAAAATTTTATGCTGGGTTTTCTATATTTAAAATATTCAACATGGCTCAGTGGGTAAAGAGCTTGTTGCCTGAGCCTCGCTACCTAAGTTCAGCCCCCAGAACCCAGGGAGGTTTGGAAGAAGACCTGATACCACAAAGCTGCCCTCTGACATCCACAAACCTCTGTCAGCACATGTGTCCTCCCGTAACAAAAAGAAATTAAAACAAATATATTTTTAAAATTCATTAAGAAAAAACTTAAAATGTGGTAGCAAATGGCTGACAATTATCCTCACAGTGTGATTGGGGGTGACGGGCAGGGGAGAGAATTGTATTTTTCAGATTATGCCCTGTTTATACTTGGTGTCAAAATATTACTTCTCCAGGAAATCATGCTGGAGTTGAAGGTTGGTTTTCTCTTTCTTAGACAACACCTCCCCCGCCCCCCCCAAAAAACCAAAACAAACCCAAAAACCTGGCAGCCTCTTGAGAGTCCCCAAAACTTCTTTTTGAAGTCTCGCTGGTCCATGAAACTCCAAGCCTGGACCCTGGCCTGAGATCACACAGGGCTCTCTGGCAACAGGCAGGGTGCTGAACGGCACAAGGCAAGCTTGAGCTGGAAACCCCTACGGGGTTGCTGAGCAAGGAGGCAAGACAGTGAGGGAGCGAGGCAGCTTTCCATAGCTACTGGCTAGCTGATCTTGAAAATCTGAAAGTGTTTCAAAGGCTAAGTTAGTAATTGCAGTCTAGAAGGATGTCTCAGGCTTGAGTTCACGTCATTTTATTTAATGGAGCCTAGGAATTATGGCAGGTTCAACACCTGAATCCCAATCCAACTGTCACATTTAAGCCTGGGCACTGCTCCTGTGCTGGTGCCAGCCAGCACAGCTCCATTGTGTGTCCAGCACAGGGGCCATCTCCTAGCCGCTACCCAGAACAGTGAAGGCTGGCACGAAGAAACACCCACAGCCAGCCCAGATCTGGTTCCCCTCAGGAGGTCCATAGTCCACAGCATAGTCTGCCCTCTTCTGTGTTCTCATTCCCTTTGTTAGGAGTTGGTTTTCCCTGTATCTGCCTTCACCCACCACCCAGCTGTTGTCTCCACAGGTGCCTTCCTTCCTAATGCACTGTCTAGGTTTTTGACCCTATCTGTCTGTACTGGTTTTCCTACTCTTCCACTCCAGTACCTGCCTCTGGCCCCTCACAACACACCACTCCTGGGTCTCCTTGGGTTCCCTTGTTTGTCTATATCAATGTCTTTATCACAGATTTTTTAAAGATTTAAAATTTATTTAACTTTTTTTTATGTGCATTGGTGTGAGGGTGTCAGAACACCTGGAACTGGAGGTACAGACAGTTATGAGCTGCCACGTGGGTGCTGGGAGTTGAACCTCGGTCCTTTGGAAAAACTGACAGTGTTCTTAACCACTGAGCCATCTCTCCTGCCCTAACGATTTTTTTTAACAGAGAATTTTTTGGTGAAATGGAGAAATTATGGTCATTCTAGAAAATATAGCATAGTAAGGCCACCTACTATTCTGCCACCAAGGACTACTCAGTCTCAGGACTTAGGTCCTTCACAGAGGCACACATGGCTACAGAAATTCGCTTTGTGATCCCTCTGGAATATTGTTGATGGAAAGCTCCAGGACTCTTGACCTTCAGTGGAGATGAAAGTGTCCTGGCTGTGTTGGGCACAACAGTACAGGCAAGGCCCTAAGAAGTGACATGGACTATGGGGTCTGGACAGGACCAGAGCTGCCACTTTACATAAATGGTCCGCCTGATCCAGAGGCTAGTGGCAGATAATCACTGTCTAAGCACCCGACCCTGTCAGCCAGAGACTGACCTTCCTCCCCCCTGCCTTCCAGATGCTCCAAAGCCAACTCTCTAAGGAGGAAGCAAATAGAAAGAACAGGGCTGGCCTCCTTGAGGAGAAAGGAAGAGCTGGCAAGAAGCCTTCCTCTGCTCCTATGGACTCAGTGCCATGATGACAGTAGTAACAGTAACAATATACTGAGGTGACCAGTGTGTGGAGTCACTGCCCCAGGCATGGGGACAGGTCTTCAATGTGTGGATGAATTCTATTAGAGGACGGCAGATAGAAGAGAAATGTGGACTCATGCTAGTTTTTAATATACACTAAAAACTAATCGCTCTTCAAGTCCACGAGCAGATAAGTTAGCAGAAATCACAGGCTGACCATGAACACCTGTAGTCCTGAACGCACTGTGCTCTTTACTGACTCAACTCACAAGCTGCTCTGCCTATGAGGAGGCCAGAGGTCAAGGCACAAGGCAGCAAGCCTGGTGCTACACCTAAAAGTGGTGAGCAGGGCCTGCATGGGGCCAGGGTTGGGGGCTCCACTGCCCAGGTTCCTGTGGAGGCAGGGCCTTTTCTCCCCCTTTGCCTTTGCTCTGCCAATCTACCCACTTTTATCTATCTACCAGTCACAAGTGGCCCAGGGAAGGTTCCCTAACACTGGGCCAGGCCACTGGCCACTGGCCTGCTTGCTGGTCCTGGTGCTCTTAGGAGTGCAGGCTGGGCTCAGGAGTGTTTGTGTAGTTGCTGACGTGGTTCTTGCCTGAGAAGGGGCCTGGGTACCGTGGAACCAGGGGGGTAGGCCTTGGCCCTGGCAGTGAAAAAAATAGCCTAGGAATGACAGTTTGGCCGTTTCTTAATGGCCACAGGCTATGTCACCAGCTGCCCGGGCAAAGGAGCATGGAGTGGCTTGTTGATTCTTGCCTGCCCAGCCTGCCTCATGTCATCAGAGGACAGTGTGACCCACCTCCTGGCCAAACTTTCCTGAGATGCCGGGCAAGCCCAGACAGAATACTGCTGGCCCTAAGGACTCCCACTGAGGCTGTCCTCAACTTTGAAGTCTGTTGGTTTCTACTTTAAACCAACAGACTTCTTCCCCCAATGGAGGATGACCAGAGGATAGAATCCAGTAGAGGAACACAGATGTGGGATCAACAGTCCATGCCACATCTTGTCTGCCAGGGGCAGGGAAGGGCATGGCAGATTTGAGTCCAACACTAGTGATTACCATAAAGGTGCCTCACCTGGAGAAACAGGGCCTCTCTAGACACAGGGATCTCAAACCAGGCGATGATGAAGGTGGACACGCACAGATGTGGGATCTTCCAGGACCAGGCAAGCTCGGCATTCTTCACACTTTCTTGCTCACATCTGACAATAACCTTACTCTCCTGGGGACTATTTCAGTCACTCCATAAGCAGGCTGGGAGGCTGGGAGGCTGCAGCACTCACTACATTAAGTCTTACAGAGCCAGAAATGAGTGGACAAGGAAGTCTGAGAAGGGCCAGAAAGAGGGCAGGCTTAGAAATGCACTCTAAGACTCCCAGCCACGGTTTTCTACTCTGCCATTCCCCCTGCATCAAGTCATCTTCACTGCCTAGGACCTCCCAGCTGGCAAGGCTGGAGGCTCTACTTCATTTGGGTTTTACTGTTGAGTAGGAGTTCTTTTTGGCTCCTAGCTGGTAGAAGCTCCTTAGACAACCCCAGGCCTCTAGATGGCTGTGAGTAGTTGAGGTGGCCAGACCAGGTATTCTTAGCCTGGAGGGTCACAGAGAATGATCTAGGACATCACAGGTCCTAAGTTTGTATCCATCAGAGTACAGACACAAAATAATTTGTTCTTTCCATGCATGTGCCCCATGAGTTGATTAGCCAGTGTCGTCTTTTCAGTTTGGGGCAGCAGGTCCCTAAATGAAACACAGGCCGGATTCTGTAACTTTGCAGTCACTTTCTGTTATCCTAAGAGTCTCATGTCAAAACTTCAAAATGTTTATTTGAAAACTTGACCCAAATTCAACCCAAAGTACATTGTCCTTCTCCTTTTGTCCCCTCTCCCACCTGCCATCTATTTATAGCCCTAGGAATTAGGGGGAGGGAAAAAAGGTTAAGGAAAAAAAAAAGGTTCTGTCCTTCACCAAAGTCTCCTGCCTTGGTTTTTTGGACTCATAAGCTCTTGCTGTAGGTGGCCCCTGCCGGTCAGGGCTCCATACAGACAGCAAGTGGTTGAGGGCTCCTAAGGCTAAGTTAAGAGTTTGTACTGGCTCCTCTATCACCAAAGGGTAGCCAGATCCTCTGCACTCATGGTACAGGTTACAATTCCTGCTCTGGACTGGGGTGGGCTCCCACAGCTCCTGCCCCTTTGCCAGGCTCTGTGCTCCTTCATGCAGGGCTACAGTAACTTCTGAATGGATCTCGGCCTCCTGGCAAGAGCACAAAGAACTAGATGTTGAATATGGAGCCCACCTCTTCCCAGCTGCTCAGTCCTTTCAAGTCTACTTGCCTATAGGCTTCCAAAACATCTATACCAGAAACAGAACAGTTTCTACATTCAGCAGGACCCAAGGTGCCAGTGCTTCCTCTTCTTCCTTCCCACATGTGGAAGGGGAACTGGGAAGACATGACCACACTACTCCCTGCATCCCGGAAGTGCTGTAAGGGTCCATGGTAACAGTCAACTTGACAGACTCTAGACTACTTGGGAGACAGATCTCTGGGCACGTATGTAGGGCGTGACATCATATCACACTTGGTTACATAAAGTGAGGCGGGAAGACTCGCCCACTGTGGGTGGCACAATTCCTTGGCTGGGATCCTGGGGTGTATAAAGGGAAAAAGTAAAGTGAGCCATGCATACATAGTTTTCTGCTTCATGAGTATGGATGCCATGTGACCAGATCCTTCAAGCTCTTGATTGACTACATCCCTGAACTGAGCCAGAGTAACTCCTTTTAGTCAGGTGGGGTCTGTGCAGGACACAATACTCTGGCTTTGTTGAGACAAACATTGTATAGTCTCCACTGTTCACAAACTCTGGTTAGCTTCTTTGTTAACAAGGGAGACTTTAAAAAAAAAAACAAACCTAACACAAGTAGCACAGGTTGCAGAGGGAGAGTATATTATCACGATAAAGCAATAAAGCTCGAGTCAGTTCTGGGAGACAGATAATGCCTATGATCCAGCCGACTCTTCTGATGTTCCTCAGCTCATTTTCTATACAGTAGGGATTAGTACCACCACATTCACACCAGGAAGGGACACAGCTTCCCTCCCTCCTGGTGCAGGGTGACCATCAACTTCATGCTTGGCATGGCTATTGGTATAACTCACAGGCAGTGCAGAGCTGAGGAAAGCTAACTGTGATGGGCCACCTTTGTTGTCAACTTAACTGGATTTGGAATCTCGGAGCCTCACCTCTGGGCATGCCTGTGAAGGAGTTACCAGAGAGGCGTGACTGAGAGGAAAGAGGCATTAATGTGGGCAGTATCACTGCACTACCTGGTGTCCTGGTCTTGGTAAAAAGGAGAAAGCAGGAAGATTTAAGCATCAGGGTCCACCTCTTTCTGCTTCCTGACTGGGGATACAATGTGATCAGCCACCTTAAAGTCCTGCTATCACATGCCCTCCTGCCATGACAGACTGTGTTTTGGTTCAGGTTTCTATCATTGTGATGAAATACCATGACCAAAGCAACTTGGAGAGGAAAGGATTTATTTGGCTGATACTTCCAGAAGTCAGGACAGGAACTCAAACAGGGCAAGAACTGATACAGGAGGCAGGAGCTGATGCAGAGGCCATGGAGGGGTGCTGTTTACTGGCTTGCTCAGTCCACAAGGTTGGACATCTCAGCTGGTCTTCAGTGTATGCTGGAATCCTGAAGGAGTAGGCTCTAATGCCAGTGAAGGAATGGACTTGCTAGCAAGGTGAGGGCAAGCAGGCAAAGAGCAAAACACTTCCTTCTTCCATGTCCTTAGATATAGGCTTCCAGCAGAGGGGGTGGCCCAGATTAAAGTCATGTTTTTCTGGCATTTCTTTCCCCAGCTCAAAAAAAAAAAATCTAGATTAATGACATGTCTTTTTCCAGCTCAAAAAAACAAAAAAACAACAACAACAAAACTGGATTAATGGTATGTCTTCCTACCTCAAAGGTCCAGAATGGAAGTGGATCTTCCTACTTCAAATTAAGCAAAAATCTCTCACAGGCATGCCTTCCATTTTGGATTTCTGTTAATTCCATGTGTCAGGAACAGACATCACACACTGTATTCTCTCAAACTGTGAGCCAAAAACCCCCCTCCTCCTTGTTTCTGCTTTTGTCAGGTATTTCATTAGAGATGAGAAAATAGAACAAAGAGAGTCTTGGGTAGGACGAGGATCCAAACCCCAGCACAGTGTCTTCCAGGCTGTTCTCAGGTTCCCACACAGTCCTGCATGGTGCTGCATGCACGACAGGTCCTGCACATCAACATATACTTTGCTGAATGGATATTCTCTTAATTGCAGGATTATTTAGCTGATACTTATTAATGAGGTGTTCTGAACACAGATTTAAGTTGCATTTAGTCCAGCAACCAAAAGAGACCATGGACCTTTAAAAAAAAATAAGAGGAGAGACCCCTCTGTATTGAGGTGGGGGTGGGGTGTAGCCACCATCCCTGAAGGGCAGCTCGCTAGCAGGAACTGCTGTTCCAGATGCCTGGCAGAGCTGAATAAGTTGCACGGCAGTGTGAATGCTTGCTTTCTCGAGTGCAGCTCCTCTCTGTGTGCTGAATCACAGTATTCACAGGGGCCACAGGACAAGAGCACTGAGTGGAGAGATCCTAGACCTGCGACATGGGTCGGACGGGGTGGAGCCAGGACACCTGGCTAGGCCAATACTCAGGCAGGAACGGAAATTTGAACTCAGCCTTGTAAGTCTTTGGAGACAGTAGTGGGGGCTGGCGGGTGAATGGGGGAGTGCAGAGTGGAAGGGAAGGGGAGGGAGGGACAGCAACAGCAGCTGATGAACGTTCTGACCACAGACCACAGCCAAAGAGAAACCAGGCCCAAAATAGGCTCAGCCTCTGGCCATCAGCTGTCATTCACCCCTTCCAACAAGTCACAGCTCAAGCATTCTGTTTACCCAGTGCTTTTGCACACACAGAGATGAGGGAAGGTCTAGGTTCTATAAAAGGGGGTGGGGAGGGTCTCAGAGGGTGGCTTTTTGAGGCGTTGGAGTCTTCCCTGAAACTGTGGTAGAGCCAGTAGCTGAGTGCAAAGGCGCTGTGGAGTCTGTCCCTAAAAGACCTATTGTGTTGGGAATACTTCCAGCCTGGCAGGTAGCAAAAGAGGGATGACACCTGCAGGGGCACCACCGTGGCAGGCATCTGAGTTCCTGGGAGTGTGTGAGTCCTTGCTCTTGCCAGGGCAGTGTGGAGGGAGATGGCAGAGCTGGGGATCATTGTCCCCAGGGCCACATCCAGCTAGGCTGCTCTTCTCTGGGCAGAGGTGGGGCTGAGGGTGAGGTAGGGAGAAGGGAGGCTTTTAGGATTCTTTGGGTCCTCTTCTTCTGCCCTCTTCCCTGGGCCTTGCTGCTGTTTCCCCATGGGTTCCTTCCTGCCTTCTCTGCAGATCTATGGCGGGGACGAAGTCAATGTCACTGAAGCCCAGCCATAGTGAAACATCTGGCATGCACAAGTCCTCAGTGGCCAAGCACTCTGTAAGCCTTTTAAGCAGGTGCCTTCTGACCTGCCTTACAGACATGGAGAGGCAACGAGGTGACAGGAAGAAGGGCGGGCAGGTTGTAAATGGTGGAGCTGGGATTTGAACCTCAGCCTGGGGCTCAAGAGATTACACTCTATATAGCATCTTGCCTGCCTGGTGGGATAATACCAACCATGATGATAGGAGGTGGGGAAAACCTACAGCACAGGTCATTTAGGAACCCACTTTATATCAGGCTGAACTCACAGCAGCCCCATAAAACACAGGTGTCATCCCCTAATGTGGAAAGAGGGAAACGCAGACCCATGTGCTAAACTACTTACTCTGGGCCGTTTAGTAGGCAAGGGAGGCCCAGGGTTCAATCCTGGGTACCTATGACTCTAGCACCCACTATTGTGCCACCAGGCTCTTTGTTAACTTGCCCATTAGCATAGCTCTGAGATGAACACTGGAGACTTATAGGGGCGACTAGGTGGCCCATCTGACCTACCAGCCTGTTGGGAGAGGAAGTACACCAAGCCTACCCTCAGGGCCTGAAGTCCCACCCACGAGGCTGACACATAAGAGGCTGGGCAGGGCTTCAGAAGGGCTTATCTGGTTAATCTGCAAAAGGGATTCCTATAACACAGTCATTTTTTTTTTTCCTTTTCTTTCCTAGTCTGTGCCAGGAAGATCACTGGAAATCAGAAAGAGTTGACAAAATCACTCACATGAATCTTGGTTCATGGGCCAGGCATCACCACATGTCTTACATGCTGGGTTTCCTCGCCTTAGTGTCAGTGACATCAGAAGAGGGGAATCTAGAGAGGCAGCTCCTAGTAACTACTGGAGAGGCCAGGCTGCGCTCTTCCTGTTTGGTGCTGGACCAGCCTCCGTGCACAGGAAACAACCTTCAGCAGCAGGGCAAGCTCGCTGCCCGGCCAGCCCCAGCTCATGGTGCTCCTGTGAACTTGTTGGAACTGAATATGATATCTGGCTACATCCAGGATCTACTGAGTCACAGAAACTGGGAGTAGGGCCCATCAAACTGTGTGCGCGGCTCTCAGTTAACTCTGAACCACTTGAGGGACGCTTTATAAGTGTTCATCGTAAACTCACTAGTAAGCACAAAGGATCTAACAGCAGTTGAGCTGATGTGTCAACGGCACATCTCTACCTTGGTACTAACTCTCCGTATTAAAAGTATTATTCTACTTGGGTGTAGTGACACACTCCTAAAATCCCAGCACTCAGAAGGCTGAAGCAGAAAGATTATAAATTCTAGAGCAACCTGGGGTACACAGTAAGTTCCAAACAAAGGGAGCCTGTCTCAAACAACAGCAACAATAAAAACAAGCAGCTGTCCCATAGAAAAAGAAACCAGGGAGTTAGGGGCATCCTTAAGTTGCCTCACAGTACCTTGATGTAAAGTCTGTCGAGAGTGTGGACTTCAGGCCTCCAGGGGCCCAAATCCAAACTCAGGCTTGGCCACTACTGACTACGTGATTTCATCTCCCAAACCTCACTGAGCTATGCCACCTCAGGAGGTTCAGTGGGAGACAATGGAGAGACCCTTTCCCGAAAGGGCCTGTTTTCAGAATGCAGTGAGCTCATCCATGTGGAAGGCCTCCCGGCAGCCCAGGCCCACGTGAGCGTGACACAGAATGCAGCTGTTATGTAAGAGCAGAGATGCTCTTGGCACTTCATCCCGGAGCTCCCAAAACTGGATCTCCAGGACCTCCCGTAGGACAGCCCTTCAGACTAAGCTCGTACCAGTTAGCAAAGACACCACCAGGTGTCTGCTGCCTCTGCTGGGAGAGGGCAGTGGATGAGACGCTGGCTAGTGACTGGAAGAGAAGGCATTCTTAGCGAGGGAGAGTGAGCACAGCAGCAGTAAACACAGCTGCCTGGGTTTACAGGACTCCTGGAAGCAGTGCCCTCCCCGAAGAGTCACACCAATGCCAGTCTGCTGAACACGACTGTGTCACCCAGTTTGATCAGTAGGGTTGAGCAGAGAGCATGTGTATCTGTGTGTCCTTATGGCTCTGTGTAGAAGGCTTAACAAGAAGGGATGAAAACTGCAAAACATGGGATGTTTAAAGAGACAACCTTGTCATTTTCTATTCAATTGGTTAATTATCCACAACAATTTGCTCCTTGGGGCCCAGGAGCTCAAGGTTTCTTTGGCCAAAGCAAAAAGTTTAGAAGCTGGGGTGTGGGCTTTGCAAGGCAACCACCCATGTGCACCACTGGCCACTGTGTGACTGCTCTTACTCTGGGAAGCCTACTTTATCAGGCTTTTGCCAGAAACCCTTATTTGCCTCCCAGCTGCCTCTGGGGTCCTAGGAAGGTAAACAAGATTGGTAGGAGTCTGGCTGTTCTCCACGACAAGGAGTTAGTAGCTGTAAGTGTAAGGGTTGCAATGGGCCCTTCCCCCACCATCACACTATACCCTGAAGGTCCTGTCCCATACTGGACTAAAGAAATGACTATATCTTTCCAAGTTTACATTGAATGGGGATGATTTTAGCCAAATCCATGAAGTTGTGATTGTGAGGAAATAGAATCAGCAAACTATAAGAGAGCCTTTCCTCCCATTGGACCTCAGTTTTCCCTTTGGGGATGGGCCCCGGCTTACCCAGGAGGAGAGAAGATGGATGAAGCTAAGTAAGCATTCCTGAAAAATATTGTTTGAGATCAAAGGAAAGCCAGCCAATGGAAAGTCTCAGCAAACAGGCTCCTGGCAAATGACTGACAGTCCACCGACCAACCGAACCCCTATCTCCAGTGAGCAGGTGAGGCTGACTCAGCATTTGTGGAATAAACCTGCTTGGTCTCTGGGTAAAATCACCTTTGAGAAAAGTTGCTGCTTTGACTCTGTGCCCAAAAAAGTGAATGGAGAAGTCAGGAATGAATTGGGTCATGTGTGAGCTGCTTCTTACCAAGTATGCAGCCCATTCTGATGGCTGCTCAGTGTTTTAACAGAATTGTGTTTAAGGGCTTTCTGTGGTGCCTGGATACCCTCAGTGACACTGGGCAGTACTCTGTCATGGAACCTCCCTGCAAACTACGTCTTCAGATTGTGTTCACTGGAGCCAGAGAGCATGCAGTTCCCTGCTGGACTCAGGCAGCAAGTCACAGGACTAACACAGGGCTCCAGGAGGGGAAGGAACAGCTGGCTGCTGTCAGCTGTTTTATTACATCTGGGTGGATGGAGGCTTCAGCATTCTACCAGCTTCCTAAAGCTTAGACACTCCCCTGGGTCCTTCTAAGATCAGCTGAGCAGGAGAGGAGGAGCTTTGCCTTTTCATCGAGATCTCACTGGAGTCTCACTGCCTAAAACTGCCACACTTTTTTCTACATTCCAAGTCTTCAGTTTTAAAATATGTCATGTTCTAGTAAGAAACAAATGGTAAAAAGAAAAAAAGGAAAAGGAAGAGAAAAAGAAAGAAGAATAAATGAAGGAAGGAAGAAAAAGAAAGGAAGGAAGGAAGGAAGAGAGAGAAAGAAAGAAAGAAAGAAAGAAAGAAAGAAAGAAAGAAAGAAAGAAAGAAAGAAAGAAAGAAATGGTAGGCAAATACTTTGTGGAAACAAAGATAGGTGAAAGCTGGCATGGTGGTACACACCTTTGACCCCAGAACTTGGGAAGCAAAGCTCAGCCTGGTCTACAGAACAAGTTCCAGGCCAGCTCTGGCTACACAGAGAAAACTTGTCTTGAAGACAAAAGCAACAACAAAACAAACAAACAAAACCCATAAAATGGTACTGCTAAGAGTACTGTGACTTGCCTTTAGCTAAGAGAGACATCCTAATTTCAAAGATCTCAAAACAAGAAAAAGTGCCCCGGAGTTGAAGAAATGCAATTTGTTTCCAGGACAATGTGCTTCTCCTAGCTATGCAGGCTGATAGGGATAGGGACAAAACCAAAATAAACCCTAAACACTAGTCGGGTAATTTAACTACCAGCCAGGACACAATACACATTCTGGCAGGAAGACACGGTCTCTTCAACATGCCACTTATAGTGAACAGCTACAGATACACGAAAAAGCAAGAAAATGATATGCATGATCAAGAAAAGACAGCACCCCCCCCACCCCGAGCCAATAAACATTAGGTTTAGTACACAAGGGTTTGAAATGGCTATTATAAACATATACAAGAGTCTCAGAAAATGAAGGCCAAAACCCAGGTTCTCTGAGAAGAGAACTGGTAATCACACACAGAGTGCAGCAGCTGGTGCCCTGCCTCTGACAACTACCACAGTTGGAGGCTGTGCTCAGACAACCCCTTACAAATGGATGGGGCAGCAGCTGCCCTTGAATATATGGGGCAGAAGCGTCCCTTGTTGAGATGAGGCCAGAGACCTCTTGTGATAGGGAAAATGCAGTTTCACACCCCTAAGAAAATACCAGAACATCAAAAGTAGTATGACCAACCCGAGCATGCCCTCTCTCAGAGCTCGGCGCAGTCCCTCCAGGCCATCACCGACAGACTGGCAGTGCTGAGGCTATCTGGATTCACCTTTTCCAGAGACTAGTCAAACGCCTGCGGTCCTGACCCTCAGGCTGTGTTCTCCCCGCCCCCCCCCCAGCAGCTTCATGACTTCTGCTTTCTTGACCTCTAGCTCAAGAATCACAACTGTCTCCTCTCTCACTCTTCCATTTCCTCCCAGCAGCTGTTGCAATCTCTAGCTTGTCCGTCCCGTTTTTCATTTTCTCTCAAATTCCAACAAAATAATTTTCTAGTTTTTGTCTAACTTTTTATTGATTCTTTGTAAGTTTCATGTCATGTACCCCAATCCCACTCAGCTCCCGATACTCTCATATCCTCCCTTTGCCCTTGCATCCTCCCTCCCCCCAATAAAACACACACACACACACCACCACCACCAACAACAAAAGCATAGAAAACATCTCATCGTGGAAGCTTAGTGTGTCACAGTGTGTCCCACAGTATGTCCCTCTGTCCACACATCTCCACTTGCAAATGTTCATCGAAATGAGTCATTGGTCTGGTTCGAGATCTCTGGCTTCTGTGACACCATCAATATCGGATCCTCACCAGAACTCCTCCGTGTTACCCTGCTGTTGCCCTGTGTCATGGAGATCCTGAAGCTGTGGATCAGCAGGACTGGCCCAACTCTTCTCAGATAATATAGATTTGGGGGTGGGCCCTCAGGGCCCTGGATCTGGGCCTGGGTGGTAGCTTAGCTGGACAACCCACTGGCTCTCCCTTATCTACAACACCAGGGCAAGCTGTCCATCGCTGTTCCACCTAGGCCTCTCAGTGCCACCGTCAGCAGGAGGCAGGGTCACTTCTCCTGCTCTCGTGCCCTTGGGGCCAGCTCACCCACACCCGCACCTCCAGAGCCAGCTCCACTGTGCTGCCCAGTAAAGGCGAAGGGCCCACTCTTCCAAATGCTACAGCCAGTGAGGGGGCAGGGCCGGCTACTGCGGGTGATGGGGAGCAGGAGAAGGGCATCACCTCTGCGCCCATGCCATCTTCCAGGAGGCAAGTGGTGGGGCCAGCTCTCCTGAATTCTTGCCCTCTGTGTTCACACAGGTACTGACTGCTCAGTGAAGGCGGCACCAGTAATTACTCCAGCCAGCAGTCACTGGGTTATATGCAACCAGAGTATCTTAAAACTAATGTTCAGATTTTTTTGGTTTTGAACTAGGGGTTCTCTGTGTAGCCTTAGCTGTCTTGGACTCGATCTGTAGACCAGGCTAGCCTCAAACGCACACTGAACTGCCTGCCTCTGCCTCCGAGTGCTGGGATTAAAGGAGTGTGGCATCATGCTGGCTTCATTTAAAATTTAAAGACATTTAAGAAAAATTTTTAAAATTTTATACATATGAGTGTTTTGCCTCTACGTGTGTCCACGCTCCACTGTATGTCTGGTACCCCAGGGAAACCAGAAAAAGGTACTGGATCCCTGGAACAGGAGTTACAGATGGCTGTGAGCCATCATTTGGGTGCTGAGAATTGAATTTCGATCCTCTATAAGATCAGCTAGTAATCCTAACAGCTGAGCCATCTCCCCATCTCAAGACCTCACTTAATTTTTATAATAGCCCTTATATTATCCTCATTTTACAGATGAGGTAAAGTGAAGCTCAGAGGTATTGAGTGGGGAAGTAGAAGCTAGCTTGAGTTCCCCAGCCAGGCACCTAATTGTCTTGGGCCAAGACAAGGTTAAGGGTTGTGCAAAGGTGGGTGAGGCAAGGGCATTCTAGTGCTTTTGACATTGTTGGAAAACAGAAATATTACAATGGCCTACATGTATGAGCTGAACCTGTTACCAGAGGGTGTGTGTGGCCCTGGAGACTCCTTCTGCTATCAAGTAGGCCCTATGGCCTCCAACCTCACCAAATGGCCACAGCCACAGCCTCCTTTCCTTTCTATCCTTTTTTCTCTCTTATCCGGTGTTAGGAAGTTGAAAGGGTAGAAGAAAAGAAAGGGATGGAGAAGGGTGAAGAATCCATAAAGTAGTAAATGCGCGCTGGTTACATCTTTACTCATTCCTCCCAGCCCTAGTTGTCCCCTCTGCCTGAATTGCCTACAGCATCTGAGCCACCCTATGGAGTTGGCTTAGAGACTTCCTCAGGCAGCTGGCCTGGCTGCCACATCTCCTGAGAAATGCACCCTCAGCACTGAGCACTTTTCAGATCCAGTGGTCTGTCTCCCAGCCTGAGCACTTGCTGTTAGAGGACAGGGGCTTTTGCTAACAGCAGCATCTTCACAAAGACATCGAGAGGGAGAGAAGTGAGGCGGGCAGACTTCTCAGCTGTAGAACATAGTGACCTTCTCCTGCCAAAGGAACAGCTACAGGAATTGTGTCCAGCCACAGGATCTTGTCTAGATCCTAGGCAGAAAACAGAGTGGGTGGCATCTTCATCCCCTGGGAGAAAAGGACTTCCTGTCTAGTCTAGCCATCTGGCTAACAGTGTCCTATAAGGGTTGTAGTTTCTTCTAGAAAAGGAAGGGAGGGAGAGGCTAGGTAGGCAGAGGAGAAGCTAAGGCAGGAAAAAACAAAACAACAACAAAAACATTTGTTCCCTGAACAAAAGGGTGGCAGTCTAGGGGAGGGAACCACAGTGGGTCTGCCTTTTCAGGGACCAGGAATGTACCTCATGGTACCTTGGTGTGAGAGAGGTGCACTGACTTTCCCTCCTAGTTTGTACCTAAATGTTACTGCGTTTCAAAGCAGAGCCATCGCTAACATTAAGCAGTAGATGGCCTGTGCATGGGACTTGAGGGCTCCGCCTCTACGCCCCTGCATGATGCCAGTGGCTTCCTGGCCTTCCTCTCACCAGCTCAACAGGTCTGATGCAGCTAAAGGACGTTAGCTTGGGAGTCACTGTCACCTTTCGCTTTTCTCCTTGGAACCACCACTCACACAGCCAGTTTCACAGCTGACAACTCCCATGGACTCCACCATTTGTTCACTGAACAGCCCCTCAAGTCACAGCTGAGAACACTGAGACTGGCGGGGTCGCACAGCGGCTTGGAACTTGAGTCCAGCCCACGTGCCCAGCCTACATCATCTTTGACCCAGTTATAGGACCTTCCCAAGTGACCTTGGAGAAGCGCCCCTGCAGTCTTGCTGACATGTGGTTCACTTATGCTGTGGAGAAGGAAGCCCAGGTTACCACTCTGGTAGGAGTTAACAGCTTTCCTCCAGTGGAGTCCCCCCAACCCAGCCACTGTCCTAATCCATTGCCTCAGGCTAGCCCCCAGCAGGGATGAAGTGGTTAGGAGAGGTGTGGCCTCTGGAGAAGGGTGTGATGAGCTTAGTAGGGTGCCCCACAGGAAAAGAGTGAGCAGGGCTTCCTGGACTCCCAAGCAGCTGCTCTCACGGCTGCAGCTTCCCCAAACCCATTACCCAAGTCCAGTGGAAGCACTCTGCCTGCACTGGGCACCCCAGGAACATCAGGCTTCAGGGAGTGGAGCAGGCGGGTGAGCCAGGAGCAGAGCTGGCCAGGTTGTCTGTGCCAAAGAAGGAGGGGGCCGTCCAGGCCGCCAAAGCGGGAGGGAGGGGCTGGGCCAGCTGGGGCTGGAGCTAGTGTGACATCACCAGGCGGCCCGCCCCTGTCTGGAGCTGAGGGGAGGCCCGGAGCCTTTCTGGGGCCTGGGGGATCCTCTTGCACTGGTGGGCGGAGAGAAGTGCCTGCAGCCAACCAGGGTCAGGCTGTGCTCACAGTTTCCTCTGGCGGCATGTAAAGACTCCACAAAGGACCTGGGAGTTCAACTGAGGCTGCTGCAGTGGGCCTGGGGATGGACCCCAAGCCCTGAGTGGTGCCGTCGGACCCAGGACCTGCAAGGGGCATGCACTAAGGCAGCTGCTGGCCACACTGTGAGGGAGAGCAGGTTGGGAGCAGCCCCAGCGACACCCCAGCCAGCCCCATCCCTAGGAGCCTCTGAGAGCATAGACTGTTGCCAGCAGAGGCCAGTAAGCCAGGGCTGCTCAGCCGCCAGCCCAGCCTGAGACTCGGGACCCCTCCTGGAGGCGATGGCCAGGCTGCCCTGCTGATGGCACCGGGAAGCATGTGAGGCACTGCTCCAGAGCCAAGCAGGAGAGAAGAGGTAAGGGGTCAGTTCTCAACTGCAGCACTGAGGGGAAGCGGGTCTTAAGATAGGCAGCCCTGACTCCTCCAGCTGGGGTCATGCAGCTGGATCTCACAGAGGGTCATCTCTTGCTTTTGCTTGGAGCCAAACCAAGCATTTGACCAGGCAGAGGACTGAACACCTGGGCAGGGTGGTGTTAAGGCACAAGCACATGGGGCTTCATCAGTGAGCTCCACTCACCTCTTTCTGACAGAGTACTTCTGGGGTGAGCCACAGTGGCTATGGGCACCGGGTGGTAGCCGGGTATGTACATGTGCATAAGTAAGGACTTGAGAGCCGGCTGAGAGCTGCAGGGTAGCGGAGGACTGGGTAAGTTGTATTTAAGCTCAGGACTTGTGCACACCCAGGCTAGAGAATATGCTAAGACAGAAGCAGACGTGAATGCCGCCCTAGGGCAGTTGGAGCCCCTCCTCAGAAAGTGCCCCAGGGCCAGGCAGTGCCTGCCCACGGGCTTCCAGGGAGCCAGGAGCAGAGGCGTCCTGTACGCGACAGAACATGTCACCCACAAGTTTCTGTCAGTAGGACTAGGGCAAAGTGCTGCCCTAACTTTCCCTCCATGCCCAAGGACACAGTAGATGGCACCCAGGTCTCCAACCAGCAGGATGTGGCTGAGAAACTGGAGGACGGACTTTCTTAGCAGCTAGTGAGGGGTACTGCCGGCGCCACATAAGATGTCCCTTGAAAGCACTCCGCAGGAGATAATGTTTCCAAACAGAAATTCTTTGCTGATCCCTCCCTCTCCCTGTGACATCTGTGTCACGGGTCAGCTATTGCCTCTGCTGTGGGATTAGGAGAGCTCCCAGAAGCCAGTGTGGTTACTTAGAAAAAGATCCCTTTTCACAGGGGCTCAGAAGAAGATTGAGAACGTCAGTTCCAGAGCTAAATCAATGCTCTCTGCCTGGGTTCTTCCAATTACAGGCCTAGTACAGCAGAAATTATGAGTTGATTCCATGTCTGAGCTCTGCTGAGTATCAAGCTCAGGGGCAGGTCATAGCTTTTCTAAGCCTCAGTTTCCTGATCTGTGAAATGGAGTGCTAAGTGCTCAGCTCAGTAATAGCTGAGCAGACACCTGTAGCTACCCCACAACACACAGCTAACCACCTTCATCTCACAGATGATGAAGCCTGGCATGTGACGTAGGGGCCACTCTGAGTTACACATCACTGCTCTCCAGGCACATGAGACCTCAGTGCCTGTGTATAGAGCCTCCAAAAACTCTGGTTATCCGTTACTGAGAACCCAACCATCAGAACTGCCCAGGGGAGAACAAGTACCCTGATTCATTCCCATTCTGCTGAGGCAATGGCTCTCAACCTGTGGGTTGCATCCCCATATCAGTTACCCTGCATATGAGATATTTACACTATGATTCACGATTGGGGGCACTACAACACAAGGAACTCTATTAAAGGGTGTGGGCTTTGCATATAGGACTAGGGCTTGGGGCCACCTGTAGCATTTCTGCATCCTAGAAGTACACTCTAAGGAAACATACAAATGGACCAAAACTTCCAGCACCAACCTCACAGGCAGAGTGCTACCCCGCATCACCCTTGCGTGCTACTGATCTGCCTGCTGGCATCCCTGTCAGAACCATAGCGATAGAAAAATGGAGCGTCCTTAGTCCTGCAAGAGAACCACTGGCCAGGCCTCTCCTGAAGTTACAGGCAGAGAGCAGCCCATGGTGGACTCAACAACACCAGTGGCCACACAACACCAGTGTATCTTAGCAGAGGGCTCCTGGGTTCTTAGAGGTATTTGGAAAGTGGATTTGAGATACACACTTGCGGCCAAGGCTTCTGGTGCGGGTGATGCTGAAGGTTTCCTGCTGTAGTCTGGAGTTGATGGCTTTCTGGCCTCCGCACACAGCTCCAGATAAACAAAGGTTCCAACTGACTTTGTGAAGCTGGCGTTAGTGGGCAAGGACAAACACAGTGGACAGAGACAGATGGGCAGTAGGTATGATTCTGGTGACTTGCCCAGCATGGCTGTGTGTTCACAGGCAAGAACCCCACAAAGGTTTACAAAGTTGTCCACTGGGCTTGGTGGGACTTTACCTCATTCCATCCTTACCCTCACTCTAGGAAATGGGTTCTGGCTTTAGCACCCCCTTTTCAGATAACAGAATAAAGGCCTTCAGGAAGGATAACTTGCCCAAGGTGACAGCTATGTGGTCTATTGGACTTGAGCCCAGTATTATGGTTCCAAAGCCCACGCCCTCTCCCATCCTACTCCACAAAGTACCCTAACCTCTCCTATCCTGATGCCACCAAGTCCATAGTAGTCAAGTCTGCTTTTGCTGCCCTTAATCCCCCTGAGAACAGGGTACCTGATTCTTATGCTACCTTCTCTGTGGAGCCCACATCCGCAGCATAGAAAGTGTGGTTGCATGTAACGCATCGTTCCCACAACCTGACTCCACCCTCCACACCCTGTGTGTGGGGGACAGTGCCTTGGGTAAACATTCATCCCTGATACTCTGGCAGTCACTCTCTCACCACTACTTGGGGGAAACCATAGGGGCTGCTGCGTGGGAGGTCGCCATCAACCCTGGACCACATCTAACAGTTCCTGAGGCAGTATCAGGCAGCTGGAAACACACAAAACAGATAGAAGGTCTCCCAGAAGGGCAGGTATATTCAGCCTCTGGCCTCTCACTGAATCATGGCCTACTTCCTCTGGAATGCACACGGTACAACAATTGTATAGAACCTAAGCCCAGCAGGATGAGGCAGGCAGGTGGTAAATAATCCCACACTTACCCAGCAGATAGCATGACTCATAAGAGGTGGGCCTGAGAACTGAGAGGGTCCCCAAAATGAGCAGTGCTGTCCCAGGGGTACAGAAGTGGAAACTGAGGCTCAGGAATATAGTACCTTTTCTATGGTCTCTCCATCAGTAAGCCGAAAAGGAAGGAACCCAGCTCTAACCTGTGTCCACAGTCATTTGGCACAACCATGTAATAGAATCTCCATAAAGAACTGATATATAGAGAAGTGGATCTTTCCTGGAAATACATATGAAACACAAAGAGGTTACTCAGCCACGGGCAGCTTGGAGATTGTGGTGATAGACGGGATACATCAGAAAGCCTATTTGGGCGAAGTTTCTGTGGCCAAGCTGTATCCTGCTCCTGATGGGGGTTTATAGCATCCTGTTCCATGTACACATCACAGTGAGACACATTCTGATCACAGGAATGCTAAGATGCTGGGTATGGAGCCAGGCTTCTGACAATCGAGCCATTGTGCAGGTCCACTCCCTGGTGAAACCAGCCTGTCTTGGGGCCAGCAGCCCCGGAGACTGGCCTCTGTCACTCAGACTGAGACCACCACAGAAAAGCCCAGAAGGAACTCTTATCTTCACCTCCTGGATTCCTGGTTTCTAGAACACCAAAGCCCTGCCACGGGTGGATCCTATTCCACCCTCTGTCATGGAAGGTTGTATTGCCTTTGCCCTGCTGAATGAATCTCCAGATCCCACCCCAGACAAGATCTGCAGAATGGAGGAGTCCACAAGCAATGAGGCAAACCTTATGCTTAGCTCTCAATCAAGCAGGACACACACCCTGAGGGATACACTTTCTTCTATGCTGTTCAGCTAAGGTCTCACCTGGCACACTTCCCCTCCCCATAGATCCACCACCTCCAGTCCCCACCCTGGTTGGGTCATGGGGCCCCTTAGCTCTCCTGAGTGTTGCCACCTGCATTAAGAATGCCTGCTAGTGTGGACCCCGTGAGCACAGGGGCCATGCCTTCTTTTCTGTTCCTGCTCTATCTCTCATTACCGGCCAGGAAACTATGGAACAAATGCAGTCCTGGGTGTCTAGTTGCCCAGACGCTGCACTAACAGCTGGGCGTTCTGAGGCGACTCTAAGAAGCCCACCCTCTCAGGCAGCCAGCCAGTGCAGCCTGAGCTCTGGGTGCTGGGTGGAGATAACTGTTCTTTCAAGCTGGAGTAGAGGGGAGACTTCTTCACCGAGAGGTGGCCTTAAGAGGTCACCTCAGAAAAGAAGTCAGACACATACCATGTAGACTTGTAGGAAAAGGTTCTCCAGGCAGCATGCATGTAAGGTACGATGCATGTAAGGATGCTAACCTGATGCCATGGGAGTTTTATTCAGACCTGGAACCCCGTATGGAGTGAATTAAGGGCCAGTGTGTTGGCCTAGCACACCAAGTGCCCCAGGTTTAATTCCCTAGCACCTCCTAAACCGGTGCACAGGGCCTGACATCCCAGCAGGAGTGTCAAAAGCTTCATGGTCATACCAGCCTTAGCTAGCTCCTGAGTCACTTGGACTATGTGAGACTCTGTCTAAGTCCACCCAGATGCAGGGAGCCACTTAGGAACATGTAGGTAGGAACGCTGGCTTGGAACCCAGCCCCACCATCTGGTAGCTCTGGTCCTGGCCCTTGTCTTCTTCCCTTAGCTCTGTGTGTTCTTCTTTGAGATAGGGATATTTGCAGTCCCTACTTATGGAGTGCTATGTAAGGGAGGCAGGCATAGAAAGCATTGTCCTGATGTTCAATGGATGAGCCCATCGCTGTGAAAAGACCTTGTGTGTCAGCTACTCAACTGGGTTCAGATGAGAAGCTCTGAGCAATGCCCAGGTTTTCCAGGAAGCTTCCTGGGGCAGTGCTGTGCAGCCAGCCTCAGACACCCACCCCTTGCCCTGGCCTCCAGTCCAGGACTCCAGAGCACGGTAGGCAGTGAAGGAAGTGCAAAGGCCAACTCAGAAACTGGACTCTCAAATGGCTTCTGCAGACTCCCTGCCTCTGCTCTGCTTGCCGTGACTCTTGGCACAGAGACTTTGGGGGAATTTCAAAATGGTTCCCAAATAATGCAGCAAGAAAAAGTAACAGCAGTATCCTTGTCCCCCTGGCATAGGCACCCTGCTCCCTAGGCCTAACCACATCCCCTATGATCTCACAGTGTGACCACAGACCGCCTCCACACATTCAGCCTTCCCTGGAAGCCAACAGCTCACCCGTGGCAAATGCACGAGAGCCTGGGACATCAGGCATCCCACTCCCCCATCCCCCGCCCCTGGCCATCACTTTTCCAGGCACAGCTGGAGGATGTGATCCTAGCCTCTCTGCTTCTCTGGTCCAAGTCACCCACAGCAGGACTGATCCCAGGATGGAGCCAGACATAATGACTGGTAGATGGGAAGGTTAGACCAGATGATAGAAGGCTGAATGGAGAGGGACTGATATAAAGGTCTGAAGACTACTAGCTAAGAAAGTGGGGAGCTGGCTGCATCCTCCCTGGGGGACCTCATGGCCTTCTGGTAAGGGATGATTCACAGGATCCTGGGCTAAGAAGGGTGGCAGTTGGAGACTGGTTATTCCCTCCCTGGCCTCCGGGCTGGGGGTGAATCACGGAGGACAAATGATGTTCAGTTTCTTCTCTAGGCTGCCCAGGTGAGACTACCACTATTCATCTGTGATGCCCATTCTGGGCTCTCTCCACTCACAGGATCAAGAAGCTCTTTCTAACATCAAACAAGACTCACCCTTGTAACTGACTTGAAAACCAAGTCTCCTCGTCTAGTCAACAGTAAGAAGCAACTGCATCCTGACCATTAGACAAACAAACAGACAGGAGTCTTTTATTCTCACTGGTGGGGAAGTGACCTTGGAGTGAGAGCATGGGGCTGGCAGTGTACATCAAATCTGGTTGTGAAGTTTACTCCAGGCCACCTAACACCTTGGAGCCTGGGCTTTCCTCATAGCCTAATGCAGGTGTGATCTGTCTCCTAGGTCAGGAGTCATATAATGTACTTCCTGGGTGCTATGAATAATAACCACAGAGGACAACCTGCTTCAGGCAGGCCAACCAGTACCTGGAGCTGTCTATGTATATAGAGCTACGAAAGCCAACAAGACGGAGTGTGTAGGGGTGCATACATGTACAACAAAGGACAGCCATTATTTGCAATACTATTGGCCACACACAACCTGATGGCTCTTGTTTTGAAAGTTTCTGTGCAGCTGGTTCCCTCCCCATCCTAGGTCAGTGGCTGGATGGGGAAGTGCTCTACAGACACACCAGGACTTTCTGCAGCTTCTGTAGTAATAACCATTTGCCAGCGCTTTAAGCTTTTGCTGGGCTCTGTTGTCCTGACTTTGGCCTTGCTGTCTCCATTCATGCTCTGGGTCTTCAGAGTCACTCAAATACAGCTAAGTCTCCAGCTTCCCAGAAGCTTGAGGGCAGGGGCAAGCCTGGCATACTTGGGCCTTGTGGCCTTGGGAAAGGTCACTTCTCAGGTCTCCTTTATGGCTGGGATGCCTCCTCCAGTTTGTGCTCAGAGCTGGCAGTGCTAGCTGAGGTGAGCAGGGTGCTCTTCCAGAAGAATACTGACCAGGAAAGCACCTTAGGGGCCATTCCGTCAGACCCCAAGAGCACCCCTCTTGCCTCTTACTGCCTAGAGGATCAGAGGGTTTTTGGGGTTTCCTGGCACACTGGCACTTGCGTAACAGGCATTCTTTGGTGTTTTTGGTGTACCTGCTGCCTGGCTCTACCACATCATAGTTCCATGAGCTAGGCAAACTACTCATGGTCTTCAGTCTCAGCAGTCATCCCCTCCCCCAACCCTGCTATTAGCCTTGAATGCACCTTTGTGGTAATCAGACAGGTGTACTAGGGCTCAACAGGCAGAGTGCTTGCCTCGTACTCATTCATCCAAAGCACTGCATAAATTGGGATAGTAGCTCATGCCTCTAACCCTAGCACTGGAGAGCTGGAGGCAGGGGCTAAGCCTCGGCTTCACAGGGAGTTCAGAGCCAGCCCGACATCCATGCAACACTAAAGAGAAAGAAAGAATGCTAGAAATACACAAACCCACAAAGACCATGAGTGTGTCCTCCTAGAACGGAAAAACACTCGGCACTTCAGTAGTCAAGTGGAGAACTGCCCTGCTGTTTCCTAGGATACAGGTATGGGTCCCTAGCACTTGGCTACATGGCTGCCCTGAAGCAATGGGTAGCCCTTCCCAAAGGGCTGCTAGAAAGATTCAATGATACGATGGACACAAAGTGCTTGGGTCACAGAAATAATTGGCTGAAATTATTTTTATTATCCGAACTTTTCTCATTCCTAATCTTTGTGATAAGAACTCAGACGCATACGCCAGGCCAGTAGCATCTGCCCCTGGGCAGGAGACAGCTCTTATTACCAAAACGATGCTCTTACCACAAAGTAGTCCAATGCTTGGGCTATGGTACTGTGGTGGCAAGAGAGATGCAGGCACACAGTGTGTGGCCCCACCACATAGGCCGAACAGGGACACTCAGATGCAGCCCACGGGAGGCTGGGTGAGACCCAAGCCCAGGGAGTCTGCCTCCCCATGAGCAGAGGCCATCCTGCCACGTGGTCACTGCAGCCTTGGTGGTGGGGAGAGGGAAGCCCAGCACAAATGGAAACTCCTCACCACACAATGTGGAAAAGCGATTCGGATCGGTGTTTTTATTTTAATTTCTAAGCCAAGAAAAACAGTTGGGTTTGCTTTTCTTTGTTGGTCATGGGGAGAAAGCGAGAAGGGGCGCTTTGCCTGGAGTTGAGTTAGTCTCCAGCCTAAGACGGCTGGAATGCTGGGGGTTACTTCTCTTGAGATGTAATTAGCTAAATAAATATCAAGAACGCAAAAGTAAGCAGACTCATCACTGCCCATTCAGAATTGCCAAACTAGCAGAGAACTGGAAGAATCCTTAGGGAAAACAAATGCTTGCTATGGAGGCCAAGGGCCACAAGGGAGCACTGCTAAGGGCCCTGTCTAAGCCCCTCTGTGGTCCAGGTTCTTACCTGCTGTGTGTCTCCAAGCAGGACACCCCACCTGCCCAGATAGGTGTCAGCTGTCTCTATTGGTCAATGTCACTGCTGAATTACCTAGAGCCAGGACATCCACCCCGGCAGGGTTCCTTGCATTCCTGTCTGCAAGCCACCAGATCCCAAGACACCCACCACGCTTGGGCTCATGCAGATGAAGCCGGAAGCCCAGACTCTGCCAGGATACTGGTTCTAATATGAGTAGGTGACTTCACATCTCTCTGAGCTTTCGCTTCCTCACCTTTAAGTCAGGTACAATCCAAATAACGGACTCGGAGCTCTGGAGTAATCAGAACATGTGAGCAGCAGCTGTCAAGTCTGGTTTGCTTTTTAATCTAATGGTGGCCAGCAATGTTCTTTTAGAAAAAGAGCTTCAGTGATCATAACTGTGTGTCCCCAGCTGCTTTCCATGTGCCAGCACTGGGCAGCTGCTTGGGGTCAGAACATGGTGTGAGTAGCTTTGTAACTTGGACCTAGGTCCTCTATGAAGCGGTATTTCCTCTAAGAGGGCAATGGCATTCTACCAACTGTACAGCCATTATCTATACTCCTTGGTGATGCTTTGCTGTTCTTGCTATCATGTGGCCACTACAACATTCTTAGCCTCAGTGTTTCTTTATCCAGTGTGCAATGTGTGCTAACACCCCATTTCACAAAAAAAGAAGTACTCAGTCTTCAGGATCTCAAGTCCAAAGGCAAGAACAGTGAGGACCCACACTTAGGGACAAAACTCAATCATAAACAGGACAGCACAGCCTCCGGGTGTGGGTACCCAGGAATTCTAGAAATCAATTTTTTTCTCTGGTGCCAAGTTGCCTCCCTGGCATTCTGGCAGCTTTTTGGCCATAGCACAGAGGTGTTTGTCACCAAGTAGGCAGATAAGCTGCCCACAGAAGGTGCGGCAAGGGGGCGCACCCTAGCCTGGAGCCCAGCTTCTCCCCATTCTTCTACAGTGGGGCGTGACCATCAGCTCCCAAGGAGCCAAAGCTTTGGAAACCAGGCAAACACAGTCAAACCCGCCTGAAGCCCCACCCCTCTACAGAGAAGTTCTCCATTAAATACCCTCTCTGCCTGGCCCAACATTCCTTCTCTGTCTGTCAGAACCAAGCATGAGCTTAGGACTTTAGTAGAAAACAGCCTGGCACGTCACCATGGAGAACAGGGTCTGATCTTCGGCTGCCCACTGGCTGGTCCATGCTGCAGCCTGAAGCCAGGGACTCCCAGAAGAAGCTTACATGGAATCTTATGCCACAGCCAGTATTCAGCACATATAAATGTGAAATGCATTTGTGGTGATGCTGGTAGCTTTCATCTGCTAACAGCCATCAGCGCAGGCTGAATTTTGCTCATATCACCCTCTAGCCTATGATCTTGAGACTTGAAGACCGAGTCTCAGCTTCCTGGTCTGTGGTACGAATTAAGAGTATCTAGGGCTGGTCAGTGGATAAGAGTTCTTAGCAGCAAGCCTGATGATCTGAGGTTGATGCACAGAACAGACATGATAGAAAGAGAGAACTGACTCTTGCAAGTTATCCTCTGATTTCCACAAGTATGCTATAGCACTTGTGCCCTTACATACATACATGCAAATAAATACATGTTGAAAAAACTAAAAAGCAGAGCAGCTGCCATCAAAGAACACTGTAAATTAAACACAGAGAAGAAGCCCCAGATCGGGCACGCGGCAACACTCAATCCATGAATGCTATAGATGTTGCCAGTGAATCTGGCCTGTGACCTCCACTGCACAGGCTGATGACCTCTGTTATTCATGGCTTCCCTGCTTGCTAGTTCTGTCTCACGGTTCTCTCCACTGCATTGCAGCTGCTGGTGACTGTCTTTTCACCCCATCACCACATACTAATCAAGTATCTATATTCTGGGTCAGGCAGTAGACATTGCAAATGGTACAGGAATCAAAACGGACTTCCTCTGAGGAGCTGCCATTTGTGGGGCCTAGTTAAGAGGGCTCTAGAATGGAAGTGGAGGAGTCGCAATCTTACATAAGTTTTGGAGGTGGAAGAGAGTGCCTCACTGAGAAGGGGAAAGGAAGCAAGCAACAAAGAAACAGGATGAGAAGCTTGAGGTGAGGAACTGAGTCCTCCGTGTGCTTGACAGCCTGAGGGACAGCCAACGGGCCAGAGTGGCTGTAGGAAATGACCACACAGGGAAGGGATCAGAGATTAAATCTAGCAGGGAACAGTAGCCAGGCCAGGAGGGCACCAAGAGTCCTTTCCTTTCACTTTAAAGTGAGAAGCTGCTGGAAGTCTTGCACTGAAGAGTGACTCCGTCCAATACTTATAAAGGACCCCTCTGGCGGTCAGGTGGCAGGACAGGAGTGTGTGTTAGGGGTACTGCAAGAATCCAGGCACACAGTGAAGGCAGGAGTGTAGGTGACAGGGGGAGCGGCAGAGGACAGCAGAGGCACTGGGGAGCCATGCTAAGCCATGGCTATCATACCTCTATGGTGCCTTAGAGGTGGGGAGCTGAGGATAACTTTGAGGGCTGTGGCCTGAGTGACTGGAACAGTTGCTATTTACTAACACAGAAAAAACTGGGCAGGGTTTTGGGGGGGGAGCGTGATGGGGGGGGGGAAGTGCAGGGAGGAAAAGGAATGTGCACACAGACCACTGGCAGAGTGGGCAGAGTGGAGACTGATGAGATAGGATGAACAGGGGACAGGAAGAGGAGAGCTATCTGAGAACTATGAGCGTGGACAACTCTCTGGAGGGCTCTGCCAAAGAGGAAGGAAGAGAAATAAAACAGGAGCTGGAGAGGAGGTGTAGGGTCAAGAGAGAGACAGTGGCAGGGGTATAGAAAAACCATGACAACATGGGGCAAATGGGAAGACTGCCGGGTCAGTGCCATCCGGAGCCTGCAGGGAGGGACAGTGCACATCCTGACATCCTTCTTGGCCTATCCAGCTCCTGCTCATCTCTCAAGAGCCAGTATAAAGGTCACTTTCTCAGGGAAGTGCTCCTGACCTCTCTGTTGGGTCAGGGCCCCGTCATACCCTTTCACGACACATACTTGCTCCTTCTTTGAGTTCTTGGGAACTCTGGTGATATGGAAGCCTTGTGAAGGCAGTCATAGCCCCACCATCTGGCACACTGCCTGGCACATCGTCATGTCTGATGAACATATGGTGAAGGGACAATCCAGGGACACATGCCTAACTTCTGTTCCTTCCCTATTTAATCACATCGCAATGACTGAGGCTATGAAGACATTGGCTGTTACAAGAATTTGGGTTTAAAAGAGCTCAGATCATTCCTGTTTGGGGCTCTGCAGCTTGGCTAACACACAGAGCTGAGCCATGTGACCACACACATCCTTGGCTGACACTTTCCACTAAATGCAGAATCCCATTCTGTGTCTAGCCACTCATTCATTTAGCTAACACTTGCTGAAAAGCCTTTTCGGTTCTAGGGACAGGAGGTTGAGAAAGAGCCTATACCTGCCCTTACAGAACTTGAATCCAGCAGGGCTGAGATCAAAGAGCTGATAGACAGAACATGGGGAAAACTCAGGGTTATAAGAGTGTTGAACAGAGTGAAGGTCAGAGAGTTCCAGGGCAGGCACCCAAAGACTGAACACGCCCCAAAGGCCCCCATGCCCAGTGTCAAATTCCCGGGCTCTGGGAGTGGCAGATCCCTTTTCCTGTCTACTTTTGCAGGGTCCCACCATCTTCTGATGTTTCCACGACAACTATTCTCTCTCTGATTCCAGGAGAGTGGAATGTAGCCTCCCCAAAACGTATATGGGGAATGTCCTGCCTGGCACAGGCCATTGGCTGACACTGACTTCATTTCTCCACTCTCAGGCTTTCAGAGACCTCATTCACAAAGACCAACGAACACACTGCAAGGACCATGAGGCCACTGTGTATGACCTGCTGGTGGCTTGGACTGCTGGCCACTGTTGGAGCTGCTACAAGCCCAGAAGATGACGTTGAGGGCACAGAGGATGGTTCACAGAGAGAGTACATTTACCTCAACAGGTACAAGCGGGCAGGTGAGTCCCCGGACAAGTGCACCTACACTTTCATTGTGCCCCAGCAACGGGTCACGGGTGCCATCTGTGTCAACTCCAAGGAGCCCGAGGTGCACCTGGAGAACCGGGTTCACAAGCAGGAGCTGGAGCTGCTCAACAACGAGCTGCTTAAGCAGAAGCGGCAGATTGAGACGCTGCAACAGCTGGTGGAGGTGGACGGTGGCATCGTGAGTGAAGTGAAGCTGCTGCGCAAGGAGAGCCGCAACATGAACTCTCGAGTCACACAGCTGTACATGCAGCTCCTGCATGAGATCATTCGCAAGCGAGACAACGCTCTGGAGCTCTCCCAGCTGGAGAACAGGATCCTGAACCAGACAGCCGACATGCTGCAGCTGGCCAGCAAGTACAAGGACCTGGAGCACAAGTTCCAGCACCTGACGATGCTGGCCCACAACCAGTCGGAGGTGATAGCACAGCTGGAGGAGCACTGCCAACGAGTGCCTGCAGCCAGGCCCATGCCCCAGCCACCCCCGGCCACCCCACCTCGGGTCTACCAACCACCCACATACAACCGCATCATCAACCAGATTTCCACCAACGAGATCCAGAGTGATCAGAATCTGAAGGTGCTACCGCCGCCTCTACCCACCATGCCTGCCCTCACCAGTTTGCCATCTTCCACTGACAAGCCATCAGGTAAATCCTTTGGGGGGGAGGGGGAATCAGCTCACAGCTCACATGGGCCTCTGAACCAGGTGCCAGGCTTCCCTCAGCTGTGACCACAATCTGAGGAAAGAGCCAGCTGAGGCCAGCCCAGGACTTGCATAATCCTCCAGCAATTCCTTGGGATGGCTGCTGGAGCCAGTGAGGTGGGTGGTGGAAGTGTTCCAATAAGGTGGCAGAAGGTAAAACCTGGAAGCTAGGAGCTCTGGGAGGGTGTCAGCTCTGGTCTCTGAGAGGAAAGAAGCCAGGCCTGGATATTCTGAGGCTTTTCAGTTGCCGTGTCTTGGTAGCTAGGTATGTCTTGGTACACACCTGTATTAGCCCAGAGCTAACTTTCTGGAAATGTCACTTGATAAGCAGCGGGACAGGGGGAAAGTACTATTAAGTTCAAAGTTAAGGCTTGTCAAGGGCTGGGGAACTGAAGGGATTGTGTCCCAAAGACTACAAGTTTCCTTTGGTTGCTATTGCCTAGTTTTCAACAAGGCTTCCACATGCCCTCAGCACACATCATGATAAACTGGGATTCTTGGGACACTGTTATGGAAGAATGGGGTCTTTGGGAGCATATCCTGGGAAGTGTAACCAGAGAGTGCACTGGGATTCTTTCAAGAATCACCTGCTTGAGACTGAAGCTCCTCAGGGACAGGCTGAGTAACCTGGGCCACAGGCTGAAGGTACCTGGGCCTCTGCTTCACACTCTGGCAATCCTTAGTGCAGGGAGAGTGGGCTGGAGGATTCCCCTCAGGGACCCAGTCCCTGGAACTTGGGTTTTCTGAATTCACTTGAGTTAACCTAAGACTGTGCAGAGGGTACCAACTCCTTTGTTGGCAAGGACATATTTTTACTGAAAAGATCCTGTTTGGTACCAATTTCACATTTAAAAAACAACAACAGCACTGAGCTGAACTTGTATGTATGAGGGCGGCAAGAGAGTGGCTAAGGGTGGGCAGGTGGGGGTGGGGGAGCTAGGCTCATGGCACAGCACCTGCCATAGCCACCTGAAAGAAAGACCTGGTCACAGTGTGGGGTTGTGCTAGAGTGGACAGTCCTGGGTTGAAATCTTGCTTCCTATGTTGGTGAGCTTTGAGCAGGAGGCAAGTCATGCTGTACTCCTCACCTAAGGCTCTGGGTAGACCTTATTTTAGTCTGTTCCCAACTGACAGTTCTAGGAAATGAAATACTGCAGAATGTGTGCATGGCACCGGGCCCGAGGTAAAGTGAGCCTCCTTTGATCATAGTCTTTGTATCTTAAAACAAGGAGACTAGAATAAACAGTTTCTCCTCAGCTCTGCTGTTCAATGCCTGACGACCTTGCCATCTGCACCCACACCTGGTTTACATCAGAGGTCAAAGTCAGGGTGGGGTGTGTGCTGTGTTCTGACAGAATTCCCAGAGGGAAAACTGCCCTTGGGCACCACATGAAGGCTCAGACATGTTTGCAGCCAGGCTGGTGTCATAGTCACCCAGACCTCCTGTCAACGTGGGATCTCTGGTTTCTAACTCAACCATCTCGGGACATTCCTGAGCCAGAACAAACTGGGGATAAACACCTGGATCTGTATGCGGCTACACTCCTTTTCCCCTCTTTGCTCATGAGAAAGCTATTTAAATTGGCTGGAGACGTAGCTCAGTACATCTCCTGGTAGTGTCTATCTAACACACAGAAAGCACTGCATTTGATCCCTGGTAATGCACAAAACTAGGTTTGGTGACATATGTCTGTAATCCTTGAACTCAAGAGGTGGAGACTGGAGTATCGGAAGTTCAAAGTCATCCTTGACCTTCTCTACATATGGAGTTCAAAAATAAATGTACAAAAGGTGTGTTTTTTTTAACTCTTTGGAGCCTCAACTTTCTTCAAATGAAGCGATGGGAACAGAGTCACAGCTTCACCAGGAGTATGTCATGAGAATACAATGTGCTATGATGTCACCAGGAGTCGCCAATATTGCCAGAGCCCTTCTTGACTTGAGTGAAAACTATGGTCTCTAGAATTCAGTGTGAGGAGATGGCAGGTGTGTGAAGTTGTCGAGGATCTACCCTGCCCCCAATCATGTTTTCCTCAAATTCCATATAGAAGGTCTAACAAGATTTCTCTGGAAGGGTCACACAGCCTCTTTATGCAGAGTAGAGATGGGCCATTGCACTTGTCATTTCCAGGATAAGGAGATTCAAAGTTACTCAGCCACAGCTACACAGCCAGTAAGCCAGGAAGCATCTAGAGTACTAGTGTGGGAAAATTGCTCTAGGAATATGTGGTTTAGCACTTGACACTACAGGCCTGCCTTCTGTCATAATTTCATGTGTATACATGTGGGAAGTTGGGGGACCTTACGGTACCACACAGACGCAGCTGCTGCAGCCATACCAGGCAGGACAAGCTGCTCCTCCTCAGTCCTCAGAAACCAGGATGTGTACTTGATAACCAGGTCATGGTTCCTTAAGGAAGCTTCCGGTAAATCCAGCAGTTAGCTCCTGTCAGGTTTGGACATATCCTGGGGGTATATGTCAGCCTTCCATGGACAGCTGGGCCTAAAGTCTTGCTCTCCTGGCATGTTAGCTCTCTGCGTTATGTCTCCCTCTCAGGGACTTACTGCTTCATGGACAATACAAGGTTCATGTGCAAATCACCCTTTCATCTTAGGCCACTAGAGCTGCGGCTTGAACGCACTAGCAAGAGCACTTTCCTGGGTAGAGTTCCATCTGGTTGCAGCTCACTCATCCTGAGACAGGAAATATGCCCGGCATACCATGGTTCCCTAGCACAGCCTCGTGGTTAGAACTGACTCAGTTTACATCATTGGGGAGGTGGGTGTGATGCTGCAGATGAGGGGTGATTGGCTAGTCCCAATTTTGACTTAGCCTTTGGGGCTACAGAGACTGAGGGGAAAGTCACCCGGTCTCCAGCCTCTAGAATGTGTGTTCTTTCCCCTGTATTGTACTCATCTTCCTAAAAATGTTTTCTTAAATGAATTAAGATATCCAAAATTCAACACAGCAGACATTTCAAAGAACATTCCTTACTAGCTTCTGCCTAAACAAAAGCCACTCGAGGCAGGCAGCTCCAGAACCATCTTCCTTGTGCCCTCCCTCTCTAGAGGTCTGAGGAACTGATCACAAAGAGCCTTTGAGCATGACTCACAGCTATCCCTCCACCCCTCCGGCCACGTTCCAAGGATGACAGAGGACTAAAAGCCCTGGCTATTTTCAGGAGATAAACTATCAACTTTGTGACTGTTAGAAATTGAGCATCTGGCATCTCAGGGCCTGGAAATCCCAACAGTTTGGCATTTGGCAAGCCAGAAGTAATCGAGAAAATCCTGGAGACTGGGCATCTGTGGGCAGCTTGCTAGCCACACAAATGGATCACTGTGGTGAATTTACTTGGTTGACTGTACAGTACTCATAGCAGGCTGCCAAATTCATTTTTGAAAAGAGAAAGCAAGCAGAATTGAGCTAGCTGGTACTGCACTGCTGCGTGTCTAAAACATGTCTAGGGGGTGAGCCTGATGGTCAAGGTACATGAGAAAGGTAATGATACACACTTGTTAAGAGGGCTTCAGGGAGCTGCTCATGGGACACTGGAGAGGGCCCCTTCCTGCCTGCCCTTCACTGCTGCTCAATATCAGCCTCCCTCAGGTGAACCTGGATCTAGAGTGTCTTGGCAATAAGCCAGGGGCTCTCGCCTGAATCTCAGTAGAGATGGGAGTTGCTGAACTTCAGCAATTATGTCATCCATGCTCTCTTTTAAAAAGGGATGAATGGTTCCCCTGCCATTTTTGAATACAAAACTTTATGTTAAAATTATTTTACACATAGAAAAATTTGAAAGGAAAAGCAAATATTAATTTAAATGACAGCAATTATGAGTTTTAATGTTGAAAATGAACAGCATATGTGATTTTCTTAAGGGTATTTCTTTTTTTCTTTTCTTTTCTCCCCAAGACAAGGTTTCTCTGTGTAGCCCTACCTGTCCTGGACTCTGTAGGCAAGCTGGCCTTGAACTCACTGAGATCCACCTGCCTCTGCCTACTGAGTGCTGGGATTATAGTTGTACGCCACCTCTCCCAGCTTTAAGGGTAGTTTCTAAAGGACCAGCAAAGGCAGCACATGGCATTGCTCAGGCATATGGGACCTCCATTGTACACAGTCTGCTCCAGACTTCCCCACAGAAATTATTTCCTTTTCAGGATTTGGTCTAGGTGCAGATACCCAGCCACCATGGAGGTCTCTGTTTTCTGAAGGTTTTCAAGCTGAGGGTGACAAAGAAATGTAGCTTACATTCCTGTGAAGACAGGACAGGTGAAGGCAGGTAGAACATGGAGGAACTTGTACCTATCTGCTCACCAAGACTTCCTGCCCTGGAAAGGTGCCTGCTCCCACAGGGGCCTACCACATCTACTGGTGGACAGATCTCCAACAACCCTGACTGCTTGGTAACAACGCCATGCAGGAGGAACCTGGCGCCAGAGACAGACCTGAGCGCCAGTCACAGGCCTTTCAGCCTGAGCTACCTGTGACTCAGGAGCTCAGGTAAGGATGAAATGGCACAGGAGTTACCAGGTTGGCTGCCGATAGGCTCTCTGAGATGTGGTAGTGGCCGATCATGCTATACTCCAAAAGAGATAAACACAAGGACATTTAGGAAGCTTATGCAGGATAAAGCGGTCTTCTAGAGCTGGGAAAGGCTTTCTAGAGGAGGTGACAAGGACAGACCTGCTTTCAGCCATGGTCAGCAACTGTTAGGAAACCATAAAGACCAGGCTCGGTGCTAGGCAAATGTCCTGTCTCAGACAGAGAAAATGGCCAAAATGCCACAAATTACATACCAAGTGGCTTGTGGTCCAGCCCCAAGGTAAAATGGTAGAACAGAGAATAAAGGACTTTGTGAACATGTGGGAGACAAAAGGTGACCATGGAAAGCCAACACAGGTTCCTTAAGAAGAGCCGATAAAGCTGTCTCCTTCCTTGGAAAGGGTCCACAGGCTGACTGACCACAGGACCACCAGCCACTTGTTTAGCATTTGTGGATTGAGAGTCCTGGGTCAGATAAATTCTTCTATGGTGAGCCTGCAGTGGACTGTGAGCCCTTTATGTCCAGTGGCTACCCAGGCAGCCTTGGGGCCACCAACAGCAACACTGGGGAAGGAAGGCTCTACCCTAACCCTTGGAGCCCAGAAGGGTGCTCACCTCTGCACAGTGAGACTTCTAGGACCCTGTTAGCCTAACAGCTTTTCTTTCTCTCTTTTTCCCCCTAAGTGCTGGTGGTTGAACCCAGGGCCCGAAGAATGCTAGGCAAGAACTCTGCCACTGAGCCCCACCCCCGGCTCCACCCCTTTCATAAGCTGTTTAAAGCTCCCATCTATCCTATCCAGCTGCCGACTGGAACCCTGAGTGGGCATATGCTTCTCAGCCTGAAACTAACACTGAACATTTCAGTAGAGCGGTCTTATTTATTTTGAGGTCAAACAGGCAGGAGGGGCCCCTGCACGCCCTTCACAGGCCCTAAGAGCTCTCGGGAGGCCTGGAGCTGTATCAGATGCATGGAGTGCACTCACCTCACACATCCAATATAAGTTTTACTGTAACAATTTTGAAAGAGTTTGAATAATTCTGCTTTTGAAATTATTTGGCCAGCAGTAACTCAATTAATTTATGGTTGGCTCTGATTTCTCAGCAAACATGAGGCATGCTCAGGAATTCTTGGGGAGTGAGAAAAATCTAACCTACAAATTGTTTCTCAGAGTAATAATATCTTTTCTAGAGGCTTAAGTTAACAATCAGTGAATCTGGCAAGGTGGTTGGTACATTTTGTAGAATTTAATCATAGGCTAATAAGTTTTTATTCTGTAGTTTTTCTTTTCATATCTGAGAAGTAGTAAGTTTTTTTAGGTTTCAAACATTTTAATAAACTCAAAGCTCTCTGCCCTAGGCCCTCAATGCTGAGGACAGAGTGAATTCATCTGCACTCCCATCCCCATCACAAGGAAGAAACTGTATGCACACTGCCAACACCTTTGGCAACCTGCAAACTATTCCCATCTTTAGGCCACTGCTCCCACTGTTTCACTGAAAGGTAGCCATTGATGTGGGCAATGGTTTTTGCCAAACTTCTTGAAAAATGAGACTCAAGTATTATCAGACAAAATTGTTTCTCAGCCAAGGGTCTGTCTTCATTTCTGCTCAGGACACCCAGGAGCCTGTCATTGGCCAGGGTGGGACTCACTCCTATGAAGTACATTTGCCCTGGCATTAAGAGGGTAAATCTGACAGGCTAGATCCAATTTTAATATCCAGTCATTTCTGTTGGCAAAGAGACTCTATGGAGATAGACCATCAATGAGAACTGAAAACCACACATGGTTTTCACACAAGCAAGGTATCTTAGTGGTATCCTAAGGTGACATGAGCACCACACACACTCTCAGGAACACTCCAAGAGATATTACCACAGGCCTATTCAGCCTCTATTCAGCCTAAGGCCACCAGATCCTGAGGCTCACGGGCTTAGCAGAAGAGCCACATCAACTGCTGGCCATCTCTGGAAGACTCTGCTTCTTAACTCATCTTTCGAGTGTGTTGGTGCAGGCACTGCAGTCTGCCTGATCGGAACCACTGCTCCAGCTACAGGGCCTGGGTCAATCCAGCTGAGGCTGGTCATTCTCAGGTTACAGAGAGGACACGAGAGACTTGAGTACCTGGCTGCCAGCCTCAGCTTGCCTTTTCCAGGAAAGCAAGCATTGAAGTATTTCCTGATTTTCATGGTGGCTGTGTGTCTTATACCTAGGATGTCTCCATCATGAATGCCAGAGAAGAGATCAGGGCTTGGACCACCATCCCAGTCAACCCCAGGTGATATGCTGAAAAATCAGAGCCAATCATAAATTGAGTTAACCTTAACCAAATAATTTCAAAAATCCCAGGGCTGATCCCAGAGTACCAAGGCCTAAGACCTGAATATCTCGTGTCCCATGTAGCTAACATCCCTCCCCCCTCCTTGGCCCCAATCCTATACTTTTCCTGCAACCCTGCCCATCTCTAGGGAAGCACACAGTCTGCTCACCATGGCAGTCACACTGCTCCTCATGTGGAATATTCTGACTATGGTGTAAATATGGTCTTTATAGAGGTGAGCCTAGGTGCCGCCGAGTTAGTGTTGGCCTGGTGCTGCGGGCAGAGCCAACTCTCAGAAGGGGAGCCAAAGCAAATACCAACTGGGCACTTGCTCTGGGCCAGAAGATGCTTCGCCTGCTGCACTTTGAACATTCAGCGGCACTCAACAAAAAAGATTCTCATTTTCTACTGCAGTATAGTTTAGCGGCCTTTACTAATTCTGACTTTTAAAATGTGCCTAATGAAATATACCTACTAACAGACACACACACACACATGTGCAAGCATGGATTTGTGTGTGTGTAGTAAAATATACTTATTTTTGGAAACTCAAGAGCAAAGAGCAGGTATGTCTCAAGGAAGGGGTTGAACCACTTCCAACATATCAAGACTTTACCTAGCCCCTGGTGGCTAGTGCTCTTTCCCTTTGTCACAACAATAAAAACTGAGACAGGAACCTGCCTAAAGTCACACTGTGAGTAACAAAAGCCACCACGATTTGACCCCAGTGCCCTGAACACCATATTAATAGTCTTTCCCCAACCTCACACTTCTCCAGCCCCAGATTCTTTACCCAAAACTGGATGCTCTATTTGGCCCTCTGTGGCCAAATGTAATGATGAAAGATTTGTCACCGAGTTATTTATGTTACAATGTTGACTCTTCCTTGCATTATTACGTGCAGCACAGACCAGCCGCTGCAACCATTCCAGGTCACATAAAGGCTTCGCATCGCAGCAGGGCGGTAGAGCCATGTTTTCAATGCGATCTGTATTTGGACTGCTCTTCGTTTGCTGTTCATGCTGGTAGCTGCCTCTCACTTTAGTACCTAAGTAGAAGGGATGTGTCTGAGTGTGGAGATCTGAGGGAGAGCTTCTGAGACAGCCTCAGCGCTTTAATGACCTGGTGGCCTGAGTGTCAGACACACCGCAGGGTGTGCGCAAGGCAGGAAAAACAGGTGCTTCTACATCATTTCAAACCACTCCACGGTTCTAGAAGGCCTTGCACAATGACCAGATTTGCCACATACACACAAAGGAAACTTCAGAATCATAAGACACCAAAATAGTTGCAAAATGGGCAAAAGACACAGTAAATGTAGGGTAAAAAAAAAACAAAACCAAAAATCCACATTATTAACAAAGACAAAACTAAAAGGGTTTAACAACCTGACAGATCCAGTCATCAGGATGCCAAGAGCAGAGCCAAGCCTCTATTCTCAGGGTCACTCTGGTTGGGGAAGAGAGAAAGGTGCATCAGAGTATACCCAGCCAGACCACCGGAAGCCTCAGACCACCCTGTCTCCATGGGCCATGTAGCCTTGCGCTGTCCTAGGTCTCTGGATTTGGGTTTACTCACCTGTAAAATGGGGAGACTACAACCAGTTATCACGGGCCTGGGAAGGATCAGCAGTGTAAACACCCAGACATGGTCTTCAACAGACAGGGGCCACAGCAAAAGCTATGCACAGGCTCCAGTGTCTGACTGTTACTGCTGCTGCAGACACGCCTTCTCAGAGTGAGGTGTTCTCACCAGGGCCCCCAAGTTCTGCTCACCTTCCGAAACATTTTCAAAAGCTGTATAAGTCTGCATTTTCTTTCAAGAAATTACTGTGTGTGTGTGTGTGTGTGTGTGTGTGTGTGTGATATTTGCTTGGATTTTTATGTATGTGTGTGCTTCTGTGTGCGCGTGATATTTGTATGTTTTTGTATGTGTGGATATGGGTGAGTACCATGGCATGCATGTGGCAGTCAGTCGACAACCTTGGGTGTTGGTCCTTGCCTAACACTCTGCCTGAGACAGGGTTTCTTGTGTCTGTCGCTGTGTGTGCCAGGGCAGCGGGTCCATAAGCTTCAGCGGTTTCTCGTCTTGACACAGGAGCACTGAGATCATAGATGCATGCTCTCACACTGCTTTGCACGGGTTCTGGGGACTGAATCAGGTCCTCGTCTGCACAACAAGCTCTTTAACTCCTGAGCCATCTCCCAGGTCTTTCTACAAATTCTTACTACTTAAAGAGATTTTACTACTAAAGACTTCAAACCATTCTAAGATACTTTTGTTTTCAACATAAAATTAAATTAAATTAAATTAAAGCCCATTTTCAAGCATGCTAGAGGCAGAGCTGAACCATGGAAGGCATCACAGATTGGTAGCTATGAGACCAACCTGTCACCCTTTCAGTGGCCTCCAAGGCCTTCCTTCATGGCACCGCCTTCTAGAACACCTCTGCATCTGGCCATCCCCCAGGAGCTGGGTGGCTGTGCGGGAAGAAGCCTGGCTGCTGCCTTTGGGTGGGCGTTATTTTGTAGTCTCTCCTGCCTTCCATCTTCCATCCCAGTATTCTCATTAAAGTGGCTCCCTGCCCTGCTGACCTGCTGCTGCAAAGCGGAGAGGCCTCCCACGCCACCGGCGCTCTGCTCCAGCTGTCAGGGACAGACTCTCATTCTCTGTCTCAGTCCCTGGGGCTTGGGCCAAATATAACGAAAACCTTTTTCTCCTTTCTGAATGTTCCTTCTGAAAATCTGGCCTCCCCTTCCCCAGGAAAGAAACTGGGGGGTGAGCAAAAGCAGGAAGTGGCATCAGGGAATAATAAAGGAGGGGAAGGAAGGAGGGAAGGAGAGATGGAAGGAGGGGAAGGAAGGAGGGAAGGAGAGATGGAGGGAGGGGAAGAGGGAGGGAGGGAAGAAGGAAGGAAGAAACTGCCTGTATGCCATATATTCTGCCCAGGCTCGGTACTTGGGGTATTGCTTGTCCTTTGTGCAAAGAAAAGGTAAGGCTGTAAGAAGATCCCTAGAGAATGAAGAAATCCATTGACAGTTTAGCATCCACCTAAACTTGCATAGGAAGAACACTGACAGAGAAGCAGATGGCCCCTGTCCCCATCAGTTACTCAGTGAGGTGTCTCATACTGCTTACAAGGCCCAGGAAGGTAGCAAGTGCCAGCCCTCCAGGAAGCTGCAATGCTGGGGCTGGCCGTGCAGGAAAACTGAGTGAACCCACCACTGAGAGCTACCTCCCTCCCCATGGAGGGATAAAGACAGGACCGCCAGAATTACAGCTAGGAATGCTGGTGAAACCTGGGCCCCAGAGATGGTCTACAGTGCCCTGTTCTCAAGGCCAAGGTAGCCCCTCAGGGGGCTGGGTTCAATTAATAGCTGGCTTTATTGTTGTTTTTATTTTTGTTTCTGAGACAGGATCTGATTACCTAGAATGGCACAGAACTCATTTTGTGCAGAGGCTGACCTAAAACTTCAGCTCCTCCTGCCTCCACCCACATACTAGGAAGACAGGTGTGTACTATTGAACAGGTCTATATCAGTGATTGGATACTTGTGGACAAACATACAAAACAATAAGCAAATAAGGCATCATAACACATTTCCTCTTAATCATTCTCAGCCCTAGAGGATGTTTAAGCATGCAGCAAAGTGTAACAATTATTTTAAACTATGCAGTGTACTAGGTAGGTCTTGAAACCCTCCAGACGCTTCCTCCAACAACTGAGGAAGATCCCAGATTGACTGGACCTTGATGACTCAAGCCTGCACCTTCTTGTCGTGTAAGTAACGTCAAAACATAGGCCATCATTGGATGAGGGAGACAGCCATGGTCAAGGGCTGAAAGACACATGGCAGCTATACAGGCTCCTGGACCCTATTGCTGTCATCTGATGAGGAGAGTCATGGACTGGGTTAGCAAAACATAGCATCGAGCCCACACAGCACGATGAATGTGGCTGCACACAGTAGGTACACACCTCACTGCATCAATGGAAATGACTTCTTTAAAAATTACTCAAAGAATATCCACCCAAACAAGGTATAATCCTAACAGCCCTTAGTGAGAAAAATGTGATTATCATCTACAAACAGGAGAAACTAAGGGCTAGGAAACATGAAGAGCCTTTCTCATAGGTCACAAGTGAGGGTACAAAGGCAGAAGTGTGGCTTGGCATCCAGGCCTCCCAACTCTTGGTCTGGGCTCTTGCTTTCATAGCACATGACTTTTCAAATTTATAAAGCAAAAATCTGCCCCTTCAATCTGTGCCCTTACGTCTCTGTTAGAGGTTATGACTGTCTGAGGTACACTAGGGTATAGGCTTGTGGCAGGCAGTTGTAACATACACATATTGTGTCTACAGGCCCATGGAGAGACTGCCTGCAGGCCCTGGAGGATGGCCACAGCACCAGCTCCATCTACCTGGTGAAGCCTGAAAACACCAACCGCCTCATGCAGGTGTGGTGCGACCAAAGGCATGACCCGGGGGGTTGGACTGTCATCCAGAGGCGCTTGGATGGTTCCGTCAACTTCTTCAGAAACTGGGAGACCTATAAGGTGAGACCAGTGGGCCTATATGCATTGCCTGCAAGGTGACTAGTCCACTTCCAGTCCAGAAGGACAAGGACAGGACCATTTCTGCAAAGCCATCACAGTGGTAAGGCCAGACCCCTCCTTGTCTGCTGTTCAGCAGAAGACAGAACAAAGACATCATCTCACTCCCAGCCAGGGCCTCCAACAAGGTGGATCTGCTCTTATGGGCCAGAAGGGGCAGATCCCAAGGATCCAGGTCCTGGGAAGTGCTCTAAAAGCCATGTGTATGGAATGGTGACAATAACTGGGCCCTAACTGCAAGCTCCATTCTCTGGGTTTCCTAGTTCCCAGGATACTGAATGCTTCTCTTTGTTAAGTCAAGTGCAAGGGATCTATCACAGCTTTCACCCTGCTCTGAACCAAGAGGGAACAGTAAGGATGGCATGAGCAGCTCAGGTCAATGGACACCTGTCCTGCGTCAGGTGCTGCAACAGTGGCTCTTGTGATGCCCTTGAGGAAGGGATTGCTCCAGCCGCCTTACAGGCTTCTGTCCACAGAGCGGTAAAGCAGCGACTGCATGCAGTCCTGCCACAGCTCACCCCGGGCAGCTGTGTATCTCCTGCTTGTCCCTCCTCCAAAGCCTCGCCTTGAGTTCCATGCACTCCTCCATTCTCTCACGGAGATGGTACAACACAGCAAGTGCTCACCCATCCTAGGGAGGCTGATAGTACCTGGCTCTGAGAAGCACTTATAAGACTTTGGGGACCACTGCTCAGCTGATGCCCAAAGCCAGTATTAAACAAGTAACAAAACTAATGTGTTTCAAACCTAGAAGGGCCCAGGTAGATGTCACATTCCTATCACAATTCTCAGCTGTCTATGCTACAGCTAACATACAACCCATATGCACAACCCATCTCCAAAAAAGGCGACTGAGGCTTGGGGGAGGCAATTGGCTCTTGTCTAGGCAATGTTGTCTGCACCTTCTGGGTGCCAGGCTCTCAAGTGACCACATTTTCCTACCTTTGAGAAATTACAGATCAGGTAACAGGCTCACATGATGGAAAGGAAAAGGTGTGCTCTTCAGATGTGTGAATGGTACATGATTGATGGTTACAAAGGTTCAGTGACTCACTCAGTCACAGAGCCTGATACACAGGCAGCAGGGATTGGAGCCCGAGCCTGCCTTATGCTCTGACTAGTCCTGGGACACAGACTCCTCACTCATGCTTTCCTGGATCTTCCCTAGCAAGGATTTGGGAACATCGACGGCGAATACTGGCTGGGCCTGGAAAATATCTACTGGCTGACGAACCAAGGCAACTACAAACTGCTTGTAACCATGGAGGACTGGTCTGGCCGCAAGGTCTTTGCAGAATATGCTAGCTTCCGACTGGAGCCAGAGAGCGAGTACTATAAGTTGCGGCTGGGGCGCTACCATGGCAATGCAGGCGACTCCTTCACCTGGCACAACGGCAAACAGTTCACCACCCTGGACAGGGACCACGATGTCTACACAGGTAGGAAAAAACAGAATTACACCTAGGTATTGAACGGGGAAGAGAGATCCACCAGCACTAGGGTCCCTGACTCTAGAGCCTGGAGCAAGAAGGTGACCTGGTGATAGGTAGCTGAACCAGGCTGCCTGCCACTGTTTCTCAAGTCCCCATCCTCTGCCCACTGCCCTCAGACAGGTGGCACTTACAAAAAGGGAAGATGAGGGCTGCCGTGTGAGAGCACATGTTTACAGTCCACTGAGTCTGGGTCACACATTCTGCACTCCAGTGCTGGCCCCATCTCACCGCAGGCGTGCATCCTCAGCATGCTGCATAACCTTGAATCTGGAAGGTAGGATGCAGCATGCAATAAGGAGTCTTCTCAGTGTCTCTCTTACTGGCTACCTGTAATGTGAATGCACTATTGTCAGAAAGCCACTAAGAGGAAACCAGCTAGGGAGAAGTCATTTGTCCCTGATTACATCCTCAACCCGAGGTCTTGATTAAACAAGAAACAAAGGAGGATGCAGAAAAGTCCAAGAAGCACAGCTATGGCTTGGCTCTAAGCATAAAAGTAAATATCCCACCACCGTGTTCTCCACTCCAGCAAATGGCTTTGAAGCCCAACACCTAGAACATTTCATGAGGCCCACAGGCCCTGTAGGTCAGCTAATCAGCAAGGCCCAGAGCTCTGGAGGCTGACACTACCTCTGAACTGAGTCTTTGTCTGCTTCCTAGGCAGGCCTAGCCCATCCTGCTTAGCCCCCCCCCCCCACCTAAGTTCTGCTCTCAAAGTGGACCTTGTGCCTTTGAGGAGTGAGCTCTGGGGGCTGTCTCAGAAACAGCCTGTGCTTCAAGCAATCCCTGATTCCTATATATTAAGTCAATGGAAGCTCATCCAAGATTCCCAAGGCAGCCACACTCTAGCGGATAGTTCTCACAGCTTCAGGGGCCAGGTAGGACAGGACCTGTCCATCCTCACACCACAGAGATAAAGCTGTCTATTCTGAATGAACTCTACTGGAAGGGCCCCGGGAACGAGCCATTTCTCTGTAGTGGGAGTCCTCTGAGCCAAAATTACAAAAGCTTTCAGAAAAGGCAGGAGGGTGGCCTTCATCTGCCTCATGCTAGGATATGGGGCTGCAGCACATCCTTGAGAGCTATCATAAGGAGTAAGGCAACAGTCAGATGGGTCCAGGGGTATACAAGGCCAGGGGCCAGAGTACGGAGAGGCCTCTTGGGCCTCTCCCTGTTTGCCCAATGTGGGCACTACCACTTAGTCCTGGTGTTGTCAGGACATGGCCCAGCAGAAGCCCCAAGAAAAACTCCGGGAAATACAGGATGGCTGAGGCTAAGGCCCACAGCTTCAGCCTCAAGCTGCCTATGGCCTCCTCACCCCTTCTCCCATGACATCGGCTGGACACAGCCCCTCCCTAAGGCCCCTCTTAGGGCCATACTCCAAGCAAGCCTAGGTGACTGGGTTCTTCTTGTCCTCCCTCTGTGGGATACCTTGTCCCTGCATGCCTGCTTACACCTTACCCACACTTCTTATTATTGAACTGCTTGTCCTTGGCAGCAAAATGCAGTGTGATGTGATAATGCCAAGGGTTTCATGGAAATATCCCTCATTTACGAAATAGCACAAAAAGTTATTTGGATGGAATTCAGGCTGGGGAGGTCAAAAGAGGGCATTTCATCTTAAACACTTCCTCATCATTCTGAAAAACGTATCCAGCCCTCTCAACTCTTAAAAACTGTCAGAAACCTGCTTTCCCTTTTCACAGCACACAGCAGCCCACTTCCATTTTCTCCAGGGCTACCTCTGAGTGGAAGCTAGGCCAAGGGCTAAAGATGGCCCTCATCTGTTCTCGCAGCAGTCCTGTGTGGTGGGTATTGTTTTTGTCCTTTCACAGATGAGAACACAGCATTTGGGAAAGCTACAAAGACAGGCCTCCTACTGAGGGTCCTGTGAAAGACCATGAGCACGTATACCATGGATGGGGCAAAACAACTTCCTCCTAAACATGCCTCACTCCCTTCTCTCCTACAGGAAACTGTGCCCACTATCAGAAGGGAGGATGGTGGTATAATGCCTGTGCTCACTCCAACCTCAATGGAGTCTGGTACCGTGGGGGCCATTACCGGAGCCGATACCAGGATGGGGTCTACTGGGCCGAGTTTCGAGGAGGATCTTACTCACTCAAGAAGGTGGTGATGATGATTCGGCCCAACCCCAACACCTTCCATTAAGCCTCCCTGCCTGGCCATTCATACCCATTGCCAGAAGCCATCCCAGCTGTGTGACCTCAGGCTGGGAGGACAGGGTGCTGGACTCTGCTGTCCAAAATCACCCTGCCAGATGATAGAAAGGAACAGTGTTCTCTGTCCCTCCTGCTTTCTTTCACAACAGATAGCCCCTCATGTCCCGGGACAGGACAGAGCTGCAGACTCTTCCAATCAGTTAGGTCCCTCCGCTAAAAACACAACTGCCAACTCCAACAGATGTGACAGACATGGATCTGAGCCACTACGTGTGTGCTTAGACACACATCACACGTGGGATGTCTGGATACACATATGGGTCTCCACATATACTTATCTGCTTCATACTCAGTTCTCAGAGGCTGACGCCAGCACAACAGCTTTGCACTTAGGAGAATGCATTTCTCATTGTCTAAGGACAGAACAGGCCTGAATTCAAAACACAGTCCTTGGCACTGCCTCGAGTCTTCCCAGAATGTCTGCAAGCTCATCACTCACGTAGGGTTCCTGACCTTCTCTCTTCGGAACCCTTTGGGTACCCAATCAACCGCCTACCCTTTCAAGGTTGTATTTTCCCCTTCTCAGGACAGCTCAGCATCCCTCCGTCCAGTCACCCCTCAGCCTGCACCTCCTGTGCCTTGGTCTGTGGCTGCTCATTGGAGGTCAAGGATCCTCTTCTCCCTTCTCCCTGGCCTCTCCTCTTCTGCCACACAGACCTTTATTTCTTGCACAATTCATTGGCCTCTGGTGAAGAAACAGTCTGGGATCAGGTTCCAGCTGGGCAAGGGAAGGCCAGACCGAAAGCCACAGTGGCCCACATAGACCTGTATTCAGTTTTGCGCCTTCCATTCATACTTTAGCCTCCACAGAATTTTAACCTCCACACAAGTAGTACCCTGCCTTGCCAGAGACACGCCACTGGAGAGAAGTCACTGCCAACATGTTGGGACCCCAGTAACTGCGATTTGAGGTCCTGTGCTCATGGCTGTACCCTGTCCCCAACCTACACCTCCCCAGAAGATGGGGCCGCATAAGGAAAAACTGACTACTTTCCATGCGTTGCAATGCCCTCAGGCTGCTGTGCAGTACAGTCCTGAGTCCTGCGGGGCTTAGAGTTACCAGATGACTGCCATGCATACAGGGCAGCAGACAAGTCAAGAAGGTGAGACCCTCCCGGTGGGTACATGTGCCAGGTGTGTGAGGTGTGGGGCATTTGGTACTGTCCACATCTGGGTACATGTCTATTACCTCAGCATTTCTCCCAATGTACCATGTAGCATGTTCTGTGTATATATAAAAGGGAGGTTTGTTGTTTTTTGTTTTTTAATATATCCCCAGACTATCCTTGTATTGACACAAATCTGCAATAAAAGCCATCAGTGCTGCGTGGATGCACTTTGTATTGCTGTTCTAGAACACCTTTCTGGGGCTTCTGTCAGTAAGAGCAAGAGCCGCAACATCAAGCACATTCAGGCCATCAAGACTACAGCCCTCCATTCTGCCCCACCACGAACCTCATGCTGGGGTGCCTCTAGCCAGCATTGCTCTCTACAGCAAAGCTTCTATTTCCAGCTAAGTCTCAGGTGTCCAAAGAGCTCCTCATAGGCCAGCAGTTAACACCAGAGGCTTCTCGGGCTGTTCCTGTGTTCTCAGCTGTGGCTCAGACCTTCCCCAGCTACAGCTGCTCGGTTGTCCAGGCCTTCTCCCCCCCCCCCCCACTGCTGCAAGAAGCTCCCGTGCTGCCTGCCAGAGCTGTCTTTTTGCAAAACAGACTAGAGAGGGCAAGTATAGCATGATGGAAAGCTCTAAAGCTATAAAGAAATCAAGGGCAAAGACGACCATGGCTGAGACCAAACAAAAGAGGCCTCTGTGCTATACATTGCTGTGTATATTAACTGAAAATACAGAATTAATATTCATGCCATATGCAAACTCAGATTCAGAAGGCATAAGCATTATGGCGGAAAATGACTGTTTATGACTGACTTAAATGTCACAAATGGCTGATTAAAAAAAAAAAGTTACTCCAGGAAGAACAAGGGAGGTACCCTAAATGAAGGATAAAACATCACATGCTACCTCTTGAGTTTGCAAAGATGGAAAAAATTGCATGTTAATAAGTCATAGAGAAATACCTACTTCTGGTCTATGGACAGAAATAAAAATTGACTCAAGTACTCTTGGCCCCAGCAGGTCTTAACAGCCATGGGAATGGCTCTACAAGTTATGGTGGGGTAGGAGTCTGGAGTGGGCTTAGAAGTGGGCTCATATGGTAGAGAGGGAGGGGTTTGCATCCCCACTCTACAAAAGAGCAAAAAATATTCCATCAGAAGTCACCCAGGCACTGAACATGAATTCTTAAGTTGTTCCCATCTCCCAGAGTTGTTGGGGGCGACTGTGGAAGCAGGAAACTGCCTGAGGAAAATGTCCCAACTTTGATACAGACACCAGCCACACCTCCCACACATATGGAGTGCGGGTGGGGAAACAGGGTCCAGGAAAACAAGGCCCACCCCTCCTGATCTCTGACTTTGCAGTCAAATCTCCAAACAGAGAGTTCTGGTCTGGAAAGCCAGGCTGAGTAGTGTGAAACATCCCTTTTCCTGCAGTATTTAGAATACAAATCAAATAGGCCATGGCACCATCTGTTTCTCTCAAACCTCATCCCAGCATACATCTGAGTTCATATGTGCATGTATGCACACATGATGCTGTGCAGGGGGTGTTTTATGTGTGAAGAAGTCAGGGGAGATGTCAAGTGTCTTCCTCTATCTGAAGTTCACCATTTTGTTAAGAATAACTGTCCAGTGAGCTCCTGGGATATGCCTGTCTCCAATCCCCAAACACGAGTATTATAGGCACTTGTAGCTATACTTAGCTTTTAAGTGAGTACTAGGGATTTGAACTCAGGTCCTCTTACTTTCACAGTAACTGCTCTTACTCACTGAGTAATCTCCCTAGTCCCTAAGCCAAGTCTTGGAAAGACTTGAAGCCTGTTCTCCCAAGGAAAAACTGGAGGGGGAAATCAGCTCACTAGCAACAGGTTGAAGGCAGAAGGCAGGACTGTGCTCAGGAACCCGAATGTGAATGCACATTGACCAGCCAGAGAATAACACTCTGACCTTCCTCATCAGGTGAGGACTTCACAGACCCACAATTACACAAGTTCCAACACTGCAGAGTTATTCCTCCTTGGTGGGTTCACCGATCTGCACATATGGACACAGTCTGTACATGCAAGAAAGTCCACAGCCCTCCTTCCGGTCCCTCAATGTCAGTTTCATTGAGTGACACTGAAAAGCCCCTCCCCAAAGGCTGCTGCTTTGAGCAAAACTGAAAACAACCTTCAGGCTTCTGGACGCAGTGGTGGTCTGAGGGCACAAGCTGTCTGGTATTTGGGTTTCCCCTGACCTCCCATCCCTAACCTGTTCCAGGCTTCCTCTGGGAGCCCAGAGGAAGAAAATGTCACTGTAATATGTGCAAAAAGGTGCCCAACTGTGGTGGGTTCACCTGAGAGTTCAAAGACTAATGACAAAGTAACAGCTTCCAAAGACCACCCATTCCAGAGCAAGGGTAAGCCCACTGTGTAGAGAGGTGTCTGCAAACGGACTCTGCAGCTTCAGCCAATGCTCTCCTTAGACCTGGACATTCAGTGTACAGAAAAGACCCCAGAGAAGGGAGTGTTCTCCAGAACTGCAGGGAAGGTAGGTGGTCCCTTACTCCAAGCCAAGCAACAGTTAATGCCAGGATGAACAGGGGTACCACTCTTATATTGAACCCCAAGTGTAAGGCCAGGCACCAAAGCAGGGTGGAGGGGAGATACTGGGAACACAGGGCCAGAGCGTAGCCTGATGGTCAGGGGCAAGGTCAGTCATACTAGAGAAGCAGCACTCCACCTTCAAGGAGAGCTGGAGGTACGCAGAAGGGAAGGGAAGTATCACAAGAGGGGAGGAGATGACACAATCTCTGAATGAAAACCAGGCCACCTCTCCACCCCTTCCCAAGGCCCAGAGCACACTGGAGGCTGGCAAGAGAGGCAGGGGACCAGCAGAACCCAGCAAAGAAGCACACCATGTGTCTTGCCAGGCTCCAGGCCAGCAAAGCTGCCAGGCTTTAGGCGTCCAGACCTGATCTCTACACAGAACTGTCTGGAACGAGGATACTGTTAGAAACACTGGGATGTGTCACTGGTGAGACTAAGGGGCCTGCTCCTGCCTAGTCCTCAGCATCATTGGGGGACAGGGTGAGTGGGAAAAAACTAAAACAAAATAAATCTTCACAGAGGAAGTACACTGAGGAAAAACGAGATTGGTTTCTTCTTATACCTGGCTGAGGCCAGCTCATTTATAAGGACATGAGGTATCTCATGAGGGCCAGGAACCAGAAGCTTCCTGGAAGGTCTTTAAGAAGCAAGCAGCAGCCTTCTCTGTTCCACTTTTCTCCCATTCCTCTGGGCTTCTTTCTGTATTTGGGCATCCACATGCAGTCTATTCTCACTACCTACCTAAGATCATAGTGCCAGGCAACATTCCTGAGCTCAGGGGCCGTGGCTGAGTGTCAGCATCTCTCCATCCCAAAGCTAAGTCCTGGACAGAGGTACCAACTGGCCAGCCTGGGTGTCCACACTAATCCCACCTTAGAGCACAGCTGGGTGGAACAAATACTGATACTAGGTAATGTTGCAATGTAAGAGGCAAGGGACATTCCCAGGTCCTCAGAGGAGGAGGCAGGGTGTCCAATAATAAAAATGTTTAGACACAAGTCCCCACTCCTTCCAGGATACCAGCTACATGGACACCATATTGCTATTCATCAGATGGGGTCCTAGTTCCCAGACTCTCCTCTACTGATCCCTACCCTCTCCCGTAATGAAGACTCAACCCTTCCAGGCCTCCTAGCTGAGTCATTGAACATGATACCTAGCAGTGTCCTAGGGCCATAACCTGCTCTTCACAGGCGCACTAACTCTCATGGTCTCTGTGGAGGCAAGAAGTGAGAATGTCCCCATTGCTGGATTCTTCTTCAACATATTTTGTTCTGGCCAAGGCTAATGCCATCTCCTGTCTACTGCACACTTTCCATGTGTGTGTCTCTAATGTTTCCAATTGGAGGAAGTGGACTCTGTAATTACCCTCTCTTCAGCACAGAAATTGAGACTCAGAGATGGAAGTGAAGTATAGCCCAAGACACTCAGAACCTGAATATACAAGTCAGTCTGATTCCCGAGCTCTGGCCTCAATAGAACACAGCTCTACAGCCAAGGAGGAAGGGGAAACGACCGCAGCAGCTCCTATTCCTACCACCACCAATGTGCATGAGAACAGGAGTAACAACTGGCTGGCTATCAGTATGCCAGGCCACAGAGATCTGTGCCATTTACCTGAGCATAGTAGGCACAAAGTAACAGGGGTCAGTGATAGAAGAGATTCTAGTGTTCCTGGGGCCTGCCAATACTCTGCCAGGGTAAGAGCCACGGGGCCCTGCCTATTGCTTTTTCTTCCACATACAACTGACCTGCATCAGCCAGTAACTGGATCCTGGTTATGGTAGTTCATCTTGCCACCCACAGGCCTTTGGTCTCTCAGATCCCAGAATCAAGCTAGAACCAACCCTCACCTAAGATGCTGTTCCTTGTGGATGCATACATTGCTAGAGAGACATTCAAGTTCCCTGTCTTCTGGAGCTGGAGCATTCTGGCTTAGCTTGGCCCAGATGTGGAACATCCTTCCAGTCTGCACTGCCTCACAAAGCAGTTCCACGTGGGTTGGGTCCCTCCCTATGCCCATGTTGCAGCGGCAGAACTCCACACACTGATTAGGATGTGCTCCTTCCCCCTGCCTCAGTGTTCTGCAGCTGAGAGACAACCCATAATAAGAGAGGGCACCTCAAAAAGCTTGATGCAGTAGCCCACTCCCAGGTTGCTTAGGCACCTGTGATGTCATCATTGGTAGACACCTACAGGGACCCAGGATAAAAGGACCCCTGCCTCTTCTCCCCTCTCTCTATTGGGGTGACCCCTCCGCCATCTCTGTCTCTGTCTCTCTGCCCTCATGGCCCACTTAAGCCCTAACTCTCTTCTGCTTCCCTTCTGAAAAAACTCTTTCGTATAAGATCTGTTGTGTGCATGTCATTTTTATATAAATACTAACAGCACCTTCCTCACATCCATCTGGAGATTCTGCAGGACTGGCAGAGGCCAGAGCTTGGGGGGGTGGCTCACATGGAGGGACTGAAACTTTTGGGAAATGTGTAGTGACAGAGGCTTGCAACCTCATCTCCGTGACAGAAGAAAACAAGAAGTATGTTGCCCCCTTAAAGTCTGCAGTACTAAGCAGGTCCCAGGCAAGTGTACCAGGCAAACATTTAGGCCAGCCTATTCTCCATGGGCACTGCTGGGCAGAGCACACAGGGAGAAGAGCCAGAAGAGATAACCAAGAAACAGAGGTAGGGCAGATGGTTAGTAACTCCTGTTGGAGAATTCAGAAACACCTATGTTCTAGGCTCGAGACTGGATGTCTTCCGAGATGGCTGCAGTACCTAGGGGAGTGGGAAAGAAGGCTGTGGGAGGCAACAATGGCAGCCTTCTCAGAAGATGCCCAGACAACAGCTACCATGAAGCCCACCTCCATCCTAGAGCTCCTGTGCTTATGAATACTCCGCCAGGAAAAGACAGGTACAGGTGACCAGGTGTCCCCACTGTGCCTCCTGTAAATGGGAAACAGAACTATCACAGCTACTCAAATCAGCTATCACTCATGTATCTGAGGGTTCTACAGGACCATAGAAAGAATGGCAGCGTGCTACATCTGTAGTCATTAAACAGAATCTATGACACTTGGTGGGGGGAAAAACATAGAAGGCAAGATGTGTGAAACATACAAACACAGAAGAACACTATGCATGAAAAGGTCCCATCCAGCTAAAAGCCCAGGCTCACACCATAGTGTGACCTGCTGATAGCTGTGGACTGTGAGGACACGCATGTACCCCAGGTTATAGCCTCTGGGAAGGGGCAGAGCAGCCTTCACATTTTACTTTATAGACTTCTTTGTAGCATGGATGATCTTCTCAGCAAGCAGTCATTTTTAAAGAACTTTTAGAGTGGCCATCCAGTGCCACCCCAGGGTATATCCCTTCTGTGTGGTCACAGAGGAATGGAGTCTCCCTTGTATGAGCCCAGGGCACACTTGTCAGCAGACACAGCCCTCCCTGAGGGCAACCTCCATGTCCTTTCCAGACCCTAATGATCATCCCAGAAATGTTCCTCCTTACAGAGCTGCAAGTGACAACCACCCATCTACCTGTAGAATGTCCCCACTGCAAGTCAGCTTTGGGAAGGGGCTGAGCACTGCCCTGATAACCTCATAGTCTCCTGAAAGCACACAATGACAATTCATTTTTGTCTTAATATAGACAAAGCCACTAGGAACCACCAAAGTGAGGTGTACAGAGGCTGGGCAACGGCCAATTACCTTCATCTCTTTAATGTACACCTCTTTAATGTACATCTCTTTAATGTCTAAAACACCCCCAAACTTGTGGCGTAACAAGATGCCCTTATCATCTTATAGTTCCTATGGAGTAGGAACGTAGGCATGTCTGAGGCAGATGCGTCTGGCCTCGGGTCTCTCATGAGATATCAGTCAAGCTGCTGGCTAGGGCTGAGGTCTCATGTGAAGGCTCAACTCTTGGGCAGAATCTGCCTCTTTGCCACAGGGGCTTCTCCATAGGACTGCAGAGCACATGGCAGCTGGACTCCTGGAGGATGGGTGACCCTAAAGTAAGAAGGAGGGGCAGAGTCTTTATCTAATCTCTAAGAGTCACTCCACTGTTGACCTTATTCATACCCTACAGCTGCAAAATAAGCTAAATATAGTGTCTCAGAGCAAGGAGGGTTGGGTGACTCAGAGGTAACCAACATCAAGCGCCTGTCACATGAATTATATGACTACTATTAATGTTATTTTCTCATTATAGAGCCCAAGGCTAACGGAAGTCAGAGGGATGAGTTCCCCAGTGAGAACCAGGTCCCTGCTGAGACTACTTTCTAATACGCAGCATGCTTAAGCCCTTACCTCATTTTGTGGGCTCAGACAAAACCTGACCCAGAGCAAAAACTGATAGTAGCTATTCCTCATGCCCCAGCCTGGCAGGGAGCCAACCTGCCCTGGGGGCTCTTCTCCTGACAACTGTGTTTTCCTCCCACTGTTTATCTCCATGGATACAGAGGTGGTGAAGTAAGGACCATTAGGCTGGGTGGAACCCCAGCATGAGCTCAGTTAAACTTGGTATTCACCTGGCCTATGGTTGTGTAAACCACAGGTCAAATTGTAGGGTGTTTTGTTTTACAAATTGTGGCTATTTGATAATAGCCATTGGCCTGTTGCAATGTCCTGGAGAAATTTAATTTTTAAGGTACCAATCTGGAGACTGCACAACTAAAAGAAATTCTCTCCCTCTGGAAGGGAGTGATTTAAAGCAATATGAAGCTTACCACAAAATAATGGAAAAGTACCTTTGAGATCATTTGTCTGGTTGAGCCTAGGATCAGAGGGAAGTACTTTCCTGCTTGCTGGATCCTAGGCGGGCTTGGATGCCTGCCTTAAAGAAGGGGAAACATGTTTAAACAGTCTCTCAGCAGTCAGGCCCCTACAGAACTGTGGTCACAGGGGCGGAGAAGAAAATGCAGGGCCCTGGCTCAGGGCGCACCCATCATCCATCCCAAATCCAGTTTAGGCCTTCTCTGTGGCACTGATATTCCCTTTCCATTTTCAGCTCAGTTGCTGCCCCAACTGAGCAAGAAGACTGGGCAGCTAGAGAGCCAGGCTGGGAAGGTAGGAAGCAACTAGACAAACGGAAGAATGGGAGGGGTCAGAGAGCTGGGACGAGACATGCAGTGTGGTACCAGCAACTGTTGGGCAGGAACTATGGAACAAATGAGTGTTCCTGGGGGATTCTCCGAAGCACATAGGGTGGGGAACTGAGAAAAGGCTGGGCTCCTGCATGTGCGATGGAATGTTTTCTTCTGGATATTAGGAAGAGACTACCCTCAATGCTGGTCAATCTGAGGTCACTCTGATTAACCCACAGCTGCCTCTGATGTACTGCTGTTGGCTCCAGTCTGGGGCAGGGTGGCTTCCCCTGGGTTAGCAGCTGTCTCCGAGGACGGTGTGCCTCAGCTCTGCTGGCAGACTGCATCCCCTGTCCCACGCTTACTCTTTCAGCTCTCTGGTAAGAGGAACCACAATCAACAGCACACCTGAATTCTCGAAGCCCAGAACCAGGCTGGTGGCTCTCCATGAGGTCAAGGCTGTGCTCACTTGCTCCTGGGTTTTTCTAAGGCTCTGCTGTCAGATGAGTAGTCTGTAAAGGCCTCCCCCACCCTGCTCCCTTTGAACTGAAGTGATTCATCACATACTTATACATGAACCCTGGCAGGTCTTCTCTCCTAGCCAGACTTCCTGGAAGCCACTCAGTGTGCTACAGTCACAAAGATGTATGCAAAATGCAAACCCTCTAGTGCCTCTGCTTAAAGCCTTACCAGTCCCCATTGTCCCTGGGCAGCCAGGTCCCAGCCTGGACTCCTCAGGGATCTGCTCCCTCTAGCGCATCCAGCTGCCTCGTCTGACATCTCCCCTCCCCCCATTCTTGACTCTAACCAGTTTTTCTGCCAGGTATGTTTCTCCCCAACTCGGAGCTCTATATAAGCAGATGTCTGTCAGGAGCCCTCGACTCCTGCCTTGCACTCAGACAGTACCTCCTTCAGGGACCCATTCCTCACTAGAAAACTTTCCCTATATCCCAGACCAGATGGGTCCCTCAGCTTCTCCCTTCAAAATGTTCAGCTCTCTTCTTATTCCTTGCACACAGCTAGTACTCAGGGCTAGTCTGTGAGGTGTGACTGATCTAACCCAAGTGTCCATGGAGGAGCTCGCCTTGCTGTCCTGGGAGATACTGAGCATCTGAGGACAAAGGTTTGTTTGCTTGCTTGTTTGTTCGTTAAGGTTTTTGTATAAGTTTTTGGCAGCTTGACACAGTTGCTTCCGAAGAACTTGCCTTGGTTCTAAACCTCAGAATTTATATTTAAAAATTAAAGCCTTATTTTCCAAATAGTTCAGGCTCTAGAACTTTCCTTCATGCACTCAAGGTAAGTTACCAAGAAATTTTTGGTGTCCCCTGCTGTTGGAGGCTGACAGGATGCCTGGCTCTTGTTCCTTGAGGCATTATAATTTTCCACACTGCTATGGTACTTTGAGATCAGCAGAAAAGCATTTCGAATCCATCACATTCCTAATTTTATTTAGTTATTTTTCTGGAAGGAGTAATGAGTATTGAAAAACCAAATACCTCTAGATGAAGACTGTGACTTAGAAGTAAATGGTGAAACCATTTTCTAACACTCTTCCCCACTTTTTCTTCCTGTTTCCATCAGAGTCGGGTGCTTAGGGGTGGCGCTGTGGCACTGAGAGACAGATGGTCAGCCCTTTCCCTCTATAATTTCAGATTGGAAGAAACTAATACACAGTCTGATTTTGCTTTTAATATAATGTTTTTCTCTCAATGTTTTGTTTTAGTTTTTTATTTATATGTACAGGTGTTCTGCCTGCCTGTACATCTCTGCACTACATGAGGCAGAAGAGGGAGTTGAGCCCCTGGAACTGGAGTTACAGATATTTGTAAGCTGCCATGAGGGTGCTGGGACTCATACTTCATTCTCTGGAAGAGCTATCGCTCCAGCCGCTCAGTATTTTTAAATGATGTTTTACAGAGAACTTAGGATACTAGAGTGTTGCCAGCTGTCTCTGACATCTGGAGAAGCGGAAGAGTAGGGTTAGGTTCACATCGAACAGGCACACCTGGAAAAAGTCCCAGGGACTGGGTCAGCATGAAACCTTCCACGGAGGGCTAAGAGAATTGTTATGAAAGGAAACCTACCCTTGTGGATAGAGGTGAGTACCTGCTGCAGCAGAGAGCAGGCATCATCAGTGGGGCCTGGCACATCAGGGACTTAGCCAAGTGTTTCTCCTCCCACCCTGGAAGAGACCTGTAGTGAGACTCTGCCAGGGGAAAACAAATGGCTTGGACATTTTTTTCCTGTATTGTCCTTTCCAGGAATTATATAACTGCCCCCATTTAGATAAACACATCCACCCAAGACAGGTCGGGTTTTCAAAAGGATCTAATGAGCAGGGCCTGCCCAGGGAGGTGAGACAGCAAACAGACACCCCCAGCTCCATCAGGGCTCATGGAGCCACTGGGCCTCAATACATATTACTTCATATTCTCTGAAGAAAATGGAGAAGTGCTCATGATCATCCATCCTGAGAACAGGAAGCACTGGGCCCCAGGCACGTCCTCTCTGACTCTTCTGTGCTAGGGTTCTGCTTCAAGATGAGAAGTACAGCTTAACTGTGCCAGAGGAATGGAGCCATCTGCAGGCTGAAGGAGCAGGAACGTGGCCACTTGAGAGGCTGATTCAGAGCTGGAGCAAGGGGAGGACTCAGGGAGCCTCTGCGAAGCACCTGCTAGAGAAAGGCGATCGGGGCAAAGAGAGCTGGATCTGTCCAGACATGCCAAGTGGCAAGGGCCCCAGAGGCCAGAGCAGACTGACTGATGACCTAGGAAGCCCCAAGACAACACTGCTTTTGCAGTCCAACAACAAGATGTATCACAGGAACAACAGAAGCAATTTATCTACTGCCTATGTTTCTGACAGTGGCTACCCACATGCCCCAAACCATGGAGGGGTAGGAAAAAGATTACCTGAGCAGTAGAGATGGGAAACGGCAGTGTCAAGATTTTAGAGTCTACGGCCTGTCCATGTGCACCCTGTCCTTGCTCTGCCACTTTCTAGTGACATGACCCCTGGAAATCTCAGGCCCTTGACTTTTGAGATCATGCAATGTGATAATACAGCCAAAAGGACAGCAAAGGACTAGACATGGAGGGTGAGCGACACATAACAGCTCTCACAATTACTCCTAGAGAAAAATGGCCCTTAGAGGATGGAGTTAGGACAGGGGCCATCCCTGGCTACATAGTAACTTCAAGGCCAGCCTAAAATACATGAAACCATGTGTCAGGAAAAAAATGAAAGAGGCAGGGGATGGGGGAAGAACACCATTCTTAATCATACTAGGGCCCTGCTCTGCCTAAATCACAAGGCAGCAGTCCCGCCCCGCACCCCCCTCCCCCGCTCCTTTGTACCACCAATCCCTTTCTAGATGACAGTCTTGCAATGTGGGACCATGGAGCTGTGCACAAGGAGCATGCTCTCCCTCATGGGCAGCCACCAAACACAGACACACAGCAGCTTACAGAAAGCCAGAAGAGAGTGGGAAAGGAGAGGGTTACCCAGGGAGAATGAAAGAGAAAGGAAGAGAATAAAAGAAAGGCCTCTCACATTGGGTAAAGCCAGGGAAGCAACTTACAATACTAACTTCAAACCATGGCCAATGAGTTATGAGTTATACATACATTCATAAATGCATGCAGGCAAATATATCCTTCTATACTTATTTATCCTTACTCCATCAATGTCACTGATATAAGGCTTATCTATATAGCACCAAGATTATTTCTGCCAATTAAAAATGTTACAATGTTTTATCATCAATTTCAGAGGACTTAAAACGTGGCAAGAAAAAAAAAACACATCTCAGGTTAAGAAAATGTAATAAATTCAAAAGCAAAACAATAACGTGATTGATTTTTTTTTAAATCCCAAATCTAAAATTCAATTATTTGGAATGATCAACAGACAAACTCTGACAGGGTAAACAAACTCGAGGAGGGGAGGGGAGCCACAATAGAAGCTATCAAGGACCACAAAAAGGAGGGACACCTGTAATCCCAGCACTTGGGAAGCAGAGGCAGGTGGCTTTCTGTGAGTTTGAGGCCAGCCAGGTCTACACTGTGAGTTTCCGGACAGCCAGGGCTATACAGTGAGACCTTGCTTATAAACAAACAAACAAACAAACAAACCAATACATAAATAAATAAAAACATATATATATAGAAGTTCATATTCGTAAGAAAACTGCTTACCACACTATGATCAAAAATTATGAAGAAAAAACCTCCATGTTAATAATTTTGAAAACCTGGGTCAAACAGTTTCCTACTTAAAAAAAAATTTCCAAAACTCAAGTAAAGAATGCTTACAGAAGATGTTTCAGAAGCTGCTATAAAAGAACTGTATTAACCAGGCATATCAGGAGTCTATTCTAGAAAGGCCTTTTCTTCCCTGGTTATTAAAACTCTTTCAGGTCAGAGCAAGATAGATTTACCCCGGAAGAACAAACCATAAACAACATTTTTCCTGTATCAAACTGGCAAGATAAAAAGGAGAGGAAACTAGATTTGAAATGAAAACACCTGCCAGACAGTGGTGGCACACACCTTTAATCCCAGTATCTGGAAAGCAGAAGCAGGCAGAACTCTATGAGTTTGTGGCTAGCCTAGTCTACAGAGTAAGTTCCAGGACAGCCAGGGCAATGCAGAGAACCCTTCTCTCAAAAATCAAAACAAGCAAACAAAAAGAACAAGAATGAGGAAGGAGGAGGAGGGAAGCAGCAGCAGCAACAGTAAGACCTTGTCTTGTTTCAAAAAAACAAAAACCCTTTTAAGGTGTACTCTGTACACACAGGCTGATCTAGGTACCTGCCCTTCCAAGAGGTCATTACAAAGCAATGATCACATGCATGAGCTTTTACAATCCGAAGATGTTCACCACACATAGTGTAAACAATATAAACAGCAGAGAAAGCAGGAGTGAGTCTGACAAATTCACAGTACAGAATACACCTAGCATGATGTATCTGACCTGAGTGAACACATCTTTACACATACATGCCAAAAGGGGTGAGATATACAGCAAAACATCTTTTAGTAGATAACTACAGTGGCTGTCTCCTTCTCCCAGTTCCTGTTATGAACACATTATTTTATAACTAGAAAACTTATTGACTGTTACTAGGATTTCATTTGCATGAATTTTATGAGACATACTGATAATTTCCAGAAAACTAGAACAGAGGGCTTATGCCTAGGTCCCCCTCAGGGTGGGAGCATTTGAATGAACCAGCAAGAGGCTGAGTGCCGATATCATGACCTCTCTGGGCTGCAGCCTGCAGGGCCAGGGCCCTCAGAGTCCAGGCCTGTAAGACAGAGCATCCTTGTTCCCACCAGTGTTCCCGTCCTGGGAAGCAGCAACAGCCTGTTCCAACCCAAGGAGCCAACCAAACCACCTCTCTATCCACAACCCCTGCTGCTTCTTGGAAACACCTCAACTAGAAACTGTAAAAACATCTTATTTGGTACTGAGCATGTCACTTGGAAAAAAAATAATAAAATAAGCCAACTAAGACTCATACCTAGATAGGGAATGCTGGGCACCATCTTGAGACTGCGGATATAGTCCCGAGTCCGCTTGTAGTTGTCTTCTTTAGACATCAGGTAGTCCAGTTTCTCAAAAGTGGTCTTGTCTTTGCGATTCAAAAGCTGGAATGAAAAGAAATTATAGTATCTGAGAGGGGTTAAAAATAAACCTAAAAGTCTGATAGGATGGAGGCTGTGACAAAGAGCAAAAGGAAACACCTGAATGCGTGTCCATAATACATGAAACCCTAGATGGAAGTATAGATTTTAAAAGGCACAGCATAAATAAATACACGGGTACACAAAAAAGGCAGAGCTGGGGAACTCCCCAACATCAGCCTCACTGCTTCCATAGTCTCACAGGAGTCAAGCCCTGGAGAAGCCTTGCCACTGGCCACAGGACACTAGCTAACTCCTTCAATACACCCAGGACACTGGCCTCCATGGAAACACAAACAGCACAAGGTTCTTGGTCCCCAGGAGGGTTATTTCAAAACTCTAGCCAGTCTCTTCCCCTGATAGATGCTATCAACTGTCACATGACTCAAGTGGATGTGCCATGAGGACATGACAGTGCTGCAACTCGGGGCTCTCCTCCAGATTCCCCCCACATCCTGTGCCATGGTTCACTGGGTATGATGTTACACATGAAGAACCTTCTTTTCCACAAGCAGTCATCTACAGAGCACCTAGTTAAGAGACCCGGCGTGGACAAGCACATCGGAGACAAGTAGCAAGCTCTGTGATGACTGTGTGCTTGGTGTGTAAGGCTGGTGACCAGAAGAAAGAGGATGTCTCAGTATATACACTGAACCTTCTGGAAAGGGGCAGAAACCTTAACTCCTGGAGTATAAAACTCGATGCTGAGGACTTACAGTGTAGCTAGTCTTCACATCCTAATTCAAAGTCTAGTGCCAGGAAATGGCAAGATGCCTCTTCAAGTGCAATGGCTTTGAGCAAAGAGTCTGGAAGAGGAAGCCAAGCTTGAAAAGAGGGGCTGGGGTAGGGCCACCAGGATGTGTGGTTTGGGCACTACATGACACTAAGTGGAGAGTTCTCCCAATTCTGACTTCTGAAACTGAAGGTCAATGGCTATGGCTAAGGCCAGGAGAGTAAATGAAGGAAGACCCTACCCCTGGTATGCCCTTGGCCAAGCTTAGTCTTGAGATTTCGATGGTCTGTGTAAGGACACTGATCAATAGACCTGCCACGACCATTAAACTGAAGCAGGCCAGTATCCAACAGTCCTGTGCATGAGAGAACTGTGGAACAATGGCTGTTAGCGCCAGGAAAGCAGTGCAGCTCCTGAGACCTCAGCCTACAAATACAACACTCAGTGGTGGTGCCTGGTGCCTGAGACAACCTGAAGCTGCTTTGGGAAGGCTCTATCAGATTCCTCCACAATTAGAGCCGACAATGATTTAGCCATGGGAAAGTCCACTGAATTTGGGCAGTGACAGCCCATGTCAGGACAGGAGAGGCAGAAGTCTATTCTGAAGTGAGTGTTCCAGTGCTGAAGCAGCTGGGAAATGAGAAACAGGCTTTTATTTTCCATTGACACATTCAGGACACACAAGAGCAGGGACACTACACAGAAGCTAGGAGCAGCTCTGCTTAACCAGCTTGCTTCAGGCTATTCATCACTGTAATAAGCGGGCAGGAAATGATTCTGTCCTCTACTGGCTATGTATAAAGCACTGTGGTATACAACTCAGTTGATCTCTGTGAACCCAAAGGCAAAAAAGGAGGCAGGAATGTTCCCTATATTTCAGGTTCATCACCACTAGGATTAGGTAACTTATCCAAATATCTCTGGGACTCAGGGTTCAATGAAGAGGCTGGACAGACACATTTTACAGCAGCATGGAAAGCGAGTGAAGAGAAATCGAGAGCCCACTGAATGGTGAGTAAACTTTCAGCAAGAGAAGTTTCATCAACAAGAGCTATATGCTAAGGCTAGAGAGATGGCTCAGTGGTTAAGAGCACTGGCTGCTCTTGCAGAGGACCCAGGTTTGATTCCTAGCACCTACATGGCAGCTCACGGGGCCATTCTCTAACTCCAGCCACAAGGGAGTCCAATGCCCTCTTCTGGGCACTAAGCACGCAAGTGGTGCACAGACATACATGCAGATAAAACACCCATACACATAAATTAAATAATATTTTAATGTTGAAAAAGGTATATACAGAGGCAGCATTCAATTTTGTTTTGATTTTTTTCAAGATAGGGTCTCACTATGTAGCTGTCCTAGAACTAGGTCTGTAGACCATGTTGGCCTCACATTCACAGAGATCCATTTGCCTCCAGAGTGCTAGGATTAAAGGCTTGCACCACCATCGCCCAGTGAGAGGTTGCCTTTGAACTGGACACTTACAAATGAGAAATCTGACAGATGATTAATAATAACACATAACTAGAGCAGAAAACCATACACTTTGTGACCTTGTGTGTTCCAGTGTAGAGTTAGGCAGGGCCTTCTTCGCCCAGAAAGTCTTTTTTTTTTTAATTGAGACAGGGTTTCTCTGTGTAGCCCTAGCTGTCTAGGCATTCACTATATAGACTAGGCTGGCCTCAAACTGGTTTTGTGTTGTTGTGGTTTTTTTGTTTTTTAGCTGATGCATGCAATCTAGAACATCACTGACTTCTTTAAACCATCTATGTTCGTCTAGATGTCAAACCCTGCTGCCTTCACGGAAATGACCATGCTGACACCAATGGCACACACCACTAATTCTCTGGCCCAGCTGGGTCACTGCCTGTGTTCTCCACCATGTACAGCCTACCTATCAGCCAATCCAATACCTGTATGAGCAGCACCTCATATTGCTGGGTGCTCAGACTATGAGTCTGTCACCTATATCCTTCCTGGATTCAAACACTCAGAAAGGCTGGATCTTGTTAACCTCCCTCAATGGCTCTATTCTGTGCCTTCAAAGCAGATCAGACTTCTCATGAATATAAGTTGTTTTAAGATGAAGAAACTCATCAGATTTTCCCATGAGGCATTTAATAATCACCTGAAATTTTCCTTTACTAAAACAAAGCAACGAATCAGATAAAAAGACACAGGACACAAAAGTCAGTGGGTCCTATTCAATAACAGTAAAAGGGATTCTGGGATACCCAATGAGCTACAGGTCTTAGGGACAATTAGCCACAGGGACCAGCTCAGAAGACCCGCCTGGCAGCACATCTGTAACACAAGGGATGGGTTATATAATAAAAACAGACAACTTTAAGGTTATACTTACGTCTGGGGAATAGATGGCTAATATGGTCAGGAACTTTTACATTTATCTGTGGGGGAGGGATGCATGTGCCACAGAATGCATGTGGTCTGCCATATGGGCTTCTGGGCTTGAGCTCAGGAAATCCGGCTCACTTGAAAGTTCTTCAACTACTGAGCCAACTCACTGTCCTGGACTTTTTTGAAAAAAGAGAATTGGAATGACCAGGTAAAGTATTCAAGAAAGCACAGAATATTCCTGGCTCCCCTCCTGACTGCACAGTGAAGCCTGCTGACACACTGCTAGTCACAAGACCCTGAATACTCATGTAACAAAGATGATCAGACTTCTCAAGAATGGGTCAATTATTATGATGTCTTTTGGAGGAAGGGGAAGGCTGAATCTAGAAAACTAAGCTAATCTGTATATATACTACCTAAAGTAGGTGGATCAAGAAACTGTAGTAAATACACATGGGTGGAAGTGTGGCACAAACTCCAGCAGAAACCACTAACCTAGCAGGGTTGCCACTAAAGAGGGAGGGGGTGGAAGGGCCGTGAGGGGAAAAGCTGGGAGTACTAGGGGGTCAATAAGCCTTTCAGTACTTGGGAGATTTTTTTAAATTAATGTGCGTGTATTATGCTGATAAAAATTCTTTTCAGATTTAGGTATTTAAAAATAGGGTTTGCTTATTCAGAAAATAAGAGCACTTACACAAGTTTTAAACTTTTCTTACAAGAACCAACAACTGTGACCCTCACATGAACTGATAGTCTCTCAGATTTCAGCATTTATAAGCCACCTCAGGAAAGGGCCATCAGAACTACATGTAAGGAAATCCAGGAGTTGCTTACCCAGAGTCCAACATATACTGCAGACATTCATGCTCAGTGAACAAGATAAGGAAATGAGATTGTGAAACTCTCATAGCCTGGGGCAGCCAGGGGACTCAAGAGCACAGTATGGAATCAATAAAGAATAAAATAGGAGCATTTTAAAGTATTTTTTTCATCTCTTTGGCTATATATTATCAGTGGCAAGAAAAACATCTACGAAGTCACAGCTCTAATGTCAAATATCTGCTGCAGTAGAAAATACTATTTGCACCATTCAGAAAAACTTTGACTTTGAAACACAGTCAAGTTGACAAGTGTTGGGCATTGTCCATAATACCTGCCATTATTCCAACTTATTGTGAGGCTGCTTTTGTGACTCACTTGGCAAATGAGTCTTGTTAGGACGGAGTTGTGCTGGTCAAGCTTGCTCTCCTCCCCCATTCCTTCCCCCTTCCCCAAACCCCTCACCACAGAAGGGATGCAGCTGAAATGCAGTTACACAAAAGGGCAGAGAGGAACCAGGTCCATTAGAAACTTCGGAGCATTCAATAATCCTTAGGCGATAAAAGTAATAAAACCCAAGAGTACTGATTTTTGACAAGATGCATTCTAGGTAGGCTGAACTCATTATTAGGGTAAAACTATATTGAAAGGAAAATCACAAGGAAACCCAAAATAAAAGAGCTGAACATTTCACACAAGAGACTAGAAAAGTGGGAGGTAGGCACACCTTAATAAGAAAAAAAAAAAAAGGTAAGTTAAAAACAAAAGAAAGCAGACAAAACAAACAAAAAAAAAGGTAAGTTAAAAACAAAAGAAAGTGTTTACAGCAGGGACTAAACCCCAGAACTCTTTTATAAAATGTCCACAAAACATGCTAAAAACAGAAGCCTCTGCAAAGGCAGAAAGCAGAGTTACATATTATCAGCACTGAGACAAATCCAAACTACATTTATAACATGAACTCAAATTACAAGGTAGAAATGAAGCCCAGTGACACCACCAAAGGACAACTGAGAGTCAAAAGTACAAAGTCTAAGCCAGGACAGTCCCAGACCTAGGAGAAACGCCCTGGACACGCCAGACTTTTCCCATGCTCTCAGGGTCACGTGTACAGCCTGTGACTCTGCGCATGTGCAATATTTGACTCCCAAGTATTTGCTCCTCCCGTTCTGATAGAGTAGTCCCATCGAGGGCCAAAGAAAAGAGCTTCTGATTCTAACATAAGAGGACATTGGTATTGTGTTCCTTTGCCTTGAGGGGGAAACATTTCTCACATAGGTCTATTTTCAACAAAGAGCCTGTTGCTCCAGATATGTTAAAAACTGGCTCCAAATCCGACTTCAATTCCAAGGTTTGCCGCGGTCTGGTGTGGAAAGACTGCTCAGGGCCTGTGGACGCGCGAGCTCAGTGTGGGATCTGCGAGGAACTAAATGGGTTTGTTTTGTTTTGTTTTTAATAATTTTTTCTAACCTCTGGCTATTTAGTATCTGTTTCTGAAAAACAAAAAGGCTGCCAAGTCACACCCCAGCGTCACACATCAACCACAATGGACAGCATTTATGCAAAAGCTGGGACTTTGAAATATAGTGGTATTTGGGCTGTTTGCCTTTGCCCAAGGCTATTTTAAACCTGTACAGATAAAAACTAACTTAAAGAATATAGTCATATGAATAATTTTCTGTCCACAGAAAAAGAGTTTTGTTTCACGGGTACCAATGGTAATCATTTTGGGAATCCTGATTAATTTGATATCCATGTTAGAAATGACTGTAGCCCTTCCAACTGGGTTGTGAAAGTGTGGTGTTCAGCTTTGATTACATCTTACTGCTTCCTCCTTAATACAAAGTTAAGGCAAATCTTTGGCAAGTACTCATTCTGTATTTCTAAAAATCAGGATTTTATCTTTTAAAATAATCCTTTAAGAATTACAAGGAAAAATTTACATATCTATAGGCATAAGCACATGCACATATTACTTAAACTTTCTTGGGACAACTTTCATCATGTATTTCACATGGTAGTTTCAGGAGACAGCCTCAAAAGACTCCAATGTAGAACTGCAAGGCAAAGATCTATCTCCTAAGAGACACATTTGCCAAGGGTTGATCTGAGAGAGGCATTCCATATATGCTCAGCTGGGCTGGGCACTAGAAAGGGCTCTCAGATGCAAGGAAGTATAGAACGCCTCAACAGGGCTCAGGAGGGAATGAACAAAGCCATTTTGAGGCAGGAGACCTTTAGCACAGAAGGGTCCAGAGAGGTACCAGAGGTCACAAAAGGCAGAAAAAGTGGCTTGGAGGTAGGATCAGTGAGGGATGTTTGAGGGAATAGCAGTTTGGTTAAAATACAGCAAGTATTGCTTTGGATAAAAACAGAAAGGTTGGGGTGGGGGGAACTTGCTTTTGGCAAAATCTGGTATTAACTTAGCCATGGTGTTACCATGCCAGGTCACATGACCACCATTTTGCTGGCTTACTCTATTTTCCCAGCTACTTCAGCTCATCTTACTGTTGCAACTTGCAAACAGGGTACTGATCACAAGCCAAGAACCATGAAGAGTGAATACTAATCAGAAGGGGAAGAGTGAGCTGACTGTGGCTGTGCTCACAGGAAATTCCACTGGCCAGCTCTCCTTTCTTGCGACTTGGGGCTCTGAATGGCCATGTTCCTCTGGCAAAAGCTGATTTAGATCAGATGGGTATGAAGTAGGGGGGAAACCGTTTGGTGCTTGGTGCCACTGTCAAAAAGCCTCTGCTAGGTTCTAACACTCAGTGCCCATAAGCACACCCCAGGTGTACCGCCCATGAACACATACCAATCCTCTAATTCAAGCTCACAACCTTCCCTTTATTCAAAAGCATCACTGAAATTGAGGACTGGATATGCATAGGGTTAAAGATTGGTGGGTAACTTTACCATAATGCTGGAGGCGTTGAAACGAGCATCTCACAGCAACTCTCAAAGAAAGACTGTATCGGCAGTTGTATTAGAACATCAGCATGTATCAGTGCTGCCCTGCAGGAGCAGTGGGATGTGGGGCCTCTGACTAAGCAAGTTGGGCCGGGAGCAGGGCAGGGCAAGGAAACCAAACCAAAGCTCTCTTTAACCAGGTGTCCAGAACTGTGTATGTGGGGGAGATCACTCCAGCACGGTGTGAGAACAGACTGGTAAGACCAGAAGCAAAGAGATTGATGAAAGTCAGTGACAGCCCAGGTCATAAATAAAGGGTCTGCTTTCAGGGATTGTAGCTTGTGCAATCCACCTAAGAACAGCCAAGACGAGCTGAAAATAATGCACAGTTCTGAACATTTTTCACGTATCTACTTTGATCCTCACCATAAGATGGAGGCTGACTGCAGCCTCTGCTCTAAGAGGCCATTCTCAGTTTCTAGACCCCACAATTCTATGTAGCCTTGGCTTGTCAAGCCTACAAGATGCATGTATGCAAACCCCAAAGCAGAGCCACACAAGGGACAGGCTGGATGAGAATTATCATACTGTCCTTGGACCCTCTTGACTATATAGTTTCTGTTGGGGCAACATGACAATGGATGGCTGTGAGCAGCTTTTTCTAGCACCCCTGTGGTGGGGCTTGAAGCTGGAACTCTCCCCTCCAAGTCTGGGTCCTAGCTCCAAAGTCCTAGCCCCACTGGATCGTCTTAATAGCTCATGGCTCTGAGACACAGCTCATACTTTATTTTTAGCCCGTGGTGACTGCTCTTTTTTGGCTTGCAGTATGGCTCTGCTTGTTGGTATATTTTATGCAACATTACTGTGTTCACATGGCGTAGCAGGAGACAGGGAAGAAAGGCCTATTCCTTATCAGCTACTACTTTCCTACTACTTTCCCAAAGGTCCAAAACACAGTTTGTGAAGAGCGTTCTGGTCCTCTGTCTCTCTCCCATAGTCACCATCTGACTTCAGACAGGCAGAATGTCTGAGGTCAAAGGAACACAAAAGCAGAGGGCGGGGTCCAGATGGAGATGGCACTGCAGCGGGTGTGGGGCTCAGGACAGAAGTCTGGGCTTGGACAACACAAGTGACAGTTAAAGCTCTCCAAGCTTATATGCTCACCAAGGAAGGAAACAGCAAGGTGAGGACCAAGGCCAGAACCTTATAGAACCCCCGAATCCTCGGTCACAAAAGAAGTCAGCTGACAGAAGAGTGGAAGGAGAGCTAAGTCTGAGGAGAAAGGCTTTTCAGGAGGTGGAAGACAGGTGCCCAGTGCTATTGCACTGTCAGGCTTCCCAGGGACAGTGCGGAACTTCTGAGTTGCAGTTCCAGGCAGGTTCCAACACAATGACAGAGCAGTGAACAAGGGCTTCTACCATTGCCTTCCTTGGCCTTCCATCTTTTCATCTGCCTCACCTGGCTCAAATTCCATCTAGTCCAAGGCTCTGAGCCATCTGAGACTGGCATCCCAGGCTTCCTTCAGCCTCCTGTACCATGTCACAGGAGAGTTGCCAATAGTGCTGTTAAAGACATAGGGAGTCGTGGCACTTCCTAGACAAATGAATTTCAGATCCAAAGCATAGGAATGCCACACATCTGCCAGCCTCGGTGTCTGCCAAGTGGCTTTAGAACGTGGAGGAAGCACCGCCCATCGAGCACAGCACTTGATGACCCTGTCTCACTGGATACAGGAGAGTGAGAATGCTGATCCTGTATGGGTCCCTTCCAGGTCACACCCTGAAGGCCAGGCCCTTGACCTTCAGTGGAGAGCGCCTCTGTGCCAAAGACTTCAATTTTCACTTTGCTGCTACAAGTGAGTCAAACTCTGGACCAATTCAGTAGGAAAGAAAGAATCACCCTGGGCACGTGCACTGGGCAAGCAGAACGTGCAACTGGCACGTGGAATGTAATATACTTCACAAATTTCATGGCCTAGATCTCTCTCAGGAATAAGCCAGCCTCCTCCCAGGACTATTCGTTACAAAAGAGATCCTGGCAGCTTCCCAGCTGCTCAGGCTCAAACCCAGAAACTGCCCCGCTTTCCTCCCTGTCCTCCTCAACATTCTATGTACAGTACCTCCTGGAGCCCTCTCTTCAAAATCCTCTGCATCACTCTGCTCGCTGATGCCCCTGCCACACTCTACACCACCCACTCCTGGACTCTGCCCTCACCCACTAACTGGGCTCCTGGTTTCTAGTCTTGGTCTCCATCTTTCTTCATTTGTTTTCTATACATTAGTATCAGCGACTGAAAACACAAAAAGCAAAGAGTCACCACACTAGGTTCTGTCATCCCCTGTTCAAAGCCCTTCTGTGCACTTAGAATGGGATCTACCTTGTGATCCGGGCAACTTGACCTGTGGTCCCTTAATGACACCAAGCTCTTCTGCCCATATGCCTGAGCACCAGCTCTCCCCTCTCACCTCTGCAGTTGCTCCTGCTTTTGATACTTAAACCTTGGCATAAAGGCCTCATTTGTGAGAGGGCTTGAGTGTCCATGCAAAAGCTGACACCGTTCTCCATCCACCTGTTACAGCCTGCTTTTACCCCTGTCTCACTGTTCCTTGCTAATTACCTACTTATGCATTTGACCAACATTCCTTGATTACTCTGTGCCAGCCAGGGAAGCACATGGTAATTTCCAAGAATAGAATGCATCTTTCCCAGATTATATAAAGCCACGGGTACAAGGCCTGAGCCTTGGAACCTGGCATGGAGTACACATTCAATAGTATTTGATCTGTAGAATGAATGAGAGCTGCACGGTTATGTGTGCTCAGGAAATCAGAACTGGCTGGTAGAGTTTTTTGCTTAGGCTTCCTGACTTGAGGCGGCAGTACTCCGAGCAGCCTCACCTTTGGAATAAATCACTCATTGCTGACCATGACTGTCGGTTTATGGATCCAGCCACTGTTTGTTTAGATCCTACTGTGTGCAGGCCTATGCTCAACTTCAGTCAGTTCTGTGTGGGAGCAGACTCACTGGCTACCCTGCCCTAGCTAGTATCTGATTGGCCAGTATTAAAGGTTACCCGTAGTGTTCAGCCAAGCAGCAGGCCTCCTCCATGCTTGGACACTGCCACCTTCCATTGAGGCTTCCCAAATAGCCAGGGTTTCAGTGCACTCCCAAGGACAATACTCAGGGCAAAACATGCTCAGTGGTCCAGCCACATGCAATGGGCCAGCCACATTTCTTTTTTTTTTTTAATTTATTTATTTTTATCTCAATCACAGGTTAGGTACTTTGAATCCCAGGCGTAGCCCCCTCGCTCATCCCTCCTACCCTCCCACTCCCTCCCTCATCTCCCGCCTCCCCGCCCCCTTCAAGTCCATCAACAGGGGAGGACCTCCTTCCCTTCCATCCAACCCCAGCTTATCCTGACTCCTCAGGGCTGGCTGCAATGTCCTCCTCTGGGATCTAGCCAGTCTGTCACTCCCCGGCTTGTATGGGGGAGGGTCAAAGAGTCCGCCATCAAGATCAAGACTGAAACAGTCCCTGTTTCCCTGAATAGGGTCTTC
>CM053752.1:104754616-104780092 GCA_028658305.1 Pachyuromys duprasi | reverse complement strand
ATTCCTAGTTGTCTAAGAAAGCGCCAAATTGATTTCCAGAGTGGTTGTACAAGTTTGCATTCCCACCAGCAATGGAGGAGGGTTCCTCTTTCTCCACAGCCTCTCCAGCATGCATTGTCACTAGAGTTTTTGATCTTAGCCAATCTGGAGGGTGTAACACCACTTATCTGCACTGGCCTGATGCCATTACACCTTCCACCATTATAAGGATCCACATGGTAGGCAACTAGACTACAGGGTCTGACAGGACCAGCCTGTGTCCCATTGGTGTTGGCACTTAACAGCTCTGAGATCTTTGGCCACCCCACCTCCTAGAACCTCAGTTTCTTCTTTTGCAAAACAAAGACTATGAAAGCACCAGATGCTTCAGCTGCTGGACCCCCTTGTTCCTGCTTGCCCCATGGGACCATAAAGTCTCAGTGGTCCCAGCTCAAGAGACATGAAAAGAAGGAAAAACATTTCTATGGTCAATCTCATCACCAGACATTAAAAGCAAACAATGAATACAATTAAGGCTAACAAGAGAGTTCAGACAAGGGCATGTGCTGCGTGCACCAGAGACAGAAAAGTGCAGGAGAGGCAGACAGGGTGGCTGGGCACATGGCTGCTCTCCCTTTGCAGTGGCAGAGGGTCGTCCTTTCCACAGGGCCTGGGGACAACAGTTCAGAGGGGAAGGAGAATGGGTTTGGGCACTGCTATTCACCAACACTCCGTTCCAAAGCTGATCTTGGATTACCAAGACAGCTGAGTGGCAGGAGAGCAGATCTAAAGCTAAGCCCAGGTAGCAGCTTTTCTAAGAATGAACTACTCCCTGCCCCAATGACTTAGGAATCCTAAGGCTACAAATCCACACAGCGTACACAGCCTCCTTTCCCTGACATTTTTATTCCCTAGAATGTTGTGTCTTTCCACCTTCTGCCTTGGCAAATGGCCCTCTGTAGCCAGGGAAGCAGCCTGGCTGCCAGCCCTTGGATGCAGTGGGACGGTTTCTTAGGAAAAGAGAGACAACTGCGGCTCCCAGGCCCCCTGATCATTGGTAGGATGGGACCACACACCCTAACGTGACAGCAGTCACGGGGGAGTGCTTACTTAGTTCAGACTCCCCAAGTAACTGTGGGGGTTCATTTTCATTACAGAATAGACCCAAAACTGCAGTGCAGGGCCCAGCCCAGTGAGCTGTGCTTGACAAACCGCAGAGGTCTAATGCTGCTCTGACCCAACACTGTCCACAGCCCAGCAGCAGAAAGTGCACTGAAGCTTCTCTGTGGGTCCTGCTTGTCCCTGAGTAGGCCAACTTTCTGTGAGGACCTGGAGACAGGCCCACTGCCTCTCTCCAAGGAGGCCCCCATGAGGCACAGCACTGTCCACAGCAAAGTCTATACACAAGACAGCTGAAGCTCAACTCTCTGGGTACCTGCATGGCTCCCAGCAGTCCAAGAGAAGGTTAACAGCACCTCAACCATGGAAAAGTCATTTCAAAAAGGATGTCCAAAAGCTTCTGAAAAAAAAAAAGCCTCAGCGCTCAGATGGCCTTAGAATCACAGGGCTGGTAGTGATGCAGACAGTAGCTTCCAAGTTTGCTTTGACCTCCAAAACCATCGCTCACTGCAACTCACCCAGAAGCCCCTGATGCAAACAGGCTGCTCTGGTACAGGCTGGGTCATCTGCTTGGCACCCTCACTCCTCTCCTTCAGCTCTGGATGATCCCTAAGACAATTATAAGGACAACTAGGGTTCCACCAAGCACTGACAGAAACCCACTACTCCAAGCCAATTGTCCAGAGCACAGATGGGAAAGGAGTGGCATATGAACAAAAACCTAGTTTCCAGACTCCAGGCTGACACTTTCCACACCAGCCTACTACAACCAGGTTATCTTGCAACTAGAAGAAGCAAGGCTCATATTAGATTGCCTACAGCACAATCCTTATGCATCTTAAAGGCCCGAGGCAGCCAAGTAGGAAACAGTCCATCCCTAGGCTGGCAGAGAGAAGGTCAAAATGAGTCAAAAAAAAAACATGTCTAGCAATTCCATACAGCTCTGTCGGTCCTTGAGACATAAACAGGTCTTGAAAGGCCTGGGCTGTGCCCCTGTGAGAGGCTTTGGACCTGGCAGGCCAGGGGGTAAATGCTAATGAGCTATGGAAATAGCGATTACTTCCCCCATGTCAGGCACTGTGCCAGATAAGGAGGATAAAGAAGTCTGAGATATTTTTAAAGTATTTTTACAGCAGAAAAACTTTCCTACAGACTCAATTATATAACCATCAGACTCCACCTCTGAGCTGAAATTATCCAAGGCCTCAGGATTTAAAAAAAAAAAAAAAAAGGAAAGAAATAATTTTTTCCTACATAAGGGTCACAGGTTTCTCCAGAGAACTCTGAGCTATATGGCCAGTGACCCAAGGCAGCTGCAAGCCATCAATTCCCAGACCTTCTCAAGGGCAATGTGGAGCCTGCCAGAGATGAAAAGCTGGCCAAGCCAAGGGCAGAAGTCACATGCTAAGCCCAGCCAGCATGGAAGATGTCCACAGGCCAGGAAGATTTGCCGAAGGCTTCCAAACCGAGCCACATCCCCACCCTCCCCACTCCCTGGGACCAAATAGGGCTTGGGTCAGAGGCTACGGGGAAGCTCCGAAATGTCTCCTGAGTTCCCGGTGACTGTCCTGTCCTTAGCAAAGCACATGGCCCGTGATGGAAAGCCTGGGGCTTCCGCCATGCAGACATTTAGCAAGAACAGAACAGCCAAAATCAAAGAACAGACTGAGGGAGGTTAACTTACAGCCCAGGTTTTTGTCAGCCTGAAGATGGGAGCACTTTGTAATGCTGACACCACAGACATAAGAGAATGAAGGTTGTTGAGTTCTAGAAGTTTCTGGGGGAAAAAAAAGATATGGAATACATTATTTTGCTGCCATAGACAACAGAATAAAAACATGCTTGAGTGTTGCCAAATGTTGTCATACTCATGAAATTCAGTTACACTTAAAATATCTCAAATAGAAAATATAGTTCTAGGAAGTTCATAGAAAACATATGCTCTTTTCCTCCCATGTTTTTCAGAAGGTAAGTCTCCTTCTAAAACACTTGTCAATTTTCATAATCTGGTTTGTTTGACTGCTGGGTCGAAGCAAGGCTCCAGATTGGATAATCCTGTTACATTTTCATCTGACTCTGAACCTGCCTCAATGGGCTTCTGTGCGAAGATCCCAGTGTGCCAACATCAGCAGCTCACGAAGCGATTACCTTAACCCTGGATGGGAAAAAGGCCAGGGAAGATGTTGTCAATCCGTGTAATGGCTCTCAGCCGGGAAGGCCCTGGCTTCCTAGGCCCTTGACTATGAACCCCAGATGAGTGAGGACACATGGTGTCACTTCCGTCTCAGACAAGTTCTTCACCACAGAGGGCCAGAGAATGAGACAGCAGAGAGTCGGGGCAGAAACATGTAATTTTCTCTGTTCATGTCTTTATGCTGAAGCACACTTGCAAAGGGACGGGTTCTGTTTCTCACTCTTTGTGGGCAGTGAAGCCTGGTTAACAAGAAGGCTCTATGGACCAATCTCAGCTCCTTCTACTTGTGTTTCTTTGGCAAGTTACACAGGCTTTCTGCATTTCAGTGTCCTCAGAGTTAAACTGCGGATAGTGACTACTATATCTGTGCTACCTGAGACAAAGCATGTCTCAGGCCAGGCAGGTCTGTGTCTTCTTTATCTGGAAGACTCATTTCCATTCTCTTGTGTTCCTTCCTCTACCATGCCTTTCCTGTCTATGTTCCTGTATGTGTCCTCTGAGCACATGGATAAACTAACATAGTGCATCCTGCACAAAGTCCAGGTCAGCAGGCAAAATAAATATGACTTTGTCTTATCTGTTCTGTTTCTACTTGGAAACATGGCTCTGACCACACAAAATCAGTGCTTCAATTTAGAATCTTGTAACACTCTCTGATCATTTCCTGTTTGTAAGAATGGATGCTCCCAGGTTTCAGTTGAGCATCTGACTTTCAGTGCCTGCCTCAGACTCTCCTTTAAGAGTATAAAAGCCTCTCAAGCATTATCTAATCTGTCCCTTTCTCATTTAGAGACTGGAAAACCACTGCTCAGAGAGGGAGGAAACCTACCCAGGACACACATAGTGCACAGCCAACATGATTATCCTCAGCAAGGGAAAAGGCAGAGATTAAGGAGGGGTCATTTTGGGGCTCCTTGGGTACAGACCATGCTCATTTCCAAACAGGTGCCCATGAGGACTGAAGCACAGTAGCATCCTCTTTGGACCCAACCACAACCAACACCAAGTATTTCCAGAGAACCCACAGGACTGTGACCTCTGCCCCAGACAGAGTTACAGACTGCTACCTTCTGGGGATGGAGGGCACAGAAACTGCTGAGGGTAGATACTTCTCTTCACCACCCCTTCCTGCTGTGCAAATGGGATGGTACCCTGTGAACAGTGACTGCCGTCACATGAACACAGCGGCCACCACACAAACCAGCATCAAAGGGCCTGCATCCAGGGCAGCTATGCTCTAGGATCCTGGTCGGAAGACAACATGTGTACTTGAAGGAAGCCATGAACTAGGTAGAACGACACTGCCATGGAGAGTCTGGCAGGCCCAGGTAGTGGGAACAGAGTACTATTACTGAGTATGACATTGGTCCAGGAAAGCCACAGCATGGCATGGCCTAATAGGCAGAGATAAGACAAAAAATAGAAGGAAGGGGGTGCTGATAAGCAGAAGGGACAAAGTCTATCAGAACAGGGGTAGGAGGGCTAACTGGTCCGGGCCTTAGCTCAAAATGGGTGTGAAGGACTCTGTTGACACACTGTACAGGACATGACTAGATCAAAGGCATTGGGGCTAACTATAAGCCGTCAACTCCTAGCACTGGGCCTCATGCAGGGACCAGAAGTCCAAGTAAGGAGAATAATTGGCCACAGAATCATGGGATGGGAGGGGGCACCTTTCTAAGGTGGATCTCACAGCTGGCTGTCTGCAGAGGGCAGGCCACAGCCTCCAAACCATGGTTCGGACCTCTGCTTAGCAGGCCCAAGGCAAAATGTCTGTCAGAGATCTGAGGCAACGCATTTTGAAAAATAAATAAACAGCTTACCTTGGCTATTTTCACAAAATGGCTCAGGATTTCTGCCCTTATTTTTAAAGTCTGTGCTGTTAGAATTTCTCGTACGACCCAAAAACTGACCTGTAGAGTCAAATACACACACACATACACACCAGAGAAGTGGTTAAATGCCAGACACCCATAACCCCCTTTGCCCACCACCACTGCATGATTTCCACAAGGCCAGGCAGCTTTGAGAGCACTACCTAGGGTCACAGATGGGCCCCATGCTCCTGCCCTCGGGGACACAAGCGCTACACACTACCCGTATCTTCAAGAGCAGTGCTGGGCCCCGCTACAGGTCAGGGTCTCTGCAGCTGCTGGGAAATGGTGAGATGACGCAGCCTGGACTCTGCTCACAGGATCCAGACGTGGGGAGAAGATGGATTGTAGAATGGATGAACAGATGGAAAGATGAACAGATGTTTAGACAAAAGCAATTATGTACTGACCACACCCCCTGCTAAACCTAACACAAGGAGGATTTGCTGATATTTGCATAGTTGCAACAAACTTCACTTTGTGTATTGTTTGTTTGGTTTTTGCTTTTTCTTTTTTTTTCCCCCTTCCCTCTGCTCCTGCTGGTCCTGCTAGTGTAACTTATTTGTGTCAACAATGATTTAGTGAAGAAATTAACTTTAATAATTAAACATTATTGTTTTTGAGGTGAGGGGGTTGAACTTAGGGTCTTGTAAATATTGAGCCAACACTGTTCTACTAAGCTACATTCCAAAATATATGCAATTTTTTATTGTTTTTCAATTCTGTAAGGGTCATTTTTTTCTTTTTTTTTTAATTTTATTTTATTTCCACAATTTATTCATTTTTCGAGACAGGATTTCTCTGTGTAGCCCTGGCTATCCTGGAACTCACTCTGTAGACCAGGCTGGTCTTGAACTTAGAGATCTGCCTGCCTCTGCCTTCCAAGTGCTGGGATTAAAGGCATGGGCTACCATCACCCAGCTCAAACTTTACTTTCTAAAAGACGTTTGCAACTAACAAGAGATGCAAAGTCCCATTCAGCCAGAGGGGCATGGGCCAGTCATGAAGGTTGCTTTGAGGTAGAACTTTATTCATGCCTGTCCTCTCATTTATACCAAGAGACTCCAGGGCCCTGGATCTGTTGGTGGCAACAAGAAAGTTGTCTATCAGCAGGAGGCTGACTCACAGCACAAAAAGGAAATACAGGAAGCAGCCAGCCAAAGGCTGTTGTGAGGTGCTTAGTTTATGCTTTGTTAGCATCAGGACAGTGTTGCCTGAGAAGGACAGCTTGGTGGGGATATGGTGAACAGACAGCACAGCACATGCATGGTGGGGAAGAACGTGAGATGTGGAAACCCCTCGCTCGACAAACACAGAGACAGTGAAGGGCAGCCTCAAGTTTAAAAAGAGGTTTGCTCACAGGAATACACCTGCTGCTTTACAAGGGGAGAGCAAGAGATACTGACAGTCAGCAACTGCCCCTTTACGTAAAGCAGGAACACCACAGAAATGCTGCCTCCATGCAATTAGCCATTGCTGCCTGCAGGACACGCCTGGGTTTCCGTTGAATAATTTTTTCCAAGGAATTGTCAAAATTGAGTTCAGACTCAAATGTTTACCAGTTGCTTCTGAAAGAGTTATTCTGGGCTCCAAACAGAAGCCTGTAAAGCTTTTATTTAATATGTGCAGTTTCTATTCCACATAATCTCAAGTGTGATACTTCATGTGTGTAATTCAGCAGATTTCTGCATGCCAAAACTTCACACATTTTCCTGGCATGATTCTGGAAGGGTCAGAGTGGGTAGGAGCCTGCACACACAGTGTGCAGAGCTCTGAGGCAACAGTCAAGTCAACGGAGTTCCATGAAGCCCTACTGTGAGCAGGATCCAGTCACTATAAGTCCATATCTGACCTACTGTGGGGGAAAAAAAAAACCAAAAAAGGTAGAGCCCCACCAAACTCTGAACTGGAAGGTAGCTGTAGTGACGGCTACAGCCCAGACCCTGGAACTGCAGTGTGGGCGTGACAGACAGAAGGAGCTTATGCAGTAAGGACTGTGGTGCCACTGTGGATGTCATGACCCAGAACAGCTGAGGGGCTGACTGGGTTGTGGGAGGACAGACGAGCAGATGCGGACCACCAACCTTCAGTGGGGCAAGAAAGGAAGGAGCTAAGACAGCATCCAGTGCAGGGGGCTGTGATAGTGAAGATGCAGACGGGGACGGGCAGGGAAGCCACACAGGGTAAGAGTGTGTGGGCTTTTCATCTCTAACTATAAATTTTAATAGGTGAGGAAGACTAAGAAAGTAAAGATAAACACAAAAGATAGAAGTCATTTGCAAGCTCAGACCCACAGACCAACAGTGATAAACTGATTTGTGTCCTAGTCCTTTTTCCCATACCTAGCACCCACGGTTGGCTTTTTCCATTAAGACTGGCAAATTTTAAGCATATATCACAAGCAGTTTTAGAAGTGATAAGTATTTGTCTATGATTTTTTTCAGCATCCAAGCTGTTTCATCATCAGCATGTTTACAACTCAACCAATTCCCGACCGTAGGGTCACCGCCAGGACTCTGCTGTGATAAACATTGTGGTGGATATCTTCAGACATATGCTTCTGTAGACTTTTTATTACAGCCCTAGGACAAGCTCTTAGAAGGGGGAATGATTAAAAGCGTGCATACGGAAACATGCATAAAGAACTCAGCCTCCAGGGAACTAAGCCTCCAGGGGTTAGCCGGTAAGTTGAAATGGATCTGTGCTCTTGTATGGGGTTCAAACCCACCACAACAACCGCTCCCCATTGGCACGTGTGTGTAATGTGCCAGATGACAGTTGGCACTAGATGACAGCTTGCTGTGTGTTCCGCCCTTCCCTCATGCCCATTCAGGGAGCAGGTATTTTTTTTGTAGTTTTTAGTTGGCATTTTTTGTTGTTGTTCTAATTTTTCTTTTCTCTTGCCTCCACCTCCTGAGTTCTGTGATTAGAGGTGTGCACCACTACATCTGGTTTATATGGTGCCAGGACTGAACTCAGGGCTTTCTGTGTGTTAGACGAACACTCAACTGAGCTGCATCCCTAGCCCTGTTTCAAATATTTCTAAGCCCTCTGTACCATCTACCTGCTTGGGTCCTTTACTAAACTTTCTATTGTGAGTATTGTGACATCTGCCTTCTTCCTATTATTGTCTGAGAAAATTTTTTGTGTATTAAAGAGCAGAGAAAATGGGCACAATTTTTTGGAAAGTAAAAACAGAAATATTTTGAAGAAAATATGCCCATCTATATATTTAAGGCATATTCTCTTTTAAAAGGTTTGCCCTATAAAATACAGAAGTATTCTGTAAACATTTGTTTACTTTATATTATTTTATCTTTTGGTTATTTTCAAAACAAGGTCCTAGAACTCGCTCTGTACACAGGGCTGGCCTTGAACTCAGAGATCTACCTACCACCCTACCTACAGAGTGCTGGGATTAAAGGCATGGGCTATGTCCGCCTGGCTTTGTGAACATTTATAAAAATGAAAACAGCAAATGCCCACCCACAAGGTACCAGTACACGAACTATGGTCCCTCTGCCCATCTCACTTTGGAAAGAAGCTGATGTGCTCACCCACTCTCCTGAATGGAGCTATGCGCTCCTACACTTCCTGAATGGAGCTATGCGCTCCTACACTTCCTGAATGGAACTATGCTCACCCACTCTCCTAAATGGAACTGTTTGCCCACTCTCCTGAATGGAGCTGTGCTCGCCCACTCTTCCTGAATAGAACTAGGCTCGCCCACTCTCCTGAATGGAACTATGTTTGCCCACTCTTCCTGAATGGATCTATGCTCCACCTTCCTAATAACAAGCAACGCATACACTGAGAGCCACACCTGTGTGTGTGAATGTGTGCACATGTGAACATGTGTATGTTTGTGTGTACATGCCTGTATGTGCAGAAGCACATATGAGCTTCTGAGCATTCCTGTGCATGTTTATACCTGTGTGTGCATGTGTGTGTGTGTTTGAGTAGTAGGTGTGTGTGCATGTGTACACACATTACCCATGTATACTGGCTGTATTTATCTATGAAAACAGATTGGGGGGGGCTTGTTTGAGACAGGGTTTTTGTGTGTAGCCTTTGCTATCCTGGAACTCGCTCTGTAGACCAGGCTGGCCTTGAACTCAGAGATCTGCCTGCCTCTGCCTCCCAAGTGCTGGGATTAAAGGTGTGGGACAGCACTGCCTGGTTGCATCTTTAATAAAATTCACATGAATTCATATTGTTACTCCCAATTCTAAGTCATTAGCATATGCAGTTTAGCATTTCCTCTTACTTGTCTGTAATTCCCATTCCACCAGAGACAAACCAGTTGCCAGGATCTGCCTGCCATCCACATCTCCACTGCCCAGCCCTTCAGAACGTTCATAATTGTTGGCCAGCTTGAAGAGCACTTGCGGGTAGGACACAATGCTCCTATATAGTTCTATCTTCAGAATTATGTCCCGTGTAACTCCAGAGTTAACTCGGATCAGCAACATCCCCTGCCCTCTACAAAGAAGCTACTTCACAATCTTATAGGTGTGTGCAGAGTTATGTATTCACTAGTCTTTTGTTTTGCAGCTGTTCTAAGAGCCTTCCATATTTAAGTTGAAGATTCTAGTTTACATGTGTTGAGGTCTTGGTGCTATAGCATTCTGTGGGTTTTCATAAAGACACTGTCATATATTTGCCATTACCATATAGAAAATCTTCTCACCCTCTTAAACATACAAATCTGGGCTGGAGGAGCCGTTTACTGGTAAAGCACTTGCCTAGCAAGCAAAAAGCTCTGAATTCAATCCCTGGCACCACGAAAACAAAACTGTTAGCAGAAACGCCTTGTGGACCATGTACTCAGGCCTGTCTCCTTCTCAAGTATCTGATCTAGTAGCTTACCTTTTCTAGCATTCCATGAAAAAGAACAGAAAGCAACAGGTAGTTTTCTACACGGGCTTTCACCTTGAAATATACACTGACAAATGCCCTGTGTCTATGTGACTTCATAGCTCATTCTACTTTTTAGGTAAACACTATCCCACATGTTTGTCCACACCCTGTGGAAGGACATCTCAGATTCTTAAGCTTCCAGGAACATTGCTGTGCTAGTGTGTGTGTGTGTGTGTGTGTGTGTGTGTGTGTGTGTGTATGTGTGTGTGTGGTTTTAAACCTCTGGGTCAGTGTGTAAGGCTAACTGCTGGACCACATTTGTGCCATCCTGCATTTCCAACACTGACTGAGCTGTGCTGCCCCAGGTGCTCAGCAGCTCCACTGTGCTTCAGATGCACTGAGACCTGCGGCTGTTCTGTGATGGACACTGAGCATATTATGCTCATTCGCTGACACCGGTGGCTCTTCCTTGGTGATGCTGATGAGTGTTCAGACTGAATTTTTTCAGACAGGTCCTTTGTACACACAGTTCCCAGTCTGTGTTTGTCTTCATGCTTTCTTTCTTTTCTTTCTCTCTCCTTTTTTTTTTCTTCAAGACAGGGTTTTCCTGTGTGGCCTTGGCTGTCCTGGACTCACAGCAATCTGCCTGCCTCTGCCTCCATGAGTGTAAGGTTAAAGACATGCACCACCACGTCCGGCTGTCTTCATGCTTTTAACCATGTCTTCTGCACTATGAAAAAATCTTAGTCTTAATAAATTCCCAACTTACTGATTTTTTTCCCACAGATTGTCTTTTGGCCCAAGGGCATAGAGATTCCCTGCCTGTATCTGCTCCTACAAGCTTACATCTAAGTATCTTATCTCTTTTGATCAATTTTATAAAAGACTTTAAAGTCTGTATCTAAGTTCATTTTAATACATTCACACAGAGAGGTGGGGGGGGGGGCTCTTCAGTCGTCCCAGCACAGTCTCAGTCTACACTCTGTCCCACTGGCCCAGGTGCCCTGCCTTCTGTCAACACTGAATCTGTAATGTTCTTCTCTTTTTCCCAGTACAACACTAGTTATTCTCGGTCCCTGGTAGTCCTACAAAACCTTTGGAATTAGTCTGTTGGATCATGCACCCGGCAAGACTCTAAATGTCAAGCGGAGAGCTGACATCTTAATGACACTGAGTCTTTTCATCCATGAAGATGGAGCCTCTCCCTGTTTCCTAACATCTACTCTGATTACTTACATCAGTGCTTTGTAGCTTTCAACATGTAAACCACATTTTGTAAAAATAAACACCTAAGTCTTGTTTGGGGCCGGTATTATTACAAACAGTGCTCTCAACCTTTAGATTCCAATTCTTCCTTACTAGTACAACAAAAGCAACCCCTTTGTTTCTAGTGAATGGCCCTGTATTCCCTGCTTGTGCATTAGTGCCAGGAGAGTTTGTAAAAATTACTTATTTAGAATTTTCTATAGACAGTAATGTCAACTATAAATAAAGATACCTCAGTCTCTTTCTCTTTCAGCCAAATGTCTTTTATTGTTTCTATCTTATTCTGCGTAGTATTGCACAGGAACAGTGTGTGAACACCACATTGTCTTATTCCAGATCTCAGGGCACATTCCCAGTGTCTCACTACTGAGGTGGTAGGGGACATGCCCAATGTCTCTCTACTAAGGATCATCTGGGCTCAAGGATGCTATGGAATTCTCTAGGAAGTCCAAGAAGTTCCCCTTTCTTGTTTGATTATTTTTTTAAACATGGGTAAACACTGGATTTTGTGTTTTCTTCTTCTTCTTCTTCTTCTTCTTCTTCTTCTTCTTCTTCTTCTTCTTCTTCTTCTTCTTCTTCTTCTTCTTCTTCTTCTTCTTCTTCTTCTTCTGCCTGCTAATACAGTGCTTACACTAAATTTTTGAAACGTTGAAAAGGCCATGCATACATGAAATAGCTACTATATGGTCATGATGCTAAATAAGCTTTTATATACAGAGAGAGACTATTTTTTAATCCATATAAACTTGTACTAGGGGCTGGGTGGGTGTACAAGACATCTCTTGGGAAATGTCACAGAAGTATTACAGATGAACAGGAAAGTATGGTTGAGAATATAAAATTTTATTGTTAGTCATCCACAAATAAAAACAAATAAGACAAAAAGCAAATGGAGGAAGATAAGGGAAACCCCAGGTTTAAGAAAAGTGGGCTGGGGAGATGGTTTAGTGGTAATAATGCTAGCTGTGTAGGCAAGAGGAACTGAGTTCAAGTCCCCAGCCCTCACATAAAATGTCAGGGGTAGCTGTGAAGAGCTGAGATAGGAGGATTGCTGGAACTGACTGACCAGCCTACCTGGTAAGATTCCGGCCAGTGAAAGAGCTAGGAAGTGAGAGAGCTAGGGCCAGTGAGAGAGAAAGGAAGACATAGTACCCCACCAAAAGAATGGCACCTGAAATCAACCTCTCGCTTCCAAATGCACACACACATACACAAATGGATAAACTGTCTTCCGCTTGTCAAATCTTAGCTCTTTCTCCTTAGGCAATTATGACATTGCTGCAAACAAACATGGCCTCTCGTCTCTTTATTATTCTGACTGTAGCAACTATTACCTCCAGCCCCTTCTGTCACCTTCCCCCCCCCCCCACTGTCCAGCGCTTTTCAACAGCAATAGAGAATAATTTTAAATACTATGTTCTTGTCATGGACTCAAAACCTCAAGTCTTCTAGTCCTTACGGTCCACTTTTCTAGCTCAGGCCCCTGTAGCACGACAGCCCTTTTTCTTCTTAGGCAGTTTGTTCTTGTCACTGTCACTCACTCTAGCCCCTTCTTTGAGGAAGTCCCCTTGCCCCTCAGTCCTTCCAGAAACCCTTTTGGGACAGCCTGTGTGCATGGATAGACTGCCCACATGTCCTCCCATGTTCCGACCTGCAGACTGCAAAAGGAACCGAAGATACTGTAAGTGCTCCATGCTCTCTCACCTGGGCCATTGTCAGCGCTCAGGACTCTCTCATGGTCTTGTACGGTCAGCATGCTTCCCAATCTGATTCTCCCCTTCGCCTCCATTTTCCCAGAGGAAGATAAGCCACAGGCCTTGAACTGTACCTATAAGCTGTCTGCAGCTGTGTCTCCCTTATGACTGCATCTTGCTCCCTGAGGAGCTCCCGAGAGCCCCCTTTCTCATCTCTTCTAGGCCTTTGTCACATACTCCCTCCCTCTCTTCACCTTTGGCCTTCCCTGGCCTCCTGAACCCTTCCATTCAGACATGAACACCCTCAAGGGTCTGCCCACTTGAAAGAAGAAAAGCATAACCACCTTCCTGGACACCACTGGCCCTTCCCTCCTCCCTCCGTCTTTGGAGCTGCTATGGCAGCATCACCTACACCTGCTCTCTCCATAGAGGCTCCATATTCCTGTGTGCCTATGGCTAAGACCTGTGTGCTCCCTACCAGCTCTGCTCAGGTGGCCTGAGCCAAGCACTCCTTCATTCCTTAAGTGCACTTCCAGATTCTGCCCTTCCAGAATGTTCTTCCCACTCTTAGATGTTTTTACCCAGCATCATGTGCAAACCTCATACTCTGCCCTTGACAACTGTCAGAGGTCCTCAGTTCTCCAACTCCCCTTGAACACACTGCTGGCCCACACATACACTCTTAAGCCTTAGCCTTTCAAGTTTCCTTACTTTCCTTTTCACCAGGAGCTTTTAGCCATGGCACTTTCTTTCTGAAGCTAAGAAATCATTTCTGTAATGCACATATTAAAAAATAAAAGATTCTTTTAAAAGCTTAAAAATTAAAATTTCCCCTGGGTTGAGTACAGCTTCTCATATAATCTTCAAAACCCACTTGGGATGACCCCTGAAGAAGATGAGTGCAGAAGCCAGAAGCCGCTCAATATCCTACAGCTGTCAAGCTATGGCTAAGGCTCAAACTCAGCATTGCTGCACACACTTCAGAACAGCACTGAACCCCTAAATCAAATGCAAGTTCACATATTTGTGCTTTGTGGAAGTTGGTTCAGATGTAAGATACTGCCAGAACGTCACAGTAGCACAAAAGCCCAGGGTGAACTCCCCGGGGCAGGATGCACAGCAGACCTTGGGTGAGCCTGGCTAAGTTCTACCATGCTGATGCTGGATAAGCACACCCTTGGGCATTCAGATCCCACAGAGGGGCATGTGGGCTGAGCAGGACACTTGCCCCTGGGTTTGTGGTTTGGTCCCAGGATCCCAGATGCTCCAGCAACTTCTTTCTGGCCTTCTGACCTTCACTTCCTTTGCAGTCTCTGAAACACCTGCACCCACTACCAGCCAGACACCATGCTCTGTTACCCTTATATAAAGTAAGGCTGCTGCTATTCTTAGACACAGGGGAGGAAATTGAGGCTCTCAAGAGGTCAGCGGGCTGCTAGCTCTTTTCTGGAGTCTGATAAGGTGTCTTGTCTTCACATGGTTCAGGTCCACCCACAAGTGGACCAGTGAGCTCATCCTAAAGACAGCAGTCCCAGCAGTGGGCCAAGGCTGGCCTCTGGCCAGTTCAAGCCAGAGCTCCCAGGCTGTGTCCAGAAGCTGTTGGCTCTCCATGGGCCTGCACTTCCTGGAGCATGATGTTTGAGAAAACACGCTTGACTGTTGGCCCACTGTACCACTTGGTCTGGGATGACACAATACAACTGTTTGCCACAGGGGTGTACTGCCCTTGCCAAGCTGACCTGGCACCCCTGTATGAAGCAGATTACAGAGTCCCCAAGGACCCATCCTCTGTGAGTTCCATGGCTAGTCAGAGGTGGGACCAGGGTTGGCTCCCACTCAAAGAATTTTATTAAGGAAATTCTGAATCCTCTGACGGTGTGTACACATCTGGCTTTTCTTCTTCATCTTTTTCTTCTTTTCTTCTTTTTCTTCTTCTTCATTTTGTTTTGTTTTGTTTTTTAAGACAGGGTTTCTCTGTGTAGCCTTGGCTGTCCTGGAACTTACTCTGTACCAGGCTGGTCTCGAACTCAGAGATGGACCTGCCTAAAGGTGTGCATCACTACACTGAGCTTCTTTTCCTTTTCTTTCTTTCTTTCTTTCTTTCTTTCTTTCTTTCTTTCTTTCTTTCTTTCTTTCTTCCTTCCTTCCTTCCTTTCTTTTCTTTCTTTCTTTCTTTCTTTCAGAGTAAGCTCAGTTTAAAAGGAAAAATTTAAAACACAAAGAGAAAAAAAAATCACTTCTCTATTTAAACTAACCGTGCAGGCCCCAGCAGAGGTAGCTATGCTGTTCTTGGCTTCTATCAAACCTCATCAAACAAACACACACACAAAGCACTGATCTTCAGACTATAAGCCAGTGCCTTTCTGAGGCTCCTACTGTCAAAGGATGGATGTAGAGGCAGTAGAAGGCTGAAGAGGTTGAGCAACAGTGATGTACAGGGCCAGGCATTTCCGAGAGGAAAGGCCCAGCTGAAATGAAAACCCCAAAGGAATGTGGGTTCCGGCACCCAGAGGACCAGTCACACAATTATGCAACCTTTAGGTCACTGTCCTCATTGGAAATCAGAAAAACAAAACAAAAAACTGATAAGAGTTCTGTGTAGAGGTCTGGATTGTACAAAGGGAGCCTTGAGGAGGCTTGCTATCGAAGCACTGCACTGGAGAACTTGGGGGAGAAATCAGAAGTACTGGCCCCTTTGGTTGGTCCATTTGCCTCTGAGTTTCTCATCTGTTCCCATAAGCCCGTCTCTTTACACTGCAGGAGGAGGTGGCTCTTCATACCCAAAGCCAGAGTTCTGACTGGACCAAGTCAGCCTGAAACATGTGGAGCCAAGTGAGTCAAGATACAGGAAGTGCAACTCAAGAAGTGTTTCCTAAGCATGCATATTTACTGAGGGTCCTTTACACACGAGCCTAACGTTAACAAGATGGTAGGGACATGATGATGAACAAGACATACAGGTTTTCACAGACACCACAGAACACACGAAAAAAGACAGTTGTTGAGGACCACATGGAGAAAAACAGAAAGGTACAGTAAGATGTTTGATGGGAAGACCTCAGACAGGCTGGGGAAGTGACACTCAAGTTAAACAGGAAAGAAGAATCCTGGCCAAAGAGCAGAGGACACAGGGGCAAGAGGCCGATTGGAACAGAGGTATGGGAGTGAGAGCAGACCAGGAAGCTGGAGTCTGGAGAGGACAGGAGGCAGAGAAGTGAGGCAAGAAGGGAAAGCATAGATTCCCTGCCCGACCTTCCAGAACCTGGAATAAGAACATACATGTTCTTATTTCCATGTTCTTATTTCTGAGAACCAGACTAGAGAGCAGTGGGCAATTAGGAAAGAGAAGTCGGGCCCAGGTGGGAGGCTAGGATTGATCCCTGAAGGGCTTCAGGCGCCGTGGACAGCTATGAGGACAGACTCGAGGGACACTGCTTACCTGGTTGAACCTCCTGGTAAAGGCCACGACATTAGGGGCAAGACTGTGTTTCTCCTTCTTACTCCATCCACAGCTGGCCAATTCCTGGAAAGCATAGAGTTGGTATCAGCAAGAATTCGGTCAGAATACAAAATACACAGGGCATCTGGCTGGAGGGTGAGCAGAGTGGGGTCAGAGCTGAAGCCTTGACTGTTCCTAAGCTCACCAGGTGGGGATAAAGGGCTGGACTGCAGGTAAGGCTACATGTAGGCAGGCTCAGAGGAAAGGTGGAGCCTGGAATACTCTCCCCCACAGCTGTGCCCCTATTTTCCAAGATCTCTATGCCAAACATTTACTACTGTCCCTCTGCCAGCTTCTCTGGGACCAAGAGGCCTATTCACATTGCAAATTGTCTGAGCACGGGCATAAATGCTTAAACCAGCAGGACTCACCCTGTCCCGGATATGGCTCCAGGGCTCCAGACTAGCTTAAAATTACAATCTAACTGAGAAATATCCTATTTTGTTGGTCACACAACATCATCCATTCTTGCAATCAAGCAAAGTCCCAGGCCAAGCCCTCAACAACCAGAGATGCTTCTGGGATTACTTGAGACTCCTTGAAACTAGCCTCTCCCATCTCTTATACACCAAAGAGACAGGAGAGAACAGTACCACTACTGCAGAAGCATGTATCAATTTTCCCAGCAGGCTTAGCAGTGTGATTTCACAGACAAAAGTAGCCAAGTTTTACCTATAACCAAACTTAGCTCCTGTTTGGATAACAAGAGCCATCATGTGGGATCCGGTTGAGGCAGGCAAGCACAGCGTATAGTTTTACAACTTTGGACTCCTCTTGGTATGGGCTGAACACATGTCCCTCTTCTAATACTGTACATGACAGCCTGAGACTTCACACCTGCATATACGATACACATACCCCACTCTGAACAATCCATCTAATAACCTGTTAGCAAGCTAGAATGTCCACCTTCACTGAACTGCAAGCATTCCCCTCTTTGAACAATGGAGTAAGTTTCTCCTGCCATTTAATGACCATTAGACAAACAGATGCTATTAAATCACACTTCAATTATATCCAGGTATGAGGCAGGGGGCCCAATCCAGCTGAACTAATTTGAGTATCTGAAGAGTAAGTCAAACTGTTTCATCTAAATGAACTTTCAGGGAGGATCCCTTACTTATCATCTCATGCCTGTGCATAATTGGGCAGACAAATGACTAAAATCAGGTGCATCATGGGAAAGGACATGTACAGTGAATGAAGGTTTACGTAACATAAGCCTGTCAATCCAAACAAAGAACCACTCATGCTACAGCCCTTAGCAAACAAACTCCTTTCCTTGAAGTCCCAAATAATAACCGTGGACCTTGCGTTCCCTGCCCATGTGGCTGCTGTCAATTTTGACAGCATGTTTCTTCCCAGCATGCACTATCACTTTGCTCCAAACAAAGTTTCCTTGTCACCTTTGTGGTCTGTATAAGAAGCCGAGAACCTAGGAACCACCAGGACAACGTGGAGGCTATAAGAAGACCAAGGCAAGGCCACCCTACAAGGGCCCAGCATCCCAAGTCGGTGCTGTGGGGTGTTCTGACAGAGAAGGAAGAGAGCAACATTCTCCACTTAGACTTCTAGGACCTGCTGATTGTGACCAGGCTTTTGCCTTATTAGCAACTTTTAAAAAAGTATACACCTGGAACATTTTAAAGATTTTCAGTGAGAATTAGCTGCCAATGAACACACTTTGAAGTCAGGGGTTGGACTAACAGAAACAGAAAAAGAAAAAACTTTTTTTCTGGGCATCTGAAGCAAGTACTCATTGGGGCATCTCAGAATCTGGTGATGAATCCCAGCCAGGCACATGTGGGAAGCCAGCTATTGCCAAGCTGTAGCCAGTGTGAACTTCCTGGACATGTGGATAACATGAAGACCAACGAGGAGCTGAGACATACCTCTTCCTGGCTGCCTTCCTTCTGTGAACAGCCACTGTCACCCCCATGAAGACAGTGAACCAGGACCTGGTCAAGCTCTTCTCAACTTGACGATTTTAGATCCCAAGTCTGAAGACAGTGTTATCAATTAATATTGGCATTTGACAGATGTCACTGGAGTAGACATACAGGTTGTCCCCACACAGGAAGACCTGCACAGTCCCTTCATGGAGGCTTTCTCATAAAAACTGTTATCTCATCCCATTTTAACTGCTGGGGCTAAGAGTTCATGCTCCTGAAAGAATGCCTTGACTCTACCCTCAAAATCACACCTAACTCAACCTCTTGGTTCTGGAGGGTTCACCTGCTTGCTATCTGCACGTTGTCTGAAATGTGTACCTGGATTCATGGCCAGTGCACAGCTCACCTGCCTCAATGAAATTTACTTCCCACTGTGCACACACACCATTAAGCACATAGTATATTACTGCCCTGTTAGAGTTTGCCCCCTCTCTCCTGGGAACCCCAGTGTCAATGCTGAGAAACTGTGGGTTAACATCAAATATAAAAACGTGTGCACTTAAACAATGTTCAGGAATTAGACTGCTTAGTGTCCAATCTCTGATGGTGTTTCCCACCATGTTTTCTTGCACTCAAAACTAAACAGCAATAGCAAATAGTGTGTATTTGGCAAAGGTGTCCATGCATACGCATGTGTGTGTGCGTTTAAGTCAGACTCCCAGTTCTTATTTCTGCACCATAGCAAGCTGGAAGACACCTGGATGGGAGGTGGTGTGGATCTACAGTTAGAACCAGCTCTGATCCTGGATATTCACACCCCAGTGACAGGGTGTCCATCTTTGTAGAATTTCTATTCTTATAGGTACAGGAACATGGGATGACTACACCATGTGGGCATTTGACACAGATGCCTTCTCCAGGGACACACTCCAGCGAGGTGCCAGGAGCTGTGCTTAGTATCAGCTGGAACACCAAGTGCTTCCTTTCCTCTTCCCACCTACTCCTGTCTTGAAATGATTTCTATTTCTCTTCACCAATGTTATATAGGCAAGAGTCAAGAAATATACTTCACACATCTACCCTCAATTCAGTTTGAACATCTCTGAGACCTTGATTTGAACACTGGGTGTTTGGGGGTGGGAGGGTGGAGATTTGGCAGTTCTCTAGAAAGCCTTGTGCACTAGGAGACAGGGTACCTTTCAAAGTAACACCTCAGCAGTGTCCAACACTATGTCTGCGATGATCTGACAGCCTAGGTGGAGCAAAGAACCTCAAGTGGAAAGGCCTCACACTGAATCCCAGATCTGCCACCGTGTCACAAAAGGGTCCTAGACAAAGGCTTCATCCCTGAGGACGATGAAGACGTTAGCAATTTCCCTGAGCTGCAGTGGGACCTGAAGGAGGAGGATTCTGGTAGCACACTGGGCATGTGGCCTGCATGCCTTTGAGTGTCTTTTGAGGGAAGAGGTCTGAGAGTTCCTTAGCACTGGAACCTCCCAACTTCAACACAGAAAGATTTATCAAGATGTCAGATGAAATCATACCATATTATCTGCACTAAGCCACTCTCTAGGCCAACCTTCTTGGCGCGCTTCCCTTTCTGTGTTTGGCCTTACAGGATCACAAGAGATTCCATCTGTGTAAAGCACGGTTGGAAAATGTGAAGGATCCGAACAAAACTCTTCCACTCACAGAGGCCTAAAAAGGCCCACGCTACAGAACTAACCTGATTGTGATCAGCTAACACTGACCACAGGAAACAAGGTCGGCTCTGCGGGGAAAGGGGGACTTGGGTTGCGGCTGGGAAGGTCTGGCAGCTCTAAATCCTGGATGAGCCAGGGTTGTACATGGACCTCCCAAAACCCTAGACTCACAGACCATCTAGGCTGGCTAGCTCTGACCCTGGACTGAGGTCAAGAGGGTGTGAAAGGAGACTAAGAGTCTTCTGGGTCTTGTCCTCCATCATGCAGATTCCCTGAGTCACCAGAAAACAGAAGCTGAAAGGGGAAAACTTGTGCCACTTGCAGCTCTTCCTGCCTCCTCTGCCTCCCTCTCAGAGGCACATAACCTGGCCCTAGCCCATCATTCAGTCTTTCCAGAGGTCTCACCAGTATGCTCAACCTCCCCCTCTCTAGTCCCCCTTCCTGCTGCGTGTGGGTGTGCATTTAGCCTGGCTCTCTAATAATAATAATATCAGATGTTTGGCACAGCCCATGTATCTCCTCCAAGCCCCTTCCTTCTCCTCCACAGGGGAATAGCTGGAACTATCTTTCCTCTCCCTCCTGCCTCCCCACGCCTTGCTTTCCTGCCACTGGTCTTTCCTCTAGCAATGTCAACTCCTGACTGGGACACTGTGGCCCTACACTGTCCCATTAACTCCTCTGCAAGGCCACGTTTTGGTCTGACGGTCTTTGCCCTTAGCCGCATCTTCCAGGTGCTCTTTTCTGATGCAGGACCCCAGCCCCACATGCATCTGTCCATGCCTTCTACATCCTGCTCCCTGGTGTGCCCTGTGCCCAGCTAGCAGCCCTGTGGTGCCCATGTTCCTGTCCTGAGCTCAACCAAGATTCCACATTCCTTGTTGGCCATACCTCCCTTGGCTCTCACAAGGCACCTCAGTTTCTGCAGGCCCAGACCCAAAGGGTGTGTCTGCATAGTTGCCATAAATAAGAATATACACAACACAGGATTCATTTAGACATTCTCTTTGCCAGTCAAAGGCAAATGTTTATTATTAGCACTGTCTACACAAAGATCTCTATAAAACCATCTTCCTTTTAACATCCTCACTTGTGTGCATTCTTAGGCAACATTAAGAGTCAACACCTGTCTTGGCCTATCTGACATAGCATCTCTGAGCACCACAGTCAGAAGGTGAGCCCCACCAGCTTTGAGCTAAGGGCTCTGGAAATCAGATACCACGACATGCCCTAAGAAAGGCATGACTCTGAGCAGAGAGCAACGAGGTAATCTCTGAAAGAGGAGTCCTGGAGAGGAGTGATGTTGTCCCTGAAGACACCCCCCCCCCCATGGCATCTTGGCCTCTGGGCCATAGAAAGCTCCACCTGTGGCTTAGTTCCAACTTTAGGCTTCTCCATTTCACATTCTCTCAGCACGTCCATGTGGAAAACACATCACCTCAAGGAAGAGTCACTGGCTTAGACCTCCAGGACCACCATGAGGCTGGCACCAGTCACTGGCACCATGCCTCCTCTGTGAGCCACTACAAGCTTTATCTTGCCTCCTCCCACCCCACCTTCTGACAGGAGAAAAACAAAGACAAGAGAGACAAAGGGAGAAACTGCCAGGTTCATTCATGGAGAGTTTTCAGAAGAGCTGGCAGACAAAAGCACCGTGACAGGAGGCCACTGAGAGGGAGAGCAGGGCCAGTGCAGACTGGGGTGGGATCTGGCCGAGGACGAGGATACATCACAGCCAGCCTCTGCTGGAGGGGCAAGAGTGGGTTCAGGAGACAGACAAGCAATAGAGGAGCCAGCAAGTTCTTGAGGGACGCACAGGCCTTGCCAGCCACACAGTCATCCTAGAAGTATACAAACGAGGGGCCCTGGGTAGAAGCAGGAATGACGGCACTCCCAGAAGACATTCCTACTAGGGAGTGACAGAGAGTCGGCTGTTGCAGGGTATTTGATCCCACTGTGAAACCCAAAATTGTGAACTGTAAAACACTGTTTCTTGTTTGGTGTGGTTGAGCCCTATCACACACTTTTTTTCCCCCTATCACACACTTTTAATGCAAGAACTTTCTGCTTATTGTAAGCAGGTGATTATGGTATGGTTCAACTATCCCTAGAATACACCTTTAATCCAAGAGCTTTCTGTACATAGGATTTAATACAGTTAACCCTAGGTCAGGAGGCAGAGCAAGAAACCAGCTGACAGGGAATGAAGAGTAGGAGGGACTTTGAGTTGAGGGATATTTAAGACATGGAGAAGAAAAAAGGATGTGTTTTGTTTTGTTTTGTTGTTTGTTTGCTTGCTTGCTTTTGACTTCAGCTCTTTGGCTTTAGCCTTTGGCCTTCGTTTTTTGGGGACTTTTCTTCCTGGGCTGTCAGCAGAGCTAGTGAACCTTTTGAGTTTTTTCCATCCTGAGCTGAGAAAGGTCAGCTAGGTGCCTTCTTAGCCTCTCTGAGCTAGCAGGTTCATCTCAGCATCTAGCTCCTGAGTCTTTATTGGTAAAATAGAACAGTTGAGTTTTTCATTTTTGTTGTTGTTGCTTTTTTTGCAATTTTTTATTATTGTTCATTATAATTTATTCACTTTTTATCCTAGCTGTAGGCCCCTCCCTCATCTTTTCCTGGTCCCACCCTCTTTCCTTCTCCCCCTCCATGTCCCTTCCCTAGTCCACAGAAAGGGGAGATTCTCCTCCCCTACTATCTGACCCCAGCCTATCAGGTCTCATCAGGAATGTCTGGATCCTCTTCTCTGTGGTCTACTAAGGCCACCTCGCCAGGAGGAATTGATCAAAGATCAGGCAACCAAGTTTATGCCAGTGACTACCCCTATTTCCCTTACTAGGGAACCCCCATGGAGACTGAGCCATAAGGTCTAGATGAGGCAACATTTGTATGTGCTTGGAACAAGGGCTGGCACTTTCAACCAGTGACTAAATTAATAAAACAATGCTCACAAGAAAAGGGGCAGTGGACAGGCAGAAGCAGGGCCAAGACCCTAGGTTATGAGTCTGAGGGACGCTAGGACTCCCCAGTGCCTAGAAGAAGGGCCCAGGTCAGCCAGCATGGACTGCAGGATTTCCTAAGCATGTCCTGCATGCCAGCAACTGTACCAGAGGCCTCACTCATGTCGTCTCTGCCTACTTCAGCTGCTGCGGATCTTCATCCTCATACCCCTTTACCATGCTCTGGACTCTGATCTCCAAAGAGAAAAGCAAGTAGCAGGCAGACAGTTCACCTGCCCAGGCAGCGGACAGGCAGGGGAGCCAGACTCCACCCTTTCCTAAGCAGGGCAAGCCAACTGGCAGGGCAGGGGCAATCAGGCTGTCGCTCCCTACTGAACACGACAGTCACTTTAAGGCTATGGCATGCCCTAATGACTTTATTTTATAAAAAGAGGCTTTCTCCACTTTGAGTTCAAGTGCTAAGGCAGTATGACCTCACAACTAGTTTGCCAAAGAAACAAACCACTATCTGCCCAGCAGCAACCATGGGGAACAGACTTATTAGTGTAAATTATTACTATCTACCACTGTATTAAACTAAGTCAGGAATACACAGGCATATCAAAACCTTCCCAAACTCAAGCCTGTGAATTTATCAAACATACCATACCAAGAAGTGATACAATCCCCTGTTCTAGATTCATCTTTACTGGGAACTTGACTGTCTTAGACTGTCTTAGCCTGTCTTTGACTGTCTTAGACTCTCCTAGACAACACACCTCTGGGGAATGTCTGTAGTGGGTGTTTCCAGAGGCTTCAATGAGATAAGAAAGCCCATACCAACCCAGGGGCTGAAGTCCCAGACTAAACAGAAGGGAAAAAAAGAGAAAGCCAGCTGAGTATTACTTCTCAGTTTCTTGACTGACTGATGACATCGACCAGGCCACTCCCACTGCCATGCCTCCCGACCATAATGGCTGCCATTCTTCTGAACTGTAACCAGACTAAACCTGTCTGCCTGTGGCCACAGCGGCATGGCACCATCACCAGACCATCGGTGCCTCCATCACATGATCTCAGGCTTCAACCTGACAGGACAGGGTATCCCTGCTGAGGCTGCTGCAGGCACAGCCCTGCACGCCAACTCTAAGACCGGATTATACCACCTCTTTCCTACCCACCTTGTACCTGCAGGTGCTCTACTTCCGCCTTCAGTAAGGCCTCTTTGACTCTTGGTAGTCTGTCTGTGTATCTGTCTGTGTGTCTGTCTGACTGACCGTCTGTCTGTCTCTCTCTCTCTCTCTCTCTCTCTCTCTCTCACACACACACACACACACACACACACACACACACACACACACACACACCCCACACACACAGGACATGAGCAACCTGTGACCTGAGAGTTAGTAATCAAGATTGGAGTAGAAGAACCTGTGCTTGCTAGTAGCCATGTCTGCCAAGTGAAGAAGCAGTTTTTAGTGAACTGAAGACAATGACATTAATGTCACCTGGGATTTTTCTTGTTACTCAATAAATTCTTATTATTATGGAAAGACAGAAACATATTCACCCTTTTCCAACAAAATGTATTCATGATAAGGGGCCATTCAAACACCCAGGCAGCTGGGTGGCAGGATATAACTTACCACAGCAGTGTCTAGGCAAGGGCTTCTAAGGGCCTCAGCATGCATCAGAGCTGACTAAGGGATCTACCAAGCCAGAAAGGGGCACATGGCCGCTGACTGCAAAGGCTGAATATAAAACATAAAAAGGATTGTAGTCATAAGTTAACAGCTCTTCCAGGAGCAGAGATTCAGGGCAAACATCAGTGTTTACTGTGTGCCAAATGGTTCATGGGCTCTGGCAGGCATATGTATGTGTTACGTACTCAATCTACATGGTGACATAGGTTTAATGTCACGTCCACATGGTAGACAAGGCTCAGAGAGACTGCCACTTACCTAAGGTCAAAGCTGGTAGGAAGTGGAACTGGGACTCGCCAGTCCCTTTGAGGGAGGCCCAGCTACTGAGAGGACACATCCAGACCACACTCTCCCCGCTCTAGCAGATGCTAATGGCCCTGAGCACATTAGGAGTGGTTATGTGCTTATGTCACTGTCCACACAAGTGAGAATCGTGCTCTGCTGTCACACTCACTGAGACCTGTTGCAGTCAAGAGTGAGACCAATGGGCTTAGTCTGTGACTGAAATTGGGTTTCTGCCTCTCACCTGCCTTCGCGACAAACCCCCAAACCACCAACAGATACTGCTATACAAAATCCAAGGCAGGCAACATATGTGAGTGACACACTGCCTAGAAGGAAAGACAAACCCAAGCTGCCAAAAGAATGAGGGAGGAAGGGTCCCAACCATCACTGAGTGACTTCACGGTATCTCTAGAACTCAGTGTGGTTTTTAAACCTGGAAACAAAGGCCCTAGGTAGACCACAGCAGGAGAGG